>VXAB01002733.1:17834-159132 GCA_013399175.1 Odontophorus gujanensis | reverse complement strand
AAAAAAAAAAGCAGAGAAATGAAAAGTAACACTGAGATTCTCTTTCATGAGGTTTCCTCGGGAAACATCATTTATAACATGAAGATGTGAAGCAAGCATTCCCCTTGATTATGTATAAATGGGGAAAGGCTTCATTCCCATGTAGATTCAGAAAATCTCTGTTTAATTGGAGCTGTGCTGTCATCGTTGGATCACTTCAATAGTGCCGCTAACAAATATAGATCTGTAGAACTATGCATTTAGATATTGTGTACTATTTTTGGCCCAGAAATAATCATGGAAATCCAGGTGCCAGACCAGAGAGAGTATTACAGAGAGGGTTCTCCTGCAGTCTGCCAGAGTTCCTTACTCAACCTCTTATGAAAGGATAATATATATACGGGGAGCTAAGTCTAGCAAAATTGTTAAAACACTTTTTTCCTCTCTTACTAGCTGAAATTTTGAGGTGAGAGGATCTTCCAAACATAATGGCAGAAAGTTCACCCAGACTAGAAATCATACAAAAGGTATGCTTCTAACTATAATACTTGATAAAAAATATTTCATAAGACATATTGAAAACAGTTTATTACTCATCTGATCTTTGACTATGAAAGCAAACACACCACATTAGAAACTCCAACTCCACTTCGAAGCTGGTTATAACTTCTTTTTGCCTTCTAGAAGCTTAATTTTTCAACAGTTTTAGATTCTAATTACCCACTAATTTTAATGAGTATTTTTAAACTACAGAAAAGATCAAATATTTACAATGCTATATAGTTCTAAATACAGTAAAGTTATCACTGTCTCAAAGCTTTTAAACTTAACAATAAAATATAAATTCTTAAAATAAAACTAAATAAACTAGTTGAGTAAAGGGGAAACAATGATCTATTTTCTTCCTCTTCTGAAAGATACACAAATGAAAAATCAAGTGCTTGTAGGGCTTTAGGTTTTCAGTACATCAAGAACAACTGAAGGACAAAATGAATTGCATCTCTATCATTCTGTCCCATTCAGTAGAAATCCAGAATTTTTGTCCACTACACATAATGGGATACATTCCCGTAAGCCAAAACAGGATATATGAAAACATGTAACTAAGAATACTAAGTGTAAGGGAAGTGTTAAAAACATACAAACTTCATCCTCTGAAGAATACGAAAACTAATTAAGGTGACCCTCCCATACTGCTTTACCACTTTCCCCTCTTACATGTTCCATAAGCATAACTGTTTTCACAGGCTCTGAACTGCCACAAATCTTAGCGACGTGAATGAGAAGGCAGGGAACTACAATCTTTTATTTGGTGTTAGCATAAATGGGGAGAAACTTTTTCACTGAGAGGATGGTGAGGTGCCAGCACAGGCAGCCCAGGCTGTGGATGCCCCATCCCTGGAGGTGTTCAAGGCCACATTGGCTGGGGACTTGGGCAACCTGATTGAGCACCTGATTTACTATGCCCCCTTCTGCAGCAGAGGGATTGGAACTAGATGATCCTTAAGGTTTCTTCCAACCCAAGCCATTCTATGATTCTATGATATTATTACCTCATGTCTAATAGTCTCTTTGGGTAAAGCTTCTATTACAGCAAGAAGAGTTTCTAGCCATGCATTGCTGACACCTGTCAGAAAGAAATGAGTCACACTTTATGCTGTACATATAATGAGCATAAGAAAACACCCATCAGCTTTATAAAATTACTTCTTCGAGAGATTAATAAAAAAAGATAAACTATTAAATTTAAAAGCCATTAAATTAATATTCAAAACTTCAAACACTCATTAAAACTGTGCTACATCAAAATAAGCATGAACAGCAGGGTGAGGGAGGTGACGGTTCCCTTCCGCTCCACTCATGAAACCTCACCTGTAATGCTGTGCTCAGCATTGGGGTCCCCAGCCCAAGAAGGACATGGACCTGTTAGAGCAGGTCCAAAAGAGGCCAGGAGGATGCTCAGAGGACTGGAATCCCCCTCCTGTATGGAGACCAGCTGAAAGAGTTGTGGTTGTACATCATGCAGAAGAGAAGGCTCTGGGGAGACCTCAACGTGACTTTCTAGCACCTAAAGGGGCCAACAGGAAAGCTGCAGATGGACTCCATGTGAGGACAGGTCAAGGAGTAACAGTTTTAAAATTAAACTGGGTAGATTTAGATGTAAGTGAAGGTGATGAGGCACTGGAGCAGGTTTCTCAGAGAAGTTGTGGATGCCCCATTCCTAGAGGTGCTCAAGTCCAGATCAAGTGGGGTTTTGAGCCACCTGGTTTAGTGGGAGGTGTCACTGTCCATGGCAGGGGGCTGGAACCAGGTGATATTCAAGGATCCTTCCAACCCAAGCCATTCCTTGATTCTATGGTTAAGAAGCAAGATAGGTAGGAAGCAAATTCTGCCTGTATTCCTTTGCCTTTTTAATTCTTTGAAAGGAAAATAATTACTTGGTTTTGAAAAGAAAATTTCCCTCATTCAGAAGCATAATCTTTTCTTATAAATCTTCCCAGTTTTGTAAGAGGCCTTTTTTCTTTTGAATCCCAAAAAATATTGTCAAAGAAGCCAAGAAAAATGTAATTATCATGGAAGAAACATCAATCCTTCTCTCAATTTTCACAGCCACAGAATTGTGCTACTTAGTAGATGTTTGGACCCTGTAACAACTTTCAGATTTAGTCCTTCCAATAAAGTAAGTGTTTTTGATCATTTCAATCAGTATGAACAATTACTTTAAAATATCAGTGCATGCATAGTCAGCATGCATAAATATTTCATTTCATGCAAGTTCAGATATAAAGTCATTTACTGCTTTAGCAGTATTGCACTGTCACTAAGGAAACAAAACACACAAAAGTAATCTGTCATCACACAGCGTAGCTGTACAGCCCTGACCTGCATCCCTGTGCTCCACGTTCTGGAGAATGATGTGTAGGAAGGAGTGGGAGTATGTATGAATGGACACCGATTCATCTTGCAGAACAGTTAAAAATGAAACAGCAGCTGTTAATTGCATTTCCACTCCTGCAACATGCAGCACTTCCTGTATAATCAGAAATTACATCAATTTAGAACATGAGGCAGAACTGTACTGAAAAAACATTCAAACTCAAAAACATTCAGTTTTAAGAATGAGTATGCGAGAACCTGAGTAAACTACAGAATTGTCTAAAAATGATTTTCCCTTAACAATGATTCCTAGGAGACATTGTAATATCTGATACTATAACAAGAATCTTTTTAAGAAAAATAAAGTTGATTTAAACATATTTTCTGACTTTCAATTCCGTCAGTACATAAGACAGTGAATTTTTCTATGTCACAAAGTGAGATGTAAGAACAGGCCAGACAACAACTGCACTTCTGCTATTCTTGCATATGAATTTTAAGAGATATTTAATTCATCCAGTGAGCAATACTAAAATAACAGAATGTAATTCAAATTTCATTCCTTGCCAGACAACATGGAACACAAATGAGCACGTTGTATGTGTATATATATATATATATATATATATTCATAAAGATAATTATAGAAACAGAGCAGGATTTACCGCAATAACACGGGTAAACACAGGTAGCTTGGCATCTATTAGCATTTGTTTTAACGTACAAGAAATGCAATTATTGGGTTGTCTCTAAAAGCATCCGTTCAAAAGTCAAACACATAATATGAAAATGAAATATTAAATTTGCAGAATGAAACAAAAAGCAAGTTTAAATTTAACATTTGTTTGCAAAGAGCTTGTAGGATTCAATCTAGGTCATAGCATTCTCTGAAAGTATGAACATACCTGTTAGTTTTGTGGGAACTCCATTTATTTACTTTGCTAACTGTATCCTTCTGCCACACAAGAAAATTAAATGCATTGCTCTACTACTAAAACATTACAACCATTTCAGAAGTTATTCCAATCTCTGTAGCAACTTAAAAGTCTGCATTTCCTACTCAGTACTCTATTTGTGTTTTTTTCCTCATTTTTAAATGTACTTGATATGAAGTGCTTTCTCACATCACATATTAAAAGGCAATGATATACTGACACTCTTAGCTAAAGGTTCAAGAAAACATGTTATAGACCTAAGTATTACATAGATGAATTGTGCTGAGAACATACAGCTTGCAGAGAATATCTGAGAGATGAGTTAGTAAACTTTGCCTACTTCAGAGTAGAGTAATGTCTTCATTACACAAATGTCAACCAGTGCAAATGTACAGCAAACGTGTAACTCTCAGTTTATTTGACTGGAAAGAGAACTGTTATTTCTCAACAGCTTTGTTTATTTCTGTTGGGAAAAATAAATAAATACACACACGCCAAAAAAAAAAAAACAACAAAAAAAACCACACAAAACACAGCATTGTGGAACTTCCTGATCTAAGTATGATAAAATATTTGCATTCTATAGCCTTGGAAACCATCCTCTTCTCTACACAAAATCTCTGTCCCTGCTCCTCTACCATGGCTACATCCTCAGTCAAGAATAATGCAGCTATGGATGTTGTAACACCAACGTTGCCGGGCATACTGTTCTAGGATTTTTGTTTACAGTTGTTCAAAAACACCTCCAAAATAATCAGAAGAGCTACACACATGCTGTGGATGGTAAGAAGTCACTGCAGATCAGATTATGATCAACCGGACTATACAGATACTATTTGCATTTTAAAGCTAGCAGAAGCACTTTGATTTAGACTGACCGTTCATATTTCGGAAGACATTATATTTTACTCTTTTACATCTGCTCTGAGCCATTAACTTAAGTTACATTTCATTTATCAGCTAGAAAAGCATTCAGTTTAAATTTAAGACACCACATGATGAAAAACACACCGCTCTTCTCAGTTAATAAAAGATTGATCATACTTATTATTAACAGTGTCTCTTTCATTTACAATTTTTCTGTCTTCAGTTCCTAAATCTTATTTAATTGAAAGCACTGTGTGAAGAAACGTTCCTTATGCAGGAAGACGCTTTTTAAATGTAATTAAATACCTCCTGATCTGAACATACTAAGATATGCATACTCAGATATTTGCCGGGCCTCAGGCCCTGATCATACTAATGCCCATATTTTGTTGTTTTGTTTTTTTTTTTACATAAGAATGAAGGGAAAAAAACTATGAGCTGAAAGCTATTATCATAATACACATTTTATTAAAGAAAGAGGCAAAGTCTACCCCATGCTTCTACATCATTATTTCCTGAATCAAAGCAGAATTTTCTTTTTCAACAGCTTATTTATCTTAAATTAAATTTATAATAATATTTTTCCTATATATAAATGCATACGAACAACAGTTTATTAATACTTAAGAAACATAGCCTGAAAATGCCCTTGATGCAAACATATCAGCTGCGTAATATCTGACATGGTAAAAACAACAACATAAATTTTATTCTGTTTCTTGTTACTGAATCTGTCTGCAAAATTATGAACAGTGCTTCAGAAAGTTTCTACAAGCTATCCTTGTGATTTTCTACCTATTTTCCCCATACAGAGCATATGCATTCTTCCAAATAGCTTCACACAAAACAAAATGGACAATTTATATAAATTTGAAACATGCTTAAATCAAAGTGGTCAGTTGCATGAGTCCAGGCCAGAGACTGTTATAAATCAAAATGTTAATGGCATGAGTAGAAAACTGACAATACCCTCACTAAAAATAAAAATAAAAATAAAAATTAGAATAAAAATAAAATAAATCAGCAGTTCACTGTTATCAAAATAAACTTTCAAATATTTTGACAACCAAAATAAAACAAAGCCTTAGAATCACTGAAAATCACTCTAAAAGGCATGCTAACACATTAAAGTATCAACTCCTAACATTGCCTTGCACAGTTTTATATAGCAAATAGGAATTAACATTTGCTTCTGTATTGCAGTCTCATTTGATTGAAGTTGCTCCTAAAACCACATCTTAAATGCACTTTTTCATTTCTACCAGGTTACATCAGGGGCAGAGAAGAAACAGATCATTCTTGTTCTTAAAATATCTCTTATACAAATGAACAGAATTATTTTTTAACATTACATGGATAGCAGGATGTTGGAATGGAATGAGGTTGAGAGTATCAAATTGAACCAGTATGTCTGGCTGATCCTCAAAAAGACCTGTCAAAACATTGGTACATCCTTGAAGTACATAAACAGTATTACTTCTGCTTTCTTTTCCTGTTTTAACATTTTTTAAAACATACACTACTACCTGCAATATTAAATAAGTTCAGTCAATTAACAGGGAAGATCTGATATACATAGCAGTCCAAGCAAGTTCGCAATAAAAGTATTCAGGATTCTTTTTCTTTTTTTTCCTCTTTAAAGCACTTGTATTGGTAGAAGAATATACATTCAAATCTCATTATACACAAACTTACTCGGATTTTTGGTAAAACCCGACGGAGTGTTTCTGCAGGATTCTGTCGCATCAGGACTGGAAGATTTGCCACCACACTTGTTCCTTGGACATCCTGGCCAGAACTTACAAAAATACATACATACATTACTTTCTAAGATCATTACAAGCTCACAACTTCTATTTAAAAAGAGAAAAGGGCCCCCTGCATCCCTCCCTGAAAACATCAAAACAAGCATTACTTTTTTTAGATAAATAGTTGAAAACAGCATTAAAAGCACCTCAGCCATAAAAGCTGTATCAGTTATAATATGGAATGTAATAATTTTTAGTACAGCTTTGGAAAAAGCAGATTAAAAGTTTAAAGATTTTTTTTTTCAAATTAGATGATCAAAGCAGTGATTTTATTGAAGCTTTTCTATTATACAAACGTGGGTGATAAAGCATAGGAAGAAGATACTTATAACATTATAGTAGAAACCTACACTTCTCGCATTTTTAAGGGAAATCAGCTGTACGTTATCAAACTTGATTACAGACGCATGTAAAATCTTGACCAGATCTTTTACATTTTGCCTTAACCAAAGTCTCTGGATGGTATCCCACAGTTTAAAAAGGAACAAAAAGACGGGGGAAAAAAGTGACAACAACAACAATAAACAAACAAACAAAAAAAAAAACACAAGGCAGAAGGGGAGGAAGTTGTAGGTATAAGCACCAATGAAGAAAAGCATGAGCTGAGAACAAAAACTACTCAAGCTAATAAATTTCCAAAATGGAATCCAAAAGAGACAGGATCAATTATAATTGAATATCAAAATTAACAATAGAACTAAACATCAGTACATCTTTTCTCCTGTTCCTTGGGATAAAATCTGTTTTTCTAAACATATTCAAATCTGTTTTAACAGCTAAAAAGCTCTATTTTATATACGCACATTACACTCAACCATACACATAAGCATTTCTCTTAGTGTAACATTACAATTAAGCATACAATTATATGCATATTTTTAATAAGAAACTCAAAGTAAAACTACTTCAAAAAATATATCCATACACCACTCTCCATCCCATAGTCATTGTAAGATGTCTTACTTGAACATATGAGCTCAACACTAAGACTAAGAACAGCAATTTGTCACAATAAAGTAGATTTACACAACTATCTTCCAGTTTTGGTCTGCTACTTAAATACATTAGGCAATTCATAGTTAAGATGCAAAGCCTTTCTGCAGTGCTTAGAGATAAAAAAGAGTTTTACATATTCCACTAATGCTAAATCATCCTGAACCCGATATATTTAAAAAAACTGAGGGGAAATTACAGTTATTTATAGGTACATTCAAGAAGGCCGATTTAAATCTACTTTCTTAAGTGCATACAAATGTGCTTTTAAAAAACCAGAATGTATAACAAGCAAGAAGCAAATCGAAAGCTCTGGTTAAAATCAATCCAGACTAGCATATCTCAACAGAAGTATTTTATTCTCATTCAGTCTCTGGAAGCTGGAAAGTAACACATACAACAGTTCAATTCTGTGCCAGGTTACCATCCTGCAGACAGGAGTAATTCTTGAACTCATCAGCTACAAACCATCACTGTGTGTAAGGTAACCTTTGAAAACCACTGCCCCAACAAAAACTGTCCTTTCCAGAAAGACAGAACCTTGCTATTGTCTTTAGGTCTCTCTCTTTTTTCTTTTTTTCTTCCTTCTTTTTTTCTTTTCTTTGACAGTTTGTAAGTTAAAAACATGATGAAATTACATTAACTTTAGACTGTGTATATATACTCCTAAGGCAATTTTCCTGTAAAGTCCATGACCACGTATGTTACCACACAATATTTTGAGCTGTATTTTTTTTTTAATCAGCAGCAGTCCAAAAACTTTCTTTCTGATAAATACATCCATTTCACATTTCCATAGGTAATTCATCCCTCTTAATTTATCAGAGATAATTTGATCTGAAAAAAGGTTAACAAAGTCAAGATCAACAGATCCCAAAGTTCCACACCACTGATTTATTGTGTGTTATTAAAACCAGCTCATTCACGACCAGCCTCTCTTCTTCCTTTACTTTCCATTTTCTTCACAGCAGTAGCTGTCAATTTATAATATTTTCTACAACTGAGTACCATGTGAAGTTCCTCATTCTTCTCAACTTTCATCAAGTTATAGTACAGTATTTAAGAGGCACACTTAAATTCACAATAGCAGAACGCAGTCACAAAAGTGCTAACAAAGTTTAATCGCCTGAAAATAACACTACCTTCAGATACATAATTTCAAGGTCGAGATTTCACAGAAAAACAGATTTCACATAAAAACAACTAAAAAACAAAACATAAAAACAACTAACATTTCCTGTACTTCTGAATATAGGTTCTTTTCCTCCTATCTACCTTGTTTGTTGTTGTTTTTAAACACAGTACCTATTCTAACTGAAAAGAAGTTATCAGCAGTTTTGTATTTTTTTAATCTTCTTTTAAGACTGCTACTGATGTAAAATAAGCTAAGGGGATTTTCTTGAAAAAGTCTGAGGAGCCAATTTTATGGCTGGTTACCATACATAGCACTAAAAATTTGCAAGCATTGTCTGTAAACACAGGATAGATTATGATGGACAAAAGTACAGATTTTCAGACTGGCTTCACTATCAGCATCCCTACAATCTTATTAGGAAACGTGCAAGTTCTCTCAATAAACACATGTTTCTCAGTATCATCTAAACTCGGTGACAGAACAGCATTATGTCAGCTACTGAGAAGGGATTATAATAATAATCTATTCACAGCTTGCATTATTGTTGCATTATTCAAAACCACGTTATTGTATATTTTAACAAAATGAATATTAAAGCCTTTCATCTGTATGGCAGATTTCTCTGCACATAGCATTCTAATTCCAACAAAGATTTAAAGTGAAACTGGGAAATCTAGGGTCCCCAAAGTGGAAAGGTTCACAGGGAAGAGGAGGCCTACATCTTCTTTCAGTACAGCCTACAATCTCAGCAAGGAAAAGATACATACAGTTATATTATCCACTAGCAATGCAAAAGGTCAAGGTAACCTGAAGAAGCTATATTTTTTGAATACTTCATTCAGTCTTATCAAGGTAGAAGAGATCCTAGCCACTAAAAAAATACATCCAGTTTCACCAGTCAGAAATACAAAGAAAAGGGCAGTGTTTCCCTTTAAACCAGAAATGCTGAGCCTTGGCCTACTGCCAATTAACAATGCGAAGCGGGAGGCATTTCAACACCTACACAGCCTGTAATTTTCCAACTGTGGAAGATTTTTCTTGTATTCCTACCAAAAAAGCTGCACCATAGATTCCTTCTCCTTTAAATGTTAAAGCCTTTAGAATTAAAATGAATTATTGCTAAACATTCAGATTAAGACTTTTTTGTATTAATAAATACTAAATAGTTATTGTATTCAGTCAAATACTACTATGAGGGTTCTATTCCTCTATTAACAGTGCTAATTATAGATACTAACAGAATCCTATACTTAGAAGCAATTCAGCTCCATCCTTTTTGTGCAAGCAAAAACCTTACAGATAATACCATTTAAATATAAAACTTCAGAAGCCAACTTCTGAGCTCATCCTACAGGAGATCCCAGCGACTCTACAATGCTAGGAATCTCATCCTGGGATGAAAGCTCTCACGCTTGAACACTGCCACCCCAATTCTCACCATCTCTGCAACCCCAGCTGACCACTGCAAGCCAGCAGTACAAGAGCTACTCCAGCTACAAGGTGTGCCAAAAACCTGGTACTCAAGGGCAAAAGTAGCACTGGGTCATATTCCTTCAGCTCCTGCACTCACTCATTTGTCTCCACCTACCTGCATATGGTGATGCTTACACTACATGAGACCACCCTGCAATTGGAGCAAAATCCTCTTATAAATCCAATTTCAAACATACAAAAGATAAAAAAGATAATTGAAAGTAACCAGTATGACTTTGAGAAGGGAAACTCATGCCTGACCAACCTGACAGCTTTCTACAATGAGATGACTGGCCAAGATGTTGGAAGTTATTTTAGCAAAGTTTTTGATACCAGCTCCCATAATATATTCATGGACAGACTGAGAGAAGTACAAGCTAGATAAATGAAAAGTGCTACAGACTGGAAACTAGATGAACTACTGACCTGGCAAAGCAGCCAGCTGGAAGCCAGTCACTGGAGACTTACCCCAGGGGTATATACTGGAGGCATAATTAGATAACATTTTCAGTAATGACCTGGATGATGCCACGGAGTGCACCCTCAGTTTGTATGCAGTTGATACAAAACCAGGAGGAGCGGTCAATACCCTGGAAAAATGGACCAACAGGGATCTCACAGAGTTCAACACTGGGAAATGGAAGCCCTGCAGCTATGTAGGAACAGCTCCACACACCAGCACAGGCTAGGTCCTAGGCAGGACCCAGATGTCTGATGGATGACACATTGACCAGGAGCTGGTAACAACACTTGTGGTAAAGAAGGCTAACAGCATTCCGGGCAGTATTAGAAAGAACACCACCAACTGGCCAAGGGAAGAGATAATTGCTCCGAGTCTCATAGACAGACTGGAGCCAGTCCAGTGAAGGTCCACTAGAACAATCAAAAGATTACACCATTTAATACTGTTTTCAGTGGTGCCTCGACACAGGACAAGTGACAATGGGCAACTAAATACAGACAATTCCACTTCAACCTTAAACAAAATTAAAAAAAATAATAAAAAAAAATCTTGAACATCAGAGTTCTTTAAACATTGGAATGAGTTGTCAAGGTATGCAGTGGAGTCTATCCTTATATATGTTCGAGCACTGAGGTCATGACAATACCTTGAATACACTGCTCCAGTTCATCTTGCCTTGAACTCCCCAAGAGCTCTCCTCCAAGTACAGAGGAAGGGCCTATGATTCTATTGATTCTATGGCTATACTTGGGATACTTGTATCCATTCAGAAAAGTAAATTTTCGGACTAGCTCTCAGCCAACAATAAGATTTCTTATCTTTCAAATAAGTACTTAAAATAAAAGCTTCAAAAGTACAATCTGAGCTCAATTTTAAAAACATATTCTCCAAAATAAGAAAAAAAATTATAGAGTTTGTGGATACTCAATTAGAAATACTTACATCTGGAGAGCTAATGAAAGACTACAGCTCCTTCTACAGCATGAACAAAAATTAGTCACTGAATGTTCCCCAGGAGAATGTTACCACAAGGGAGTTTGAAAAAGAGGAGAAAGATCTGCATCTTACTCCTCTACTGCCTCTAGCCTGAAAAAACACACTGACAGGAACAGAACACAACATTGTAGAGAGGACTGAAGTACAGTGCTTGAACAGATTTTGTTTAGTACTATTGCTCTGTAGTTCAGCAAAAATGATTTGGCTAAATAGTCAGCATTGAATCAAGCACTGAAATCTGTGCTTTGCATAATATAGCTTTACAAACTATAATTCTGATGCATAACCGCATGGGAATACTGTGCTAACTCATTCTGACATCATTTTCAGTACAAAATTCCAAAATGCTTTATTGGTCTAAATCTGCATTTGTTGGGGAAAAAAAAAAAAAAAAACTCTACCCATTTTGATGAGTGAAGCATTTGAATAACATGAAAACAGTTTTCAAAACCTTATTCTTAGTTTTCATAACATGTAAATACTTTGTGTGGCTGAAAATACAAATTCAGTGCCTTAGAATTCACTCACAGAATTCAGGTAGCTAGTAATTCTGCTTTTTTAATTGAACCTGATATGGATCACTACTACAAAATTTCTTCTTTGCCTCATATAGTAAAATTTAGAAACCAACCAGAAAAAAATGAACTCACAAGGAGCATTATCAGTCATTGAGATACGATACCCAGTTTGCAGACTTGGAGTCATTCAAAATTCCTGAGTAATCTAATCTAACAATAAATTAGAGTCAGTTGGGAAGCTGGCACAGCTTTGAGCAAGCCATTTGAACAGACGACTCATAGAGGTCTCTATCTCTATTTTGTGATTGATTCATAGATAACCCCCTCCTCATATAAAAGCTCAGTATCTGACATGATTATTCCCTTTACAAAATCCTTCAATAGCAGTCGTACTTCCAGGATTTCTGTTCTCCAGCATAGTGTTTGCCAAGGCAAACTAGAAATCCTGAAAAACAGTTGTCAGTAATATAAAAGGTGCTTGGTCTATAAGACTTTCTTGGAGAATCTTTATATTTATTCCAAGGATTTTTATATAGAAGATTTTCTTATGCAAAAGAGGAGACACAGACTTAAAACTGATTTAACTGCTTTTTAAGACTACTCTTGCTAAGTAAAACTAACTCTTCCACAAGTTATTTTTTATTATTATTTCAAAATTTTACCTTTGATAGGCTAATTTAAGATTTTGCCCTGTTTTAAAGAAAAAAGAAAAAATCCTAGGAACTACAAAAAATGTCCTGATATTACAAATATTCATAAGTGATTTTATTTCAAGATGAAACCTCCTTGCATAAAATATAATCTTATATTTTCTTGAAATACGCAATTTTTTCTTAACATTGCTGTAAGGCACATCTGAAATGCAGTAATTTCCCTCTTATTTCATGCTATCTAAGCTTACATTTCAAGCATACTTCTGTAAGCATAAATTATATGAGTGTCTAAACATCTATTTGACATATTTAAATGCATAATAAGCAGACCCAGTTCCAAGGAAGGATTTGTCATTTAATTAAAATAACTCCCTTTAATAGCCTCAGTTGAACAAAGGTATAGAAGAATGAGCTGTAGAAATATTAACAGCTTTGAGATTACATATGTATTGCAAGGGAAGTTTTATAGACAACATAAGTACTGTACAAAAACTGTTTATTATCCTCTACCATGTTGTAAGTGGCAAATAAAACTATCTGAAATCAAAACTAAACTTTTATCTGGCCACTAGAAATGTGAAGATATTTACCAGATACATCCCAAATATCTTTAAGAATATCATAGAATGGGCTGGGTTGGGAGGGACCTTAAAGATCATCTAGTTCCAAACCATCTGCTGTGGGCTGGCTGCCTACCCACCAGATTAGGCTTCCCAAAACCCTATCCAGCCTAGCCTTGAACACCTCCAGGGATGGGGCATCCACAGCTTCTCTGGGCAGCCTGTGCCACTCTCTCATCACCCCTTGAGTAAAGAATCTCTTCCTAACATCTAACCCAAATCTCCCCTCTTTTAGTGTAAAGCCATTTCCCCTTGTCCTATCACTACCTACCCACATAAAAAGTTGGTCTCCTTTCTGTTAATAAGCTCATTTTAAGTAATGGAAAGTCACAATGAGGTCTCCCTGGAGACTTCTGCAAAGTGAACAAGCCTAACTCCCTCAACCTTTCTTCATTTTCCAGTCCTTGAATCATCATCATGTCCATCCCCTGGATCCTCTCCAACAACTCCACATTCTCCTTGCACTGGGGGCCTCAGGCCTGGACACAGTATTCCAGATGGGGCCTCACAAGGCCCTTTTCTTATGGTACAGACCAGGACACAGCTGGCTTTCAAGGGTACAAGCCCATACAGGTGAATCCTTTCCAAAAGTAGTATAAGAATTTAAAAAAAACACATCTCAAAAAAGCTTTTTTTTCTGTACATAGAAAGGTGTGGTAACATTTGTGTACACCAGCCTTCACATTCATGGAAACTAGAGTAATATGTAAGATTCTTGAATAAAGATATAAACCAGTCTGAACTCTAAGACCAACACTGGGAAGCATCCGAACAGGATCAAGAGGCTTTACCATCTTATGGTCAAATCAAATAGAGAATAATATCAGGCTTCTATAAATTTGCTAAAAGTAAGATGAATCTGAAAATGTAACACCTGACTAATGCTCAATTTAAATGAAATCAGAATTCCTAATAATATACCAGTATGACCATCTCATTACAATTGGCACTGTGACCCTTTTCTATTAAAAAACACAGTTAAAGAAAAAAAAAATCACATTCCCAAATCAGTTTCTCAGTCTTTTACGTTGTAACTATTGACCCAGAAAAATTTAAGAGAAAATTTAAATAAAATCTACATGTATGACAAAAAAAAAAAAGAGAGACGAAATTAATCTGACCCCATTGCATTATCTGAATATGTATCCCTCTAGTTTTACTCGTTGCACCACCCACAGAGATAGCCATATGTTTATGGCATGGAAGAAATAAGTGCCTCAAATGACCCATCAAGTACTGAAGTCTACTTAGAGTCTTCTTCAACTTATGAGTCATTTTATTGTGGGACATCATACACATCAGATTCAAAAGCTCCCACTGTTATCACTATCTGTGTCTGCTTATCACATATACTCATCCTTCCTGTACATAGCACATTTCTTATTTTATCATTTCTACATTGTTTTTTCATAGCAGCACTAATCTGACACTTGTGGAAGTAGATGAGAATCTTGTCATAAATATTTAAATGTGCAAACTCTGCAGTGTCTGATCTAACAGATGATATCGCTTTCCTTCACCTCATCCCTCACCGTAAGTCTCTTTGAACTTTATTTAAAACCTAACTACACTGTACTAATTCCATCAGCATACTAATGGGAAAAGCATATCACAGGTTAGGAAAGCAAATGTTACTGGTCTGTTTATCGGCATTGCTTCATTAAAAAGCAGAATAAGATTAACCCAGAATATCAAACTAAGTTGATCTATCAGACACCTTAACTTAGACAAATTGTACATGAAACATACTTTGTATGCAAGTTAACTGTCTACTTCTGAAATGACACAGTAAACTGAACCAAAAGGAAATGAAATAGACAGAAAGATACATTTTTAAAATGTCAAAAACAGAAAAAGGTAGTGAAAAGACACAAGAAAATATGAAAACGGTACAGTCAGACTGAATTCAAGGGTTTGAAGCTATTACAGCATTTTCACACGTAAGCAAGACAGATATGTTTAGAGAAATAGTATAGGTAGAGATACATATAATAAGCCCAACTTCTGTTTCTGTTAAAAAAATATGGGAGTAAAATTGTGAGCACTGAAAAAAAAGCATCGGAAATTTTAGAAACTCTTTTTAAGCTTTAGCTATAGAGGTAGTTCTTTTTCTCACAGCCAAGGAAATTTGACTGAACTCAGAATGACATCAAACTGATAACGCTAAATATTTACCAAATTATTGATATCATACTCAAAGGGCCTAGTGACCCCATTGAAAAAAAAATAAAAATCATTAGAAAGCAAAACTCAGAACAAACTCAACTCTCAACCATAAGCCATAAACTAGCTTGTGGACTGCTGGTAAGCCTTGCTTTTTCTGCCTCTATTTATTATTCAATTACTTTCAAATATTATTGGACATCTATTTCAGACTGAAGCAGCTACATAGATAAGCAATAAAAAGTCAAACAGCTAACTGCAGGACTGTTCCCTCATCCCTCAGCAGCATTCACAGATCAAAGGCAACTTCCAAGAGGAACATCCAAATACTTAAAAAATCGCTTCAAGCTGTTGCTGATTCACATTCAGTCAAACAAAGAAGTGGTCTCCTTGATTCACGTTCTCTTAGGAAAGTAGAGCAAAATTCATCATAATTGAAAGGAAGAAAGAGTCACATCTCTTAGCAATATAAAGGATTTCTTCCACTGATGGCATACAGTTTGGACTGGACGGACAATCAAAGCAGATAACCCACTGAACATGATAAACAAACTGAAGCAATGACAGGTCATGCAAACTTCCACATCTTTTGCAGAATAATTTTCAACAGTAAATTAAAATATATATTGTATATAAAAAGATAATTCATCTGTACTTACATTCTTGTTAAAAATCATTAAGAGCACAGCATCAGAATTGTCCCTGCCCAAACAGGTTTTAGTAATTATAATCCCAGGGCAATCTTAAAAATATTCCCTACCTTCAAAATCACTAGAACAATTTCAAGTAGATTCTTGTAAGACTGTTTCCCCCCTCCCCACACACACACATTCACATTTAAAATTATTTCTAACGGTACAATTATCCCAAAAAGTGTTTGGCATTCTGCAATGGAATGAATAAATAAAGCATTTTCCAGAAATTCCACCCACATTTACTAAAATTAGTTCAGAATCATCTCCAAATAAAAGAATATATTTCCCTTTTCAATGCATCTCAGATATACTCAGCTGCAAAGATCCTCCACAGTCTATCAGTTTTAACCATCAGAATGCCTAGCATATCTATTTACTACGCTAACATCAGTATCCTTCCACAGAAGTAAAAGTAACACAGAAAAGGAAAATTACAGTAAAAGGCAACCACTGAAAATACAATTTTTTCTCCTTTGATTGGATGATGACAAAGAAAAATTTGCAATTGCAAAGGAAGGAACCACTGGGGGAGGGGGGCAGGGGGTGGAAATCAGTTTTCTGTATGTTGGACTCAAAAAGAGAGCAACAGAAAAAAAACATATACCTAGTATTAGAGTCTGTCACTAAAATTAGACAAAGTGAGAAATAATTTTAAAAAGGCATCCTCCTCCTCATTTAATCAGGAAGATGAGGAACTGGAAAAATAACTAATTCAAGTCTTCAGAATTAGTAATAAATAAGATTCAAAGATCTTGGTATGCATTTTACTTACCATATTGCTCTATAACATTGCTTTCAAATAGGTGGGACAGTTCAAGTGATCAAAGTGAAAACATAGAATCACAGAACAGCATGGGCTGGAAGAGACCTGAAAGCCCACTCAGCCCCAACTCTCTGCTGTGGGTTGGCTGTCCCCAACCAGATCACGCTGCCCACTGCCCCACCCAACCTGGCCTTGAGTACCACCAGGGATGGGGCATCTACAGCTTCCCTGGGCAGCCTTTACCAGTGCCTCACTACCTTCTGAGTAAAGAATTTCCTCGTAAGATCTAATCCAAATGTCCTCTCTTTTAATTTAAAACCATTCCTCCTTGTTCTTTCCCTGTCAGATGCTGTAAAAAAGTCAGTCTCCCTTCTGTTTATTTTCCATTCCGGTATGCATCTAATCTTTTATAACAAACACACTGCACAAGTAATTTATTTGCATATAATACAACAGGCATGCTAGGTACAGAATTTATAAGCAAACCTTAAAATGCACCTGCAGTTGGCTTTACATAGTAATTAAAATAAGAGGAAACATACATACTCCTGGGTTAAGGACTACACTAAATGAGCAAGTTAAATAGCAGTTATCGCTCTCCCAACAATTAAGTGGTTTGCACTTGATGCAGTCGTAAAAGGCAAGAGTAAAAATAAATCTTGACCTGAAGAATGTAGTCTAAATAATATCTAGCTCTCAAAATGGCAGAAAAATAGGTACTCTCATCTTGAACTTTGAAATGAAATTACATAAAGGAGATTAACTGTAACAGAAGCATTTTGGTGCAAACAGCAATGAGGCAATGACTCATATTTTGCTATTTAATATGGACATAAATCCTCCCCCTCAAAATGCTCAGTTACAATTTCAGCAGTGAAAACTGAATCTTTTCTCTGTTTAAAGACAGTGTTTTTTTGTTTTTTTTTTTTTTTTTTTTGTCTTCAGGCCTGCAAAACAACATAAGTAATATTACCACACAGACATGCATATTAAAACAAAAGCTCTTCACATTTGTCATCTATGTATACGTTGTCAGATACAATACAGATAATTCATAGAGCAAAAACGTGGTTAGTTTTTTTAGAAGTATTTATTTAGTGTCCTTAATCTAACTTCCCAATGTCATTTAAAAATATAGATGTCTTAAATTTGACCAGTTTTATATCCACTTGATGTACAAGGAAACTGAATCACAGACATCACACTGCACTTTCAGAAGAGTATATCCTACTTTGGAAAGTCAGCCCGCACGCTGGTCAGCTGTACTTCTCATGCAGTATAAGCAAACAGTAAAGCACCCCATTCTGGGGACCTGACCCCTTGCAAGCAAAATGTAGTGGTATTACTGCATGCAACAAAACTCCTACTTTGCAGTTCTGTGTCGGAGTTATCTATACTCTGACCCACGCTGAATCCAACTTCCTGCTCCTATCCAACTGCTGAAGAGAACAGTTACACAGCAGCTTTGAAGAATTACCGTTTAATCTCAGCATAAATGGATGGCTCCAGTGTTGTCTTCATTGTTCAATAAGAGTTTTCTTGGGGTAGGAGAGAAGGAAGGGCAGAACAGATACCTACCAAAATTAATTCACTGTTTTTACTTCAAGATGCAAACACAAACCTCCAAGGCTTTCTGTTCATACTCTTCTCATGCCCCTGGGCTGTCACAGAAAAACCTGTATTGATCCATTTACAAAGCCAGAAGAACTATCTTCAATTGGATGATTATTGAAAAAATGGATAAGAACAAGCAAGATGAAGAAACAAATTTTTCCACATTAGAAGCAAGTAAGACTATGCTCTTAGAGGTTGAAATCTTTCATTACATGTTATTACTACTCACTGGTGCTGAGAACACTTACATAAATATGTTTCAAGAATATATGATTTTTTTAAAAACATCTGATGTGCCACAAATACCTTCCTAGCTACTCTAAGCAAATAAAGTCCATAAGAGCAATACCCTTAGTTTTTGCATTCAGCCTGGATACACACACACACACACAAAACTATCACACTGCAATTCCGTTCCTATCAGTTAATTTATCCCTGCTGACACAAAGTATGAATGTAAGTCTCTTATGCTATAGGAAAGAAGTGGAAGATTATAAACAAAACAGAAGTTACAGAGAAAAATATTGGGACTAAAAATCACAGTGTAACATGACTTTTGTAAACAAAAAGAATGTGTAATTTGGAAGATATACAATGACTAAGAAATACTGCCTGTCCATAGGATGTGTTACTAAAGTGGCAAGTATATAAAAATCCTTCAGTAGAAGCATGGATGGGTAACATTTTCAACTGCAGTTAACAGTTCAAGAAAGCACAGCAATTCCACTCAGTCCTGCTGAGAATTGACACTACTGACAAGGAATGACTCAGCTCATCTGCACATTTGAGTTTTACACATTCACAGAACCTACAGCAGTGCGACAGCATGGAACAAAGAAAGCTGCTCTTGAAACAACCACTATTAAGATACTGGGGAACATATCCATTAAACCCTGCAAAAAGAAACATACAGAGACATTGATTTGAAAGTAAATGGAACTAAAAGTGTAGAATTTAAATACAAATACATGTATCATCAAGAGTCCATTCAAACAATAAGATGGATATGAAGTATCTGGTACCTTTTCCTGCTCATATAAATGAATCAGCCAGAAGCAATAAGGCTTGCATCAGATAGATGTTTGTAAGAGATCTAGCAGAAGTTTCCAAGTGGTTCTTTGTCTCTTTTCTCATTCTATTTTATTATGACTCAAAGTGGAAAGCCTTTCTTCCATAGACAGTAGCATCCATCTGGTAGCTGTAGGGAGCGCACATTCAGTGGGAAATAGTATTATTCCAAGGAGCGTCTCCATGAACCAGCAAGCTTAGGGCGGGAGGAACAACTTCAGAAACTGCATTGAATGGGACACCAATGTAAAATTAGTTTTAACAGATTGCAGAACAGAGTTTGAAGAGCTCTTATTTCCAAAGACTGTGAAGGATACTGTTGCTGTTCAGTCTGGCAAGACTTGTACACAAGCTGATCTCGAAAGATACTTATACAAGGTGAAGAAAAACCACGCAAAAGAATGACTGTGATGTTAACTTTCAGAGCACGAATATCACAATCATGTTCCAGGGAAATAATTCTTGCTATTTCTGAATTGCCAGCCTATCTTTAAAAAACTTTCCTTGAGGCCATAACTCTGGCTTTGGCTAGAGACTCCACTTACAGTACCAGTTTTTAAATAGAGAATCGTTCAGTTTCAGAATCTGAATCAACCTTCATATTGAGGCACAGAGTCCTGTAATTGTATATAATTTAGACAGCTGGTTCTTCAGTCACTACGTCCTATTCCAGACTTTCTCAATACTGTAGAAATTGCTTCCAATTTTCTCTTCAGTTTCTATTAAAGACCTAAAGAAAAGTTTTCTTACATAAAAAGCAGTCTCTCTGAGACAAAATAATACATTCCTTCCCAAAGTATTAGAAATTCTAAATGATGACAGATTTCCTCGAATTCCTTGGTCGCAAGAACTATCTACATTCCCATCATGCTTATCCTTGTGTAAAAATCTCTGTTTAAATGGTGAAATAATCCTGGTTTATCTTGTGAAAAACAAAGCTTCAGGCTCCAAGGCTTGACAGAGCCAATATAACCTTACCACACTATTGACTTTTCAACGAGCAGCTGGTAGAACAAAGACAAAACTCTAAAAATAGCTAAATAAAATAGTTATACAAGTATACCCCAGATAGTAGGATTAATTTTAAATCTTGATGGAACAATTTCTTCTTGCATTCCAAATTATTTCTGTCACAGCGTATCAGCTGAGGCACAGACTCATGCGTGCAGTCCTAGTTCCTGAAGCCCTTAAATTACAACCAGAACTACACTCTAGTCAAGCAAGCTACCCTTTACAAAGCATAGACATACAAACTAATACATAACGGAGGATTATCCACATTTGTATAAATCAGGGAACATCTCAAACAGCCCTTAATTTAAAAATGCATGAAGCAGCATATCAGCACCAACTATCATTACTCAGAAGAGTTTCAAAGTACTCACACAAAAGACAAGCATTTGCATAGTCTCAGCCCCAAACACTAGCAGCACATGCTACTATTCTGATACTCTCAAAACTGCAATATACTAGTCTTAGGAGAAGAGCAGCTGGACCACTGTTAAATGATGCTTCCCGTTTGCCAGCAGAAACTGAAGCTGAGTCAGAGCTCAGGACAATGGAAGCATCATGCCATCACATGTGAAGGGCTCCCAATCCCTGAAGTAAAGTTGTCCTCAAAACAACAGAAGTTGGTAATAAAATCTCCTAGATATTAGTTTCAGTCACTGTCATATTACAGTCATTATATTATGGGGCACCATACTGAGAAAGTGTTCTCAGAGTTACCATAAATGGACAGCTTGACCTACTCTTTGAGGAGCCTACACTTCGTGTATTCTAACACAAAACACTGTATTTTACCCATCCACATCCTGTCATTTCCAGTGGATGCATCATTAGGTTCTGAAAAACTTGAGCAGTGTTATTATCCGTTGCCAAATCAGGCAAAGGATACAAAAATAAATTGGTAATACTGAGCAAGCATGAGGATAAAAGCTTCTTAAAAGTACACAGTGCTGTTATGAACAGTTGGAGCTTTCTAAGAAAGGTAATACAAAGGAGAATTGTTACAGTTGCACATTAATTATGTGCCATTTCAAAATGAATTGTGCAGCTGTTTCAAAGTTATTTATTAAGTGATCGTGCTTATCTAAACAAAAACAAAACAAACTCAGTCTCCTGCTGGGCAACATGTCACCCTTGCATGGAGCTCCTGTGTAGAAACAAAGAAGCACTGTAAAGACAATACTGGATATTTCTGGGTAGATCTCTTCGAGGAGAGAATAGTAAGGTTTTCTGAGGTCAATAGAACATTTTTTTAATGTTAAAAAACACCTCAGTTCTTTCAGCTGTGTTTATTATGTTTACAGCTACCAAGTTTCTCCTTATTATGTTGTGCCCAAAGATGCTCTGAAGCAAGTAAACTGAATTAGCACCTCCAAAGGAGAATGTGTCAATGTATAAGGAAGGGCTACCACAGACCAACATATTGCAGCTCTCCTGTACATTTCTAGAAGTCCATTTAATATCAAAGACCTTATTAAATACTCTGCAGCTGATACACTACAGTCTCCGATCATTTCAATTTGTACTGAACTCCTATGACTCTTGAGTGTAAATGTGAGATTAGCACAGCCCAATTCGAATCTGTTCTGCTACTGATGGGAAAGTGATCTGGCATCTGCAACTTCCTCTCCACTCATGTTCCCCTCCTACTAGCTTGAATAATTTGTGCAGTTGCACTTTTTGTTTTTTGGGAGTACCTGAAAAATTTACGGAACTGACAGTCATGTTAACAATCAGACTGAGAATACATGGCTGCAATCCCACTAGTGCTAGCACGTGCAAAGCATTGCAACACAGTCACACAAGGAAAGGAAAAAACTGCTCTGTCTGATACAGCAAGAGCTTCATTCAGCATGACAGTGAAGCTGTACCAGAAAAGCTCAGCTTCATGCACACCATGAGCCAACCACGTCTAATGATGCTCAAAGCCATTTCACCCACTGCAGAGCCCTGCTCCCATGCTGCTACCCATTTCTCTCATCTTGGCACAGGTCTTTTCTCAGGTGATTCATTTTCAAACTAACCATTATTTTTACCATGATTCTCAAGTTAGATGGGACCCCAAGCAGCCTGGTGGCAAACAGCCCATGGCAGGGCAGCCGGAACTTGGTGATCTTTAAGGTCCCTTCCAACCTAAGCCATACAATGTTTGTGTGATTATTTTCACAGTTTGGCTCAGATCAATTCCCCACCATGCCTCTGAGGCAGAGTACAAAGTGTGGAACAGTGAAACAACTGGCACTGCCATCTTCCTGAGAGAACCAAGAAAACTGAAATGGATATTTTTCTCTCTTCATTGTGTTCTGTGGTTCTTTAGAGCACTATATTAACCTATGCTGTATATATTTACAGCTGGGTCCCCAGCTGTCATTTCAGATCAGCAGATATGATCAACAGAAGTATTTTTACAAGTATAAATTTTAGTAAAAGTATGTGACTTTGTATTGTTTCAGAAAAATACAGGTGTATCTTTCCCTCTGAGGAAGCAAAAATATCTATTTCATCCACATGTATTCATAACAGAGTCAAGGTCATGCAATCAATTTATCCATCCAATTAAGTGAGTGCAACTTTTACATAATATAAATTGTAATTAAAAATAGACATTATTATCTTGGGCATAATTTAACAAAGACTGAAGTAGAATATTTTTATGATAGCATTTGTAGTTAGCTTGAAGGTATAGCTGGAACTATTATTTTCCAACACATTTGATGATATCACATTTGATAGTTGGGTCCTTTAGCATCCTGCCTAGGCACCAGGACCATAAATACACAAGATGCATAATCTGTTTATTTTAGATAATGTTTATAATCTGCTATATTAGACAACATTTAATTAAAAAAAAGGTGAGTTGCTTGCATCTACGGAGAAAAAATTCTGAGAAGTTAGTATCATAAGGACAAAAAAAAAAAAATAATCCTTGAAGTACTAGCTAGTGGTTTAGATGCTCACATTTAACAACATAAACTAGAAGAGACCTTTAGAATTTGAGAATACTCTTGCTAATTGAGGATGGCTACAATAAGGCACACTAATTATATTTGTAGATACATGCTAAGTTTATAACCAATCAATTATTTCCAGTCTAGATCCATTCTGTCTTCAAAATCCACACTAAATGTTTTGGAGGGGAGTTGTGTTGCTTTCTAAACTGACAGAATCACTCCAAAAAACAAAGTACAGTGCGTTCCCAAAGGAGTGAGTAATTCAATCTTCTACCTTGATAACTCACTATTACTCTGGTATTTTGAGTATGACAAATGTCAAGGCCTGGAAGTTTTAACAATAAGCAGGCACAAACTAACCCAAAGTAGTTGAATACAAAATGATACAATGCATACAACAATGTAAAACCCCCTAGGGTTTTACCTATCAGAAACCTATAGAACCTATCAGAAAAGTCTTCAGAAAACAATCCACTGTACAGAATGTGTTCTAGTAAATATCCCTGTATCCAAACCAGATTCACATCAAAGAATACATACTTTACTATAGGCTTTATGCCATAAATGGGTTAGTTCCAGTAAGACAACAAAGAGTTGAGTACTTCCATTAAACATCAGCAGTCATAGAAATAAAGGCTACAGGGAAAAGTTGCTGTAGGAACAAAAATTGCTGCCCCCCTGTCTGCTTCTGGACGCGCTCCTAACAGAGGTCATGATGCCCTAAGGAGTCAGCATAGTTCAAGCATTCAGTCATTTCAATACAGAGTCTGGCAGTTTGTCTTAATCTGCTAGTGGCCTTCTATGATAAGCCATCATATTGACACTGACACAGATGAGATAAACATTGCTATTCTGCTCTCCTGGTTCTTCTCTAGGGCCAGCAATATTCAAACATTCAGAATACAACTTCTAGGTAATTCCACTTAGACACACCAGAAAACACAAGGCACTCTGGTTAAAGTTAGATGCTAAGATGCATCTCCTTCTATGGGGTACCTAAATCCATTAGATTTTAACAAAAATTCTTAAATTTTCTCAACGACCTGGTCTAAAGGAGCCCAGTTTCTCCGCCAGAAAATTAAGGTTAATTGAGATTACAAGTGACAGTCTGATTTTCCAGCACATTCCTATTAAGTTAGGACTTGATCAGTCTAATTGAAGAATATTACCTAATTAAAATTGAGTACTCGGAGCAACAATCTAAAGCGACCGTTCATATATGCTTATATCATTGAAGTGACTCCGGCCACCAAGAGAGCTACTGAGCATTTCATTTTGCTTGTACAACTGCTTCTGAACAGTTCTGATGAGCCAAATCAAGGAGTTCACTTGCTGAAATCTATTCTGACTAAAAACAATCAGATCTAGCTTGATCATCTTGTCAGTTCACCTCATTACACAGCTATCTGAAGATTAAAACTAATACAGCAGAAAAGAAGGCCACTCACATTCCAACTATATATATATATATAATATTAGATGTATATATAAATTATACAGCAAACTTAGGATGATCAGAATTGCAACTAGTACTTTAGAATACAAAACCAAACTATGATATGAAACAACAGAAAGACAATTAAAATGAAACCACATCCCTCTGAAAGTGATGTCTCAAAAACAGAATTAATGTCAGTGTATTCACTATGTACTAAGTACATGTATTGGCAAAGACGCTTATGGCAGGGGGGGTTGGAACTAGATTATCTTTAAGAACCCCTCCAACTTAAGCCATTCTTTGATTTACATACTTATAAGACAATGAACAGAAATTGACACAGTACATTACAAGACACTGTGGCTAGATACAGATAAATGACATAGAANAAAAATATCTATTTCATCCACATGTATTCATAACAGAGTCAAGGTCATGCAATCAATTTATCCATCCAATTAAGTGAGTGCAACTTTTACATAATATAAATTGTAATTAAAAATAGACATTATTATCTTGGGCATAATTTAACAAAGACTGAAGTAGAATATTTTTATGATAGCATTTGTAGTTAGCTTGAAGGTATAGCTGGAACTATTATTTTCCAACACATTTGATGATATCACATTTGATAGTTGGGTCCTTTAGCATCCTGCCTAGGCACCAGGACCATAAATACACAAGATGCATAATCTGTTTATTTTAGATAATGTTTATAATCTGCTATATTAGACAACATTTAATTAAAAAAAAGGTGAGTTGCTTGCATCTACAGAGAAAAAATTCTGAGAAGTTAGTATCATAAGGACAAAAAAAAAAATAATCCTTGAAGTACTAGCTGGTGGTTTAGATGCTCACATTTAACAACATAAACTAGAAGAGACCTTTAGAATTTGAGAATACTCTTGCTAATTGAGGATGGCTACAATAAGGCACACTAATTATATTTGTAGATACATGCTAAGTTTATAACCAATCAATTATTTCCAGTCTAGATCCATTCTGTCTTCAAAATCCACACTAAATGTTTTGGAGGGGAGTTGTGTTGCTTTCTAAACTGACAGAATCACTCCAAAAAACAAAGTACAGTGCGTTCCCAAAGGAGTGAGTAATTCAATCTTCTACCTTGATAACTCACTATTACTCTGGTATTTTGAGTATGACAAATGTCAAGGCCTGGAAGTTTTAACAATAAGCAGGCACAAACTAACCCAAAGTAGTTGAATACAAAATGATACAATGCATACAACAATGTAAAACCCCCTAGGGTTTTACCTATCAGAAACCTATAGAACCTATCAGAAAAGTCTTCAGAAAACAATCCACTGTACAGAATGTGTTCTAGTAAATATCCCTGTATCCAAACCAGATTCACATCAAAGAATACATACTTTACTATAGGCTTTATGCCATAAATGGGTTAGTTCCAGTAAGACAACAAAGAGTTGAGTACTTCCATTAAACATCAGCAGTCATAGAAATAAAGGCTACAGGGAAAAGTTGCTGTAGGAACAAAAATTGCTGCCCCCCTGTCTGCTTCTGGACGCGCTCCTAACAGAGGTCATGATGCCCTAAGGAGTCAGCATAGTTCAAGCATTCAGTCATTTCAATACAGAGTCTGGCAGTTTGTCTTAATCTGCTAGTGGCCTTCTATGATAAGCCATCATATTGACACTGACACAGATGAGATAAACATTGCTATTCTGCTCTCCTGGTTCTTCTCTAGGGCCAGCAATATTCAAACATTCAGAATACAACTTCTAGGTAATTCCACTTAGACACACCAGAAAACACAAGGCACTCTGGTTAAAGTTAGATGCTAAGATGCATCTCCTTCTATGGGGTACCTAAATCCATTAGATTTTAACAAAAATTCTTAAATTTTCTCAACGACCTGGTCTAAAGGAGCCCAGTTTCTCCGCCAGAAAATTAAGGTTAATTGAGATTACAAGTGACAGTCTGATTTTCCAGCACATTCCTATTAAGTTAGGACTTGATCAGTCTAATTGAAGAATATTACCTAATTAAAATTGAGTACTCGGAGCAACAATCTAAAGCGACCGTTCATATATGCTTATATCATTGAAGTGACTCCGGCCACCAAGAGAGCTACTGAGCATTTCATTTTGCTTGTACAACTGCTTCTGAACAGTTCTGATGAGCCAAATCAAGGAGTTCACTTGCTGAAATCTATTCTGACTAAAAACAATCAGATCTAGCTTGATCATCTTGTCAGTTCACCTCATTACACAGCTATCTGAAGATTAAAACTAATACAGCAGAAAAGAAGGCCACTCACATTCCAACTATATATATATATATATATATAAAATATTAGATGTATATATAAATTATACAGCAAACTTAGGATGATCAGAATTGCAACTAGTACTTTAGAATACAAAACCAAACTATGATATGAAACAACAGAAAGACAATTAAAATGAAACCACATCCCTCTGAAAGTGATGTCTCAAAAACAGAATTAATGTCAGTGTATTCACTATGTACTAAGTACATGTATTGGCAAAGACGCTTATGGCAGGGGGGGTTGGAACTAGATTATCTTTAAGAACCCCTCCAACTTAAGCCATTCTATGATTTACATACTTATAAGACAATGAACAGAAATTGACACAGTACATTACAAGACACTGTGGCTAGATACAGATAAATGACATAGAAATGCAAGCAAGATTATGAGACAGATATGAGTACGTACTGTACAGGCAAAATAAACAGCTTTATAAAGTATCATATTAATAAGTAAAAGAGCATGTCAGAAACTTTATAGTATTAATGCCAAATGAGAAGTAAGACAAGAGATGAAATAAGACTGAACTGATGAAACTGGTAGAAGAGCTGGGAAAGAAATCTCATACACACAGTAGCAAGAATCAAACATACACACTTCAAAAAAAATAAAAAAGAAAGAAAGAAAAAAAAGAAAAAGAACACATACATACATGCTATTCAGGTACCAAAAACCACAGAGAGCAAATGACTGTAAATCTCTCCAAACTGGATGTCCAGTGCATCAGTTTTCAGACTACAATGTTCAGGCTTCAGAAACAGAAATCTAGAGGGAGTGTTGAGGCTTCACTGTTGTGTAGAGAGACAACAGTTCTGAATACAAGCAGGCCAGAGAATATAAATTTTAGGGTGGCATAGAGGGTGGAGGTGGGTTCTGGGGAAAGAAGGCTAGAAAATGAGAAGAAAGTGACTGGTTTTTATTTAGAATGAAAGCCATTACAAAACGAGGGCTCCTTTTGGATTTGTACAGAAATTAATTACTAAACATCAGCTTTGCTGTATCATACAAAGGCTTTACTCAGTATTACTCACCTTCATTGTGCTGAATGTGTACAAGCAACACTACTTTAAAGATACCACCCCTCAGTAAATTAAAATTCTCCAACTAGAAGATTAAAGTTATGTATATAAGTGACAATATAAAAAACAGTGTTAACAAAATGTTACGCATTTCAATACTACTTGTAGATACTGAAGGTATGATATATACTTTCTATAACTGCTCTTGCTTTTTATGTTTATTTTTATTTTTTAAATGAAGGGACAACCTGAAGGAAGTCAAATAACGCATCTACATGAGAAAATGAGGCATGAAAAGTCCAAGTTGACATTGCTTTCCAACAGGAACAGGCAGGGATACTGTGTTATAATAGATAAAAATATCAGACAAGCCAAAAATATATACCTTTGTGCATTACATAAAGGATACCATTTGTATTACAAGAAACTTTTCACCTCTGCTTATATCCTACTTGGGGCAAGGAAAGCAACATAGAGCAAAAGCTTCCCCTGGATTACTGTATTAACATAACTGGAGAATCACAGCAAGTGATTGTTTTACAGAAAGCTTACCAAGCAGAGATGAAGCTACCTTTCAGCAAAGAGATCTATGCAGAGGCAAAAAATAAACATTTCAGCAGAAGGAAATGAATATTACGTTCCCAGAACAGCTGCTCATGTAGAGAGAAAGCAGATGAAGATACCAAGAGAAGTTCAAGGCCAAGTTCAAAAGCAATTAGTAACATGAAAAATATGATCTAGAACCTTTCACCCTTTAACCAGGCACTGATCCAGTAATGACACACTGCTTGAAACATGATTTTTAATTGAGAGAAGAGCAAAAAAAGAACAAAGAAATTTGTGGCTATAGGTAAGGGAGTTGATAAGGGGAGTGAGAGGAAGCCAGTCCTGCTGATTGCTGTGAGGTACAAAATGAAATTGATGTGATTTTCTGCAATGACATGCACCACATGCAAACTGTTTTCTATGATTTCCCTAGAGTCAATAGATTGCTTTCAGATTATTTTGATTACAGGAACTATTTGCAATACTAAAAAAATTAAATCCAGTATTTAATAAAGTTTAGCATTAAAAGAAACTCACTACCAAGAGTAATACCAGCAGACAAAAAAGCTTACCTAAAAATAATACCACACAGCCCAGAAGGGGAAAACTAAGGCATCAGGATTATGTACTCTAAACACTGAGGGCAGTAATAGACCAGAAGGACACTTAAAACAGCGGAATAAACAAACTGAGAGGGAGCTGCAGCTGGTTCTCCAATTACTATGTATTGTGCAAAAACAAATACTCAAATCAAAATCCCTCAGAGATGACACACAGTTGCTGAAAGAGATTTATATTTTAGAATATCAGTATTTAAGTTGTCCAGTAACTGCAAATAAATTCTTTAAAGAACATGAAGAGGGAGGTGCAATGAAAAGCCACAGGGAAGCATTAATAGAGCATCTTCCACAGTATTGCATAAGGACTACAAAATGAATCTCTCAAGTTTTCAGAAAGCCCAGATGTACTCATGCATCCCTTATCAGCTTGTGTAACCACTCATGCCACAGAGTGAATATGAAGGCATTTAGTAATTGGTATTACTAATGTTAACACTCAAGGCTCTTGCAAAACCAACTGCTAGAGAAGAGAAGATGAAGTATAACTCAGTGTTGCTGAGGGCCATATTAAAAAACCAAATGTTGGTACACCTACACAGGCATCCTAGGCTCTGCAACTTTAAAAAACACAACTCCAGTACCTATCTTTACCTTGCTTAAACATTCAGTATAGCAGAAAGTAAATGATAACTACTACTACAAGGCAGAAAAGAAAGAGAGTGAAGAATAAAAGCACTAAAAAAGCCAAATGTAAGCATAAAGGTAAGCAGTGTTTCACAGTAAGGCTGTAGGAAATACCTGAGCAGGTAAAGAGCTCTTTCAATGTCATTGAGTTCTTCATCAACTGTCAATCGTTCTATTTCTTCTGGTGTCTATCAAGTGTGAAATAGAGATTATGAGTCCACATTGCCTTCCCACTGCCTCATTTTAATCCTCTTTTACCAATCCCCTTCTCCCCACACCAAGGGACGCTCTGGGAGTGATGTGAATGCTATCCCTGAGCTCAAATTCAGTCCCATCAATCTTCCATTGGGAAAGAGGGGCTGGAATTGAAGCACAGTCCCACAACAGACACTACTGCTATGCATCACTTAAAAGAGAGTATAAAGAAGTCACAAGTACATTAATCTAAAAGCTAAAGTAAGTCTGGGGTTTTTTGTTTGATTGGTTTTAGAGTGTTTTTGGGTTTATTTTTTCTGGGGGGGAAGAGGTTGTTTGTTTGTTTTGGTTTTTTTTCCCCCAGCACAGCAGTCATGATGAAAATATTAGAAACGTAGAGTTCAAGGGATTATATTCCAAATCTTTGATACCCCGGCGCTGTGAAACAGACGGCCTATCCGGACAGCTGCCCACAAGCACAACCAGCAACAATTTCACGCGGGCTGCAAAGCATCCTTCTATTTCCGAGCACATACCTTCAGACTCCTGCGCACCGGCCGCTCTATAATAGTTAGTTCCTGCAGGTCTTCTATGTACCCGAACAGATTGCTCTGCCCAAAATCCATGTCTCTGGAGCAGGGTACGGGGCGCATGGACGCGCCGCAGCCCCTGGCAGCCGCCGCTCCGCCCGCGGCTCACATCGCGCTGCCGGCACCGCGCAACGCCCCCTCCGTTCCTTCAGCCGCCGGGAACCCGGCACACTGCGGCACGGCCCCGCCGAGCTCCCGCGGCCAAACTTTGTGCGGCCGCCGCTTCCCCGGCCGGGCAGGGAGCGGGTTGTGCCCCTCCCGGTACCCCGCGGTAGGGGCGTTAGGAGCTAACTTTCCCCTTCTCGCTGCTCAGTACCGGGCTGCCGGTCCCACTAGCGGGGCACGGAGCGGAGCAGCATCGCCGCGCAGCCCGGGTGCCGCCCCCCCCGCCCCGGGGGGAGGGACGGTCGCTGCGGCGCAGTGACGCTCCCCGCCTCCGTCCCGCTCCGGCAGCGCAGAGCGGGGGCGAGAGCTGCGGGCTCGGCCGGGACAGCCCCGCACGCCGGCAGCCTCCGCAGCGGGGCCGCCCCAGCACCGAGAGCCGGTCGCCGGGGCAACAGCTGCGAGAGCGGCGAGATCCGAAAGCGTGGGCCCTTCATCCCGCGTTCCCCCTTGAGGGGCCGCGCAGACCTCTCCGTAGACGGCTACCGCCTCCCCGGGTGGTTCTCATCCACCCGCTGCCGTTCCAAGCTGCTCCTCCCCACCCGGCCCGGTGCTTCGTGGCACCTCAGCCATACCCTAGCCCCGCTCCCCAAACTGTTTCGAAGCAAACTGACATAAAACGAAGCTGGAAATGTTGTGAATTCAGCAAAAAGCCCAAAGCAGGTTCCTCGGCCGATTAATGCTTTCAAAATCATTATTAATAAATATCTGACAAATTCGGCAGTGATTTGCAGTCCTCCAATGAGGTCATGACTCCCACTTTTCCTAACCTCGTATTCTTCCTCATTACGGTCCTTTCCCTCTCCTCTGACATAGGGACGCTCTATGAGGCACCTGGTAGCACCTTGGCAGCTGTCGGATCTATTCTGACTCACAGAGTACACTGGAGGCATGAGAAAAGTATTTAAAAAATGGTTTTTTTCATTTTTTACCCTTAAGGAAGGACAAATAACATTAAAAATGCTCTCTTTCTGGAGAATTCAGTATGACAGTGCCTTTGGGAGGGGACACGACAGGAATCCACAACAGTTCTCAGCATTCAAGTAGCCAGGGAGTTCTCTGGGCTTCAGGACAGCAGCAATTATTGCAAGCAAAACAACAACTAGAGTAAATAAACAAATCAACACAGCTGTAAATATAAGTTTATTTGCGAGCTCAGCAGCATTTCACCACTACTTTGATACGTGCACATGACTGAGAAGTGTGATTGGTAAAGATAATTCCAGAGACTGGTAATGCTATACAGCCTATTCCTGAGAATTTGATTGGCTTTTATTTTATGATTGGCATCCCAACTTATATTTAAGAAAAAAAATATAGTGTGCTATTTTTCTGTGTACTGTATAGGCCAAACCCTGTGCTCATGAAAATCACTGGAATGGTAAGAAAATAAAAGTAACAAAACAGAAAACTAAAAAAAAAAAAAAAAAAAAAAAACCTCCATTTTTTCAAAATAGTAACACCAAAACTGTCAGCAGAAAAGAATAAAATAATAAAAAAAAAAAACCACACTGATCTGAAGTACAAGTAAATAATTAATAATGTTCATTATGTAATAGAAAGCCCAAACAGTCCATGGTGTCAGGAATAGCAATGAAGAAAATGAAACAGTTTTAAAAATTTCCCTTACATAATGATGTCAATAGGGAAAGTGACCAGACAGGAAATTGAATAGTTAAAAGTGAATTTATCTGAAAGTAGTCAACTAACTAGCTCCAGGAGAAGGAAAATATTTTATTTTATTTTTTTTAAGAAGAGCTTTATAAAATGTTTTCAAATTCAGAGACATCCAGCATCTTCAAATTTCAATCAAGGAATCCCTTTCATAACCAGAAATGGGTTGTGAAAGAGCTCATTTCATCTTGCAAATCGCTCTCACGAATCTTCAAGATCTTATGAGACCAAAGAAGTTTCCTTTTGTGTTCTTGAAATTAGAAACTTATTGCAGTCTTCAAGTAAGATGTTGGAAAAGTCAGTCTTAAAGAATGAAGTATGTTAAGATTTACAACTAGGATGTTTTTTCATATTATGTTTTATATTAATTTCAAAAGCCACAAAATAACTGACTTTATATATATATATAAATATATATATATATGCAAACAACTCCCTTAATACCTTTAAAAATCAGTGCTTATAATTCAATCCAGGCAATGCTGTGCAGGCATGACTCCAGTAAATTTTAACATCGGTAGGTACACGAAATATTTTTGTAGTAGAATTTTATAACATCTTAAAAATGCAAAAAGCAGAACAAAACTAAAAGAAGTCTTTTGATAATTAAATACTAGCCCAGAAGGAACATCACAGGAGGAATTAACTTGCTTGAATTCAATATAAACTTATTCCCTTTTGACGCACACATCTGCCAGATAGAAAGAAAAAAAAACCACTTGCACATTTTGTTCCAAAACCACATATATATAAGTTAATCCCCCCAGTAGTAAATCTGCAGGCATATTCTTCCCAAACGCTCTGTCATTTTCATCTGTGATGAAAGTCACATGACTTCCCTTACACTGTTGCTGCTTTCAGCACTTCACTTTTCCACTACTCTCTTCTTGCAAATAAAGCTCTACTTTCAGCCTCATTCTCAACGTTGTCATAGCTATTATAATGATATGAAGAGCTATTTCATAATGCTTTTGTGAAATCCAGAATGAACTGGAGCCCCCATTTTAACACAGGAGCTGTGTAAGCTTGTGAGTCAAAACAGGGCTGATTTTAAATAATCTTTCATTGATGGAGAAAATTGCAGAGCACCTGGGAAAATAACATGCATACCTAGCGGAAGGAGAAAAATACTGTTATTCATGAGTTCTAAAGAAATAAACTATAATGCAGTACGGATCACAAATGAAAAAATACAAGATGGAGAGGAGGACTTTGCTATCGGTACACACAGCCCATGGACTCTAGGTGAGGGGATTGGCCATGTTGCATAGATGCATAGTTCTCCTTCACTGCCCAGCATCAGGTGCCTACTTCCTAGAAATTGCTTTGAAAAGGCTGTGGTTCTTTGCCTTACTGTTACATGTCCCCAGGAATTAACCTGTAAACTGAATTATTCACAGAAAAAAAAATGAAAATTCAGGAAGTTTCACCATGCATTATATTCCAGCTGATTCAAGCATTGCAAAGTAACTACTAAGGAGGATGCAGAAGGACATCCAGTAAATGCTTTCAGACAGTGTAAGCATTTCAGATTAAAAGACAGAATTTTTTTATGCAATGGCATAACCAGTAAAGGGGGAAAAAATAATCAGTAGAATACATGTGGATTAATAAAGAAAAAAAAAACAACAACAACATTTTAGGTCAAAGTAAAATTAACAGTCTTTCCCTGTGGTGGATTTTTTTGCTTGATGTTTCAGGGTTATTTCTTCACATATTTCTAATTTAGGCTAGACTTTTAGATGAATACTTCCTTCTGAAATGAAGAGTTCCCTTAAAGGTCAAAATTAAATTAAATGTTTCTTTCTGTCATTTCCTCTTTTTTTTCCTAGTAGTTTAACATTCCAGAAAATATCAATGCCCTTTCATACAGTACACTATATAGATTATGTGCAGTTCCACTCAGGACTCAGCACCTAAATTGAGCATGCAAAAGTTTGACTCGATCCGTACACCAGTAACAAGAGACAGCCAGAACTGCATCAGCAGTAGCTCACCATTCCCAAACAAGCAACCTCTGACAGGAATGTTTTGGTTTTTTTTTCATTGGTTTCTTTTCATAGTTCACCAAACCCTTCAAAAAATCCAGCTTTAATGTTTAATCTACTACCTTAGCCTTGCAAAGTAAGGTTTTTAATTCCATTTTTTCTCCAGGTAAGAGTGTGTGCACAAACAACTGTTCATCAGAAGACCTCCAAGTCAAGGCAAACCTGTAAGAATATTTATCTAGAAGAGCCACACACGAAAATCCGTGTCTACTTCAGAACAATGCTTGGAACACAGTGTACAAAGCCTCAGCAGGAGAAAAAAATATTATTTAGCATATTTTCCACTTTGTTGCTAAGAAACTGTTGCTTCATTTTTCCTATTGCCATTTGCAGAAAAACCGTGATTGTTCATTTGTCACTTCGGTCAACTCACTGTAACAGCCATATAATTAAAAAGGGTATAAAGGAAAATGCTGGAAAGTACTCATTGTGTTGTCATCTTGTAAAGTGGCCTCTCCTATTCTCTACTATAATATAGTGCCCTCCAATAAAATAAAATGTATGTACACAGAAAAGTTCTTTAAACTTGTTCTTACGTAATGTTTAATATTTGTAACATTACAAGCTGCATTCTCTCTTTCCTTAAGAACTAGTAATGTTCTCTTCCTAGAGTCCCTTATCTGCTAGCCACTTTCCAAAAAATGGTTAATTGCACTTGCACAAAGACAGAATAACAGCAACAACAACAAAAAAAGATCTCCGTTTCTTCTCATACTCTTCAGGTATTTGTAGGATTTCTGATGTAAGAGTAGGATCAATCAAGCAAATTACTTGATTGAGTTTATTATGTTTTTATTTAAAAAAAAAAAGGTTTTTTGTTCTTGTTGTTTTGTTTGCTCAGGTTTACTAATGATTCATACACATAAGGCAGAACTAATTTACATTTAGAAGTAGATATTATACTGGTAAAAATCTCAGTGATATCAGCACCTCAGAAGAGAGTTGTAGACAAAATTCTATCAGGAACTTTCTCAGCCCTTTTCAATGAGCAGGGAATTGGAAAACTTCTTCAGAAGTATGAGTACACCTCTGGAGTACATTTTAACGTGGCTCAAATGATACTGGGCATGGTACAGATGCTGTAGCTCAGTGTAGCCCCAACACTTCCCCATAGGCAGGAAGGATGTATGTGCCCCAGTTCAGGAGGTTAAGGAATCTGCTAGTGTGGACACAGTAAAGCCACACCAGTTACCATACCTCAGAGCCAGATGGGCACAGTTACATTCCTAACAGAGAGCCAGCGAGTCTAGCTCCTTGCTATGACAACCACGAACAAGATCTGCCACAAATATGTCAAATCTTATATTAAAACTAACAACTTTCTGTCTTCGAGTAATCTTTACTCACTGGTTGCCATAGAAACTTCATATTTCCTACCTAAAATTACCGTTAGCCAGTTTACTGAGTTTCTTTTAGTGCCAGTGTTGTCCTGTACTTTCATTCATTCTTTCTTGGAACTTAAAGACCATAGTCTTCCTTACTTAAATCCTTGGTTAAACTGAGCATTTAGCCTTCACCTCTAGAAAAGGCTCTCCATTCACCTCATCATCCTAACAGCCCTCTCTGCATCTGCTGCAGTATTATTTCACCTCTCCAGAGTAAAAGTGACCAGAACAGTATCTAGTACTGCATAGAGGAATCTCAGAAATCATACCTTCTTTGAAAAATTGCAATTAGTTCAGCAAACATACCACACTGGCAGGTCACAGTTATCTTGCAGTCAGTTAATACACGAGGTCACTCTTGTCCACAGTCATCTAAAGCTAATAAACTCCTGCCTTAATAGTCTAAATTCTGAGTATTAGCCTTATCTGAATGGTGCTGCACTTTGCAGGAGTAAAACCATCCCATTATTCTGGTCCTCAAAATCCTTTCAGTCTAGCAAACACCTCAGTTTCCTTCTGCGTTAGTAACACTGTGTCATCAGCTGATTTAATATTGTATCACAGTTATTAAGATTGGCCCCCAAGACTTGAACTCCTTGAGTGAGCTCCCTACATCTGATAGGTTAATCTGTCAATATACATACCAGTGTGCTCCCTCAAGTGAAATACACCTTTCATTCCCTCTTTAGCTTATTCTTTCCATCTCAAAATTCTTATGTATTCCTTGTTGTTAACCATTTTTCATATAAAATGATATTTTGATGGTATCCAAATATACTAGATGAACTATATTTTTCTGTCCAGAAAACCATCTATCCTATCTCTCCTTCCCTCTCCAAAAAAGTAAAGAGGTCAAGTAAAACAACCCAATTTCACATTTCCACTTTGTTAAGCAATACAGAATTTTATTTCATTCCTTATCTTTATTTCTTCCTTTATTACTCTTTCCTTCAAAATGCATTCTCAAGTACCTACTGCATCTGACTATACTTGCAATGATTGCAAATGTTTCTCTCCTCTTAAATGAAGGTTCCTCTGCTATTCTTCAGTCACACAGAAGAATCTTCACCTTGATATCTGCACTTGAAAAAGTCTTTGCTATTGTAACTACTGTTAAATGTGCCAGTGCTCTTAAAACTCACGCCTGGAGATTATCATGTCCTGTTTTTGTGAGTCTGCCAGTTGAAGAAAAAGCACTATGTCTTTGACAAAGCATATTCTATACCAAAATACTTCAGGTAAGTAAGCAAATCAGCTGCAAAGTTAAAAGCATGGAGAGAGAAAGAAAGAAAGGAAAATAAAAGCAAGCAAGAAAAAAAAAAAACAGCAGTGCAGGCAAAGGAGTATATGCTTTCAAATAAATGAGAGAGACATGGGAAAAAGCTTTCGGAGTACTGTAGAAGACAGAAAGAAGATTACAACCTAAAATTCTCCCATAGTTCACAATCTATCTCTCAGAGCTATTATTTTTATGGTGTTATTTCTTAATGGATCTTGTCAGTCCTAGAATGATATTCCAGAACTTTTAAATATGGAAACAAAGGCCTTGAGTGCAAGAGAACCAAGATTTTACCTTCCTGCACCAGGACCAGTGCAACACCTCATCTGACATTCCAGAAAAGACAAAAGAGCCAATTCTACAGCCTGCAAATCATAAGAGACTCCAAGTACCCCACAGGTCAGAGACTACATGTCTGTCATGCAAAATGTGCCATGAGGTCAGTATCAATATAAATCATGATATGGTGACAATCTTTTATTGGCTGTAGTGGCTAATAAGATGCTGATCTGCTTAACTACTTTCTGCAAGAGAAAAATCAAAAATACACTCAAGCAGTACAGATATGATTACTAACTGAAAACCTGCATCAGTTGCTCACATGCAGATTCAGCTGTACCTAGTCCTGAATTTGGTTACCATATCAGTAATCCCAGAATTTAAAGTACTGGTCAAAAACACATCTCTGGTTTGACCTACCCTAAGAGAAGTCTTGTATATTTTATAAAACATCAAATATTGATTCACAAAACATGTGATATCTAATACATTACATTGCATTGTGAAGAACAATCCACGATCTCTAGGCTACTCATCTACAAAACTGTAAGTTTACAGTTGGGGTAGGTAGGATGATCTGTTAAAGTTTCATAATAAAGACATCAAGACATCTCTTGAACCCTCAGACATAATTGGCTTAAATCATTTGGATATTATTGATAAAATAATCAAACATGTATGCACTGATATGAGTCTTACAAACACACAAGGTACATGTTTCATAACTAACACTAGTACTAGCTATTATCTTCAGTTAACAGTTTCCTGGTATTTACGTAACTGTTGATTTAAATAAGCCTTAGATTGAAAAGCAGGTCTTCAGAAGCTCTGTTTGCCATTGGCATTTTAACCAACAGTTCACTCAGCACTGTGGGTAACAGAATTGTATTTACCAACTGTGTAACAGCTAACTTTCCTGTAGAACACAAATGTGCCTCCTGTAGAGAAAGTCTTGTTGCTAAATACCAGAACTGTGTCACTCTGAGGTTATAAAGTCTCAGGAAGATTAATGTTACAGTAAAACTAAGCAAACATTTAGCTTCCTAGTTATACCTTCTCAAAACAACTCAGAAGCCTCTTATACAACAAGCTGATACCATGGTAGTAAGAAGAGTTATTACCTCTTACGCAGACAGACCATTCTGAACCTCCGTGGTCATTATAAATATAAAATAGTAATGTGCCTTCTTTCAAATTAAGATTTAGGGATTGCAATTCTGTCCCCCTATCTACAAATAGCACATAGAAGACAACTGCACCAACAAACAGATTTTTGAGGAAATAAACCTCAAAAACTCATACACTCTGTAAAACTATGCCCATAATTGAATTAATGAGCATAACTCAGAGATCGCCAAGTCATTATTCTTCTAAATCTTTCAGAGTTCGTAGCTCTGTACTGAAAGAAACTATTTAAGGCCAGATAAATTACCAAGTATTCTAATGTCCACATTTTATCTAACTCTTTATTGAGAAGTCAGCCACATCTAAATTTGAGAATAATCAGTTTCTTTGGATTCTTCAAATTTGCTTTTTCTAATATCCAGTAAAATAAAGAGAAATAAAGTGGGAAAATTCTAAACTAGCAAAAATGTCAGTGATAAATCTGATCTTACACTATTCGGACAGAAAGATAGTTTTAGTGAAGAAATGCTTAATATAAGACTGCTGAAACCTCATTAAAGTTGGCTGGGTTTGCAGGTTTAACTATATCAAATCACACTTCCTGGACTTGAGGATTCTCTTGGTTTCAACTCATTTCCAACATGAAGAGGCAGCATCAAATTTCTATTGCTCTTAGGAGTATATGAATTGGAAGTAACACCTCATGTTATGCACTAGTATATCTGCGTTAATGAGGGCTACCTGGAACTGAAACTGTCCTTTAAATGACTTAATGTTCTTCTTTCAGTCCTTGACATTAACGAATTAGAAAAAAACCCTCCAATTTTCCCATCTTCTCATAGAACCGAGAAGCACTGGCAGATACCACAGAGAAGAAATAATTGTAATTGCTGCTGTAATTGCACCTAAATCTAATACCCTATTCTCTCCAACCTCAAAATGTGTGTTTTTCTCTCTTCCTCATGTCTCATGTAAATAAACTAAAAAAAGCCACTCAGAGCATCTGCCAATCTTCCAGCAGAAATAAAAACTTCCACTACCACAGTGAACAATGCACAACGCCCTCTCCCTACACCAAGCTCAAGCTGCAAAGAGCACTTAATCGCACCTCAGAAAAGAATCACACTGTGACCTTGGCAATACGCTTTGCTTTCTACAGCTGCCGTTCTCAATTGCATCGCTTCACCACAGCACTATTCTAAGCAGGGAACAACAAAGAACACAGTAACGCATAAGCAAAACGAGGTTTCTCCTGAAAGCACTACAGACAAGCAACCTCAGCTGCTGATGTTAGAGTTGAAATTCAAGAGCCCTTCATGCATTCTCTCTTCAATGAGACCTATTACGCACACAGCAATGCAGAGACCACCTATGGGGACGCTGATCGCATTCTGAGAGAAAAAAAATTGCAGGAAGGCAATTTTTCCCATTCCTCCTTTGCTGCATCAACATGTCTACTGCTCGCTTTAGGACGGCTTCTGCAAACACCATAGCTCCTGGACGGAGGCGGACCGTGAGTTAGCACAGGCCGCACGGCAAGGATAGCGCAGCACACAGACGCCACCCAGGAGCGCATGCGCACTCCGCGTCTCCTCCCGCCGTCCCCCGGGGTGCGCGGCGGGCGCGGTGCAGTGACGTCACGTAGTAATGGCGGCGCCCTCGGGCAGCGCGTGCTGCGGGTGGGGACGTTAACGGCAGCCGAGAGCAGGCCCCGGTCGCGACCCGACTGCGGTGAGCAGCACCTCGGGGCCTCCTGCGCGTGTCGTGCGTTGACCTCGGCGGGGCTGGAGAGCCTGGAGGAGTGCGCGAGTTGGTAGCGGTGGGTTTCCGGTAGGGCTATGCCTCTTCCCCGGGCCTAGAGAGCGCTCCGCTGAGCTCTGCCTGCCCGTCCGCATGGCGGGTCGTTTCCATGCAGGCGGAACGTGGAACGGGATTCAGGATGCTCAGTCCTTGTGGTGCGTCTCGGAGCTCTCGTGAGGTGCACGCTGCGGTTGTTCTTAATTCCTAAGAGCTTCAGCAAGCGCAAGTGTGCAGTCCTGCACCTGAGGAGGAGGAATAACCGCATGCATCAGTACAGGTTAGGGGTTCACCTGCTGTAGCGTAGCTCAGCATAGAAGGATCTGGTAGTCCCGGTGGGCAACAGGATGACCGTGAGCCAGCAGTGTACCCTTGTGGCCAAGAAGGACAATGGCATCCTGAGGGACATTAGAAAGAGCACAGCTGGCGGCTATAGAGAAGTTATCAAGTGTAGTGGAAGCCCTTTCCCCAGAGACATCCAAGGCCAGGCTGGGTGAGGCTCTGAATAACCTGGTCTAGCAGTGGATGTCCCTGTTTCATTGCAGGGTAGTTGGACTAGGTGAGCTTTAAAGGTCTGTTCCAACTCCAAGGACACTGTTTCTCTATGATTTTATGCTCCTCTTCTCTGCCCTGGTGAGGCTACATCTGAAGTCCAGTTCTGGGCTCACCAGATCAAAAAAAGATATGGACCTCTTAGAGTCCAGCAGAAGGCCATAAACATGATGAATGGCTTGGAGCTCAGCAACCTGGCATCCATTTAACCTGGAGAAGAGAAGACAGAGAGGATCTCCTCACTGTTTATAAATACCTAAAGTACAGGGATCAGATGGATGGGGCCATATATTTCCAAGTAAGTATTAAAAGTACAGGATGAAAAGAAAGGTGTTCAGTACTAATGGAGTTGAAACAGGAACAAGTTGTATAGGCTTTTTTGTAGTTATGTTAAAAGCTTTCCGTAGTCGAACATAAAAAAAGGAAAATAATTATGCTTTGTATTTCCACTTGTTTGAGCATTCTCATTGTAATCCTCATTCTTTTGATCTGATGCCCTGTTTTGTTTTTATTCCCTCCCAGTCCCTTTCAAGGGAAAAATGAAGTTCAGACAAAGAGGGAGATTTACATCTTCTGCTAAACTGAGGCGAAAGGGTATTGAAGTGTTGGGAAAATGGAAAACTGTGGAAATTGACCCAAATCTATTTGTTGATGAGCAGTTTAAAGATGTAGTGTGTTTGGAGGAGCTTACAGAGTACAAGCTAGTAAGTTCTGACAAAGTGGGGAAAGGAAACAAGCAGAAGAGAAAATCTGAGGATCTTTCAGAAGAAGGGAGTGAAGAGGAGGAAAAAGCTGTCATTCCTCCCAGAAAGAAAAAGAAGCGCAAAGATTTGAGAACCAGGGCAGATAAAAGTGATGATACCACTGCAACAGAAATTGACGTGCCAGTTGATGAGAAAAGATATGAAGAAATAACCAAAGAGGCAAATCATGAGGACCAGCGTATAGCTGAGAGCACAACAAGCACAAAAAATTCTGCAAAGAAAAAGAATGAGAAGGTAGTTAAAAAGACTTCTCAAGTTCAGGATGCTTCTCCACCAGCAACTACTTCTAAAAAAGTAAAAAATTGGACAACAGAAGTTTTGTCTTCCTCAACTGATCACAAAGCTGATGTGTCTGCATGGAAAGACCTATTTGTGCCTCAGCCAGTGTTGAAGGCCTTGAGTTCCCTGGGATTTAGTGCTCCAACCCCTATTCAGGCATTAACATTGCCTTCTGCCATCCGGGATAACATGGATATTCTTGGTGCTGCAGAAACAGGTATGAATCTGTTAACCCAGTAGTACATGCAACGAAGTTTCTGTTTCCCCTCTTCAAATGCAACTTGTTAATTTTTGTATGCAAGCTTAGGGCTTGTAGATTCTGCTTGTCCAATGAATTAGTAGTGGTTCACTGTAAAAACAGAATATTATGTGCTTGTCATTTACAAAGTTTTGATATTACTCTCTGTAGATTGTGCAAAGCTTCGGCAACCTTTTTATGCTCTTGACAGAAGTCCCTCTCTGTTATTTCTCAAATTACCTCGTAATTTAAGAGCTGCAAAGTGATACACTACAAAGGGTAGAATTGAGCAAACAAGCAGGTTCATGCTTTAACAACCTAATTTTATGAATGTCCCTGTGTCAAGGCAAGGGAAGTAACCAGGCTTCTCTGAATGTGATTCAGTGCTGGCTTGAAGCAGCAAATAGGAAAGACCATTTGCAGAAAGTTAGACAGTGTGAATATGGTCAGTGATATCATAGCATTATTGGAGCAAAACAGGCTCACCAGTTGCCCTGTCTTTGGACTTGGGCTGTAAATGTTACCAGCTTATATTTCCCCTGGCAGATGTTTGAAGTATTACATTGTTCCATCAACTGTAGAGGTACTAGGTACTATCTCATGTCCAGGTTGTGAACATCTTGTGTCTTTCATCTTTGAGCATTGCTAGCTTTGTTTTGTTATAGCTTCTGTTTAACTTAACAATACTGTGAAGTCTCTGAGCTGCCAACTTCCTTGCTGCTCACACCTTAATTTTGTTGTCTTTTATATTGCTATGTGTTTTCCCCCGTAAAAGCTAAAAATAGAAAGCACAAATGCAAGATGTGTCAGTTTAAAGGTTTCTTTCACATTCATCTCATCTATTCCAGTTGCCTTATCTCACTGCTTGTCTTGTAAAGCCATTCACTACTCTTAAGCATAGAGGTATAGTTACTAATTTAATACAGTGTGCAGTCATTTGCATTTTTATTTTAATTAGAAGCCAAACTGGTCTTATTAGGTTTCAGTAAGATTAGAAAGCTCCACAGGGAGCATTTTTGAAAATGGAACTGAAAAATTAAATGGTGTTTTCATGTTGCAGAAAAGGTGCTATTTTGGCAGTGCAGAAAAACAAATTCCTCTCATCTCTAGCTGCAGTTGGTGATCAGCTGTGCTCTTACTGTCTTAATGGTGCATAACCCTGAGCTAGTTTGCTCATTTATTTTGCCCTTTCATGTAAGAAAGTCTGGTTCCCTCCTGAGAGCCCCAGGGGTCATCAGCATTCTTGCAGAAACTTGAGAGAAGATGTGAGCGATTGTCAGAGGGTCGCAGGTGGGAGAAACTGAAACACTCCCTTTCTACATCCAGCAGGTTCCCGCAGCATTGGGCCTGAGGGAGGATGCTGACTGATGAAAAAACTATTCTCCACTTTTTGGTAGCACCATAGGAGGTGTTAGCAAGATGTTGACATGGTGGTGGATCCCTGTGGGGATCAGACAGAAAATATCAAGGTTTCTTTCCTTTTTTGCAGTGAAGCTAAGTAGTTCTGTTCATTAACATCTATTTATGGTGAAGAACTAGTGAAGATTTTGAGTTAAGAAAACAAGTTTCCTTACTAAAATCTTAATATCTAAAAATAATGAAAAAAGGACATGCATTAGCTTATGCTCTTAGATCTGAGGGCACAAAGGTAGACTGTTATGGTTTTGCAGATCTGACTATGATGCATGTATTGTGAAGGTAACATGCCCTGTGAGTTGATTATTTAATACATGAGTGACTAGAATCTGCAGAATGGTTCCCGTAATCTGTTTGGGTGCAGCACTGACATTAGCACCACACTGATTTCCTTGCATTTGATTCAGGATCACTAATATCAGGGTAGTAGTACTGACATTAATGCTTTTCGACAGAGAGGATCTCCACCTGTCTTTGGCAGGCAGCTGTGGGTTTGTAGTATGGACAAATACTGCCCAAGGAATTGAGATTTCTAGAGGACTGTTCTCCAGCAGTGTTACTCTCCAGCAGTAGAGTAACAGTGTCTTGTGCTCCACATGCTTCTTTTTATGAAGAACTTATGAGAAGCTTAGCTGGGTTTACAATGTTATCAAGATTCTCCTAATATCTGTTAGTGGTTCAGGAGGGAATACGCATCAGGGATGTGACTCAGAGTTTGATGCAGTGAACACTGGAAGTTACAGTTGGGATCACTTTTTCCCTGACAACTTCACTCTAGGCTGGCTTATCTATTTTAAATCAGATCTGTGTGTTTTGACTATAAAAATGTGAGCTGGTGATAGATCAAGAAGTTACAGGATTGAGAATGTCAAAACAATCTCAGAAAGTGGTATACACTACTGTGAATTGAAGATGTAATTAAATCCTTCAAGTACTTTCCAGTTTGTCCTTGGCCTCATTTGTTGTTCCTTTACTTGGAGGGCATAGATCTGAACTGTCAATTAGGGCATAGTATTCTCCTTACAGGCATACAGTTCTTAAAAAAGATCTTGGCTGCAACTGCAGCTTTGTAAAACTACTTTCATAATAAATGAATCTGCCTGACCCGCTAGAAATAGGAAAAATACCTGTTCCATAGGAAATACATTATTGCTGACCTGAAGGAGATACATCAAGAGAATGGGAAACAAAGTTGCAGTTGTTGCAAGTTTTTGGTTTTCTAGAGATCAGGAGTTCACGCCTGTTAGAGCTGTGTGTTTTAAGAATGGTGTATGATTGGCTATTGCTTTTTCCATCTTTTCAAGTGACCTTCATGTTTTGTGAGTCTGCATTATTCTGTTTGTTTCTTAGGAAGCGGCAAAACACTTGCATTTGCAATTCCTATGATTCATTCTGTACTGGAATGGCAAAAATCAAACAGCTCAGTGAGCATAAATGACAGTGTTTCTAAAAAGCTGTATCAGCATTGTGGTGAAACAAGATGGAAAAATGATGATGAAGCAGAAAATCCAAACCATCACCAGGCTGAAGACAACAGAGATGAAGATGATGTATCTTTTGGAACAGGCTGCATGAAGGTGGAGGAAAATGTTGAATTTGATTCTAGTGACAAAGAACTTACTGTTGGCCACCATAAAAAGCAACCTCTTTTAGGACTGGTCCTTACACCTACAAGAGAATTAGCTGTGCAAGTGAAGCACCACATTGATGCAGTTGCAAAGTTCACAGGTATGTAGACCTCAAGGTTTCCACATAACACCAAGTTTGTGTCTTGGCACTGGTGTTGAGACAGAATGCATAACATGCTGTAATGTGATGGAAAGCACAGCAATAATAGCAAGGTGGGACAAGCTTAGGCTGCAGTAAATGAGAACAAGCACCAATACAGGAGCCACAGGCACAAAAAAACAAAGAAAATCTGCTTACCTTTAGAAGGTCTCCAGTAGGTAGGAATCTCCAGCAAGACACCCTCACCTCCACTGCCAGCCCTTAAATGAGGTCTGGGAAGGGAAGGATCCTGGCTCCACCCCTTCCATTCACTCAGGTCCATTGCATGCACCTGAGCTCCCCTGAGTTGGCCCTGCCTTCCTATCAGGTGCTCAGTCACTGTTTCAGGCTATGATTTAGCATTTCCACTACATATACTTTCTGCCACATCATAAACTTGGGACGGTGGTTGAAGGGTTAATGTTCCCAGTTGCTAGCATTTGTGAGGTACATTAAATTCTTCAAAGAGATGCATGTGGAGGTAAACAGCATGGGATATTCTGCTTTAAAATATTTTTTTATACAAATAATTACTGACTTGTGCTTTAGAAATAGAATCAGTACTAGATACCCAGCTACAGCTATATATATGTGTGTATATAATGATAATAAAGCCATAAATGTTAAGGTAGATTGGTTGATTATCTGAGTTACCTCCAGCAGCGGTTAGGCACGTTGCTGGGTAACGTCTGTTGAAATCAAATTCATCCTGCTTCTTTCTCTTCCAAATCAAAGGTTAGTACATCTATTAAGTGAATGAGTGAGGAAGTGGAAGTACTAAAGATGGGGAGAACTGGGAATTAACTCCCCCATTCTCCAACAGCAGCAATTGTTTATTGAAGAGAGAGCACATCTTCCTTTGGTGTCTATGCAACCTGCTGTGCTCATCAGTCTGCAGCTGATTACAAGGCTAATTTTAACTCATAGACTGAAATAATCAATTTATGTCAGTACAATTCAGATAAAGTGGTGCTATTTGTATGTACAGATCTACTGCCCAAGTGATTATACATTTGCTGTAGCCTGAGAGAAAACAGTTTTGATGTGTGCCTGCTTTGTCTATAATTAACTTTGAACAAATCCTTACCTAAAAGCATGGAGTTATACAACAAGAAGCAGGGAAGAGAGATGTGAGGTAGTACAGATACTGGAAGAACCTTGCATAGTAACATTGAGTCCACCACATGGATCCGTATATCCTTTGAAGAAGCAGGGAGAGATAACCCATGGGTGTGGTACATGCTTCTAGAACTAAACTCCTTCTGTTCGTGAAAATTGCTTAAAGCTAATATGAGGTTTCTTTGCTAGCAGTCCAGAGAATCATTAACTGGGGACTGATATTCTTAGTAAAGCTATTCCATAGCAGATGAGCAGTTATTAGCAAGACAGGCATTTCTCAGTCCTTTTCTTAGAGGAATCTGCTGGTTATTCTTAGTAGTAACAGGCTTGTTCATATAGACACAATTGACAAAATTCTGAAGTACAGATTATCAAAACTAACAGCTGTGGAGGTCATATATGATTCTTGCAGCTTTTGGAAGTCAGGTGCACTAAAGAAAGGTTACTGTATGCACTAGAAGAAGGAATGTGTTTTTTGGTTAAAACCATAACAGGAGTATATTTGGGCATCTTCCTATAATGAGAATTACTTTGTGAAGTTGACAGCATTGCCGTTGAGTTTTCAGTGGTGTATAAAACTTCACCAGTTTCTTGGCTGAGAAACTTAATGCTAATTGTGATATAGATTTTTGTGAGTGGATAAAGATACTGATAAATTAGACAATGTCTTCTAGGCATTAAGACCGCTATTCTAGTTGGAGGCATGGCAGCACAGAAGCAAGAACGCGTACTGAATCGAAAGCCACAAATTGTAGTAGCAACCCCAGGCCGTCTGTGGGAGCTCATTAAAGAAAGACACCCACATCTCTCAAATCTTCGTCAGCTCAGGTAAAGTAGCCTTTAAACTAACTGCTAAATGCTGAGCTGGGTGTCGCTGTGTTGTGTGATTTACTGATAAAGCAATTTAAGCTATATAGAATAACTTATTTCTTTGCCAGAGTATTTTATTGCAGGTGCACAGCGGTTATGTTAAGAGAGGGAAATGTTAGTTTAAAAATTTTTTTGTTACTGACTTTTTGATACAGCAGGTTTCTAAAAGAATTGTGAAAGCTACTGAAGCTATGCTAGCACATCTAGTGTTCCTTTGGGTTTTACTTGCAGAATTTTCCCTACGTGTTTAGCAGGAAAGGTTCTTCTGGTGTACATCAGATTTGTATTTATCTACACAACGCTATTTATACTGTGTTTTCTGTTTGACAGGTGCCTTGTGATTGATGAGGCAGACCGAATGGTTGAAAGAGGTCATTTCTTGGAGCTGTCTCAGTTGCTAGAAGTCTTAAATGATTCACAATATAATCCTAAACGACAGACTTTTGTATTTTCTGCCACTCTGACATTAGTCCATCAGACTCCCGCAAGAATTTTACAGAAAAAGAATGCTAAAAAGATAGACAAGAAGACCAAACTAGAAATGTTAATGGAAAAAGTAGGAATAAAGAGCAAACCCAAAGTGGTAGACTTAACAAGGAAAGAGGCTACAGTTGAGACTCTGATGGAGACCAGAATCCATTGTGACACAAATGAGAAGGACTTTTATCTTTATTACTTTCTTCTCCAGTATCCAGGAAGAACTATGGTCTTTGCAAACAGCATAGATTGTATAAAACGCCTCACTTCTCTCCTCACAATCTTAAATTGTGATCCTCTTCCTTTGCATGCCAACATGCACCAGAAGCAAAGGCTAAAAAACTTAGAACGGTTTGCTGAGCGAGAGAGGTAAGTTGTTTCTTCGTTCTATTAGAAAAGAAAAAGAAATCACGTTAAGGCAGAAATGGCTGTGTTAGAAGAGGAGTGGGTTTGGAGGGTCACCTGGGAGTGCAAGGTTGGGTTGGAGACCTCCTAAGATCCCTTGGAGTCTGAATTGCTCTGCGGTCTGTCAGATCATTATTGCCAAAGGATCTGTTACTTGCCCCATTCTCAGTCATATGCTTTTATAACCATCCTGCACACCTCCTCTGACCTTCATTCTTGGCTCCACAGCTCCTTCTGTAAGTTTGGTTCATCTCACTTAGCATCAAACATGAGATCACTTTTTATTGGCTTAGGCTTCAGATTTGCTTAGATAAATTAAGTTTCTTGAGGGTCAAGGTAGCCTAGAGCAGCATGATGAAAGGGGGTGTTCAGATTTACCCTGGTTTGCCTATCTTGGCATTTTAAGAATCTTTGTTTCCTGCTGGCTTTGGAATGCCCTCTGGGAGGCAGGTTGGTGGTCTCAGCACTTCGGTAAACCAGCTGTGTGATTATGTTGGAAACTGTACCTTGGTAGCAGACTTGGGCAGCAGAAACAGTGATTGTATTGTCATGACAAATCTGCAGTATCCCTTTGCAAAGTGTAGTATTGATAGCCTTGGCAGAGGCAGACTGAGCATTTTCAGAGTACGCTGATTTTCATGGCAAGGGGAATTCTCTGAAACCATCTGTAACAGCTGTCTACAGAATGTATGCCATTCTGTTTGTTTCTGCTTTGAACCTTGTAGCCTTAGGGTATGCAGTCTGATGCCATGAAATCTTAACAAATTCCTGCTGTCTACAGATAACTCTTTTCAGCTGCTGGGAGATGTATTTATTGTTTTTAAACAGGTTGTTCCATACCCTAGGCAGACTTCTGTCTCTGCAAAAAAAAACATGACTGAGAGAAGCCCTTCATTCCTAAGTGTGAGGGAAAATACTAATTATCAGAACAGAATTAGCCTCCTTAAATTTCTACTTTCTAATTTACTTAGAGATCTTATTTGACTGCAGCTTGGTACTTCAGCCGACAAAAGTGTTAATTAAATCTTGAATGTTAATAATAATGTGATTTCTTCAACTACTGGAACATGTAATAGTCTTTCTGTCCTGCCAAAGGACAAACTGTATCATTAATGATATGGTAATATTAAACTAATTATACTTTTAAACTCAGCTGGGCAGAGCGCTGAACCCCTTTAACAGAGCTTTTACCCCCTTAACAAGTAGTTAGATTTGTTTGTTGAATGTTTGTGCTAGCTGCTGTGAATTGGGAGAGAATAAAAGCATAGGAAAAAGGATCCAGCAAAGTAGGAAATTTCGTTACTGGAAATAGAATGGACCTGTTGAAGGTAACATTTGCATTATTTTTGCTATTTCAAGACTGCCCGTGAGGTAATATCGGATATCATTTTCTGTAGTGGCAGGTGAACAGTGCATTCCCAGCAGATGATACAGCATAAATCTGTTTCTTAAACTGCTGTGGTATAATTCTGGGTCATGTGTTTTATGTTGCTTAGCAGATGGTTTACTCTTCTATTTTATGTTCATTAAATGTTATCACTTCCTCAGGTGTGTCCTCCTGACAACAGATGTTGCAGCTCGTGGTCTTGATATTCCCAATGTGCAGCATGTCATCCACTACCAGGTTAAATATCTTTGATGTTATTGCTTCTACTATTTTGGCTTTGAAGTAAGCTTTTTTCATAGCAGCCCAAAAACTATAAAGCTGTGATTCTTAGTCCTGTGTTTAGTGTACAGGGATTTCATCATCTTTAACTGTCCTGTAATACTTTGTACTGTTGCTATAGTGATTGTCAGTGATATGTAGTACTTTATGAATGTGTGATCATACATAAGTAATGACATAACGTACAAGATTTCTCTCAGCTTAGAGATCAAAAGGTGTCACATGGCTCAGCTCTGTAATTCTTTGAGAGTCACAGTTTTTTCCAGCTTTGGAATTGAAATGACAGAGGGTTAGAAGGCTCAGAAGAGATTATGCCAGGAAGAATACTCAACTAGGGAACAGAAATTGTCTCTAGACATCTTTCATGCTTCAGCTGTATTACATGCAATGTGCTGGGATATATAAAATGCAGTTTATAGTGAGACCTGATGCTATCTGACATCCTCTTGGTCAGAATTTGGCAAACTGCTAACCTCCTGTGACGAGCTTCATGATTGATTTCTCTGAACGTTTGCAGGTCCCTCGCACTTCTGAGTTGTACGTACACAGAAGTGGTAGAACAGCTCGAGCTGCCAGTGAAGGCCTTAGCCTCCTGTTGATTGGTCCTGATGACCTGATCAATTTTAGGAAAATTTATAAAACCTTGGAGAAGAGTGAAGAGCTGCCACATTTCCCAGTTGAAAGAAAGTATATGATTGCTATCAAGGTAAAGAAAAAAGTCTCTTTGCATCCTAAGTAGTTGCTTGCTTACTTACATTACTGCATTGCCAGTCACAATCTTTACAAGTTTCAGATTATGTTTATGACCTGGATTTGAAAATGAAGTTAATTGCACTTGTCTTTTTTAACCTATGTTTGTGGATTCTTCCACAGTTTGTGGATCTTCAGTAACTGGCCCAAGAAAGATGTTTGAGTGTAAACTTAACTCACGTTTTTCCTTACTTGTTATGTAGAGCTGCTTATGACTAGATTCCCAAAAATGGTACAGAGGCATTAGTATGTTTTTTTGCTGAAAAGCCAGGATGGCTCTGGTAAGTTGTTTAAAGACTCTGTATTGGGAACAGACAAGAGCAGGACCTTTGGTGGTCTTTATCAGTCTCTTCTTAGCTGAAATATTGAGTTCTTTGCTTTTCTTAAATCTTTCCTATGCTGTGAAGCCTCAGCTGCCACTGAAACTTGTCAGTAAAAGGTATTTTTACTATTGTTTTCTTTTTTTAGTCTATTGCCTGTTTAAGGAACACTTAGTCATTCCATCCCTCACAAGGTGTTTTGTAAATCCTAGCAGTTGTACAGTAAATCTTAGAATATGCTTCTGGTTACTTAAAAAGAAATCTGTTTTGAGAAACATCTGTTTTGAGAGTTCTTCTTCAGAGGTCCCTTTGGTATTCTTTCATGAGTAGTTATTTGCTGTTGTCATGCTCTGTCAATTAATGGGTGGGTAAACTTTGTTCCTACATCCTAAATTTTCTTGTCACCATCTCTCTCTCCCTTCCAACCATAATAGTGCTCTTTTTCCCAAATAAGATGTCTTTCTAATTGTAATTACAAGGCTCCAACCTCCTAGGTCTTTTGTTTAAACAGATCTCTTTTATATGTTGCCTGTGGCTTAATCACAAAGCCACTGTATTCAGGACTAGTAGCGTTGCTAGTTTCTTTTGTCGGCCTCTTTAGTGTTCTTATTCCTTTGTTGTGCATATATTCATTCAAGTTGAGAAAAATTCTGAAGGAGCTTCACACTTGAAGAGAACATAATTGGTGAACCATGATAGTGAAAAGACCAAAAAGAGGACTTGATTTTAAAAACATGGAAAAGCTATTTAAAATTTCTTTAATTATCTAAGGAGAAGCAACTGACATGTTTTGGTAATCAACTGCAAGTTGAATTTCATCTTTCTGATCTTCTAACTATCTTGGCAGTTCTGAGTGGTGCTGCAACAGTGAAGCACAAGGCTATTCGGTTAGGTTGGTCAGGGTGTCCTGCACACAGCTTTTTACAACCACAGACGTTCCACACAGGTGGAGTTGCTGCTGAGTTGATATATTATTTACTGTCAGATCAGATTTTCTTTCTATAACAGATCAGCTATTTAAGACAGCTTGGCCCAGCTGGCAGGCTGCAGGTTGGTTTAGGTTCAGTGGACATCTTTTCACCTGTGAAGGACAGGGCATTTTGCCCTTCAAAACAAACCAAATTAGGTGCATTTTTGAAACTGGGTATGGCCTGCAGGAACTTCAGACTGATAGGAACCATTGCTGAAGCTGGTAACTTTAAGATTCAGCTGTACTGTGGAAACGTGTAGCTTGGAAGTGGTTGGTGGTTGAATCATGATTTGTTCCTGATGTCTCTGAAGTGTTTGTAATGATGAAAGAATGAGGAGCTAACATTCAGATATGTTCAGTAGTTAAGATGTTTTAGGAGTCCAGTTCCATCATGGACACCTGAAGAAGCTATGTTCTTCAGTCACAGATATCTGGTGCCACTTCAGCAAATGATAATGTGCCTGTGTTACACAGGGTGTCTGCTGAAACAGCAGTAAGGAACTGCAAGGCTGACACTCAGTGGAATGTAATACATATCAGGTAACATTGATTTTGCTGTAGTGCCTCATGTTTAAACTTGATCAGAATATCTGAAATGCACTTTTGTTGCAGGAGCGGGTGAATTTGGCACGGCAGATCGAGAAGACAGAATACTTCAACGGTCGAGCAAAGCAACACGACTCTTGGCTCCAGCAGGCTGCAGAGGCTCTTGAAGTTGATCTTGATGATGACCTTTTTATGGGTAAGTTGAAAGCCTTGTAATGGGTATAATCAATTGCACCTGTAGCACTAGTGTGCAGGAGTGCCACTACAGCACAGAAGCTGTTAAACCTTGCAGGGCAGAAGGAGAAACAAAACAGTGTCACTACTTAGTATGCAATACTGCTGGTGCTTTCAGAATGACTGTGTAGTAAGCAGTGCAGCATTCAGTGACAAAGAGAGGTGTGATGATAGTGAAAAGTCACAGCCAAATCAACACAGCTTAGGAAAATAACTGTTTAACTTCTAGTAATTGTCTTAGGATAATCTAACAACATGGCATGTCCTGTTTGAGTCCTTTCCCCCTGTGTCAAAAAGCTATTTACCTGCTCCTGCTTATTGCTCCCTCCATTTGTAGTCTGGCAGCAGGACAGGAACCTGGCAGTGCAAGAGCTCTATCCAAACTGTTTAGGAGTGCTTGCATAATTAGCACTCTGTTTTGACACAGCCTGGGTATTCTGTACTTTGAGATGAGGTTCAATACAGCACATCTAATCCAATTTATTTGTAGCTCTGGAGTTAAGCACTTAGTAATTGCCACCCAGAACCTTGCCAGTTATTTATTATTCACTTTCAAATTCTTGCATAGCTTGTTGGAGACAAATTCAAATCTCAGTCATGCCTCCCATAAATAAAACTTCTCTTGAAGTGTTAGAAAGTATTTAGTAATGTACCTTCAATTCACAGTACAGATAGTCTTGATTTTGTTTGTTCTCTCCAGTTCAGGCTGCTTATCTTGTTAAGTACTTTGGGTCTTTTCATGACGCTGCTTTTATGCTGTTAAGTACAGAGAAAGTTTTTGCCCGAGCTAGAAGCCTCCTTTCCTTTTGTTCCTGCAAGTCTGTTCTGGGTTGAGAAACAAATTAATACTTCAGCAGAACAATAACCTGGAAACCTCAGTAATGAGGTTTCATCTTGATCTTGTTTTTTCTCTTGGTGAACAACCTAGGTGATCTAGAAACGCCATACATGACTGGAAGACTGCATTAGAACTCAGCGGTCTTCTTAGTAAGATTAGACTAGTATCTGCCCTTACCACTGCTAGAAGCTGATGAAGCAGGACAGTATAAATTCTTCTCTCATTGTAACATCTCTATCTTTGATTTTCTTCCCAAAGGAAAAAAAAACAGTGAGCAAGAAGAAAGCCAGAAGCAAAAGATGCTGAAAGGAATGAAAAAACAACTGAAATTCCTACTGTCCCAACCACTGTTTAAAGTGCTTATGAAAACAAAGTACCCAACACAGTCTGGAAAACTACTCCTACCTCAGACTTCAGCTGGCAGTTCAGAATCTGCTCTGAGTATCATATCAAAAAAACAAGCCAAGAAGAAGAAATTAGTGAAATCAAATTAGATAACAGAGCAAGTTCAATTGATGCAACGGAACCAAGGACTATCCTTCTCAAGGCTGACAAGATAATCTGTTTGAAAACACACAGTATTGTGATGATGCCTTTGTCTTGGTAGTGGTGGCACACAGCAAAATGTTTATCTAAAAGGCACTGTTAGCATAAGGAGTTAGTTACTCTTGAACCTTGGCTTGGATCTTATTTTCTTACTCTCTGTATCACTAGAATTTAATTAGTTTTGGAATAGTTCTATTCATTGCTTCTCTTCATAAGACACATAGAAGTTACTGGGTAAAACTCACTGTGTACAAACAGTGATTTGACTTTTAATTTTCTTTTAAAGGAAAGGGACACATAGGCTCTGTACAGGTGCCAGGACAATCTGAGCTGGTGATAGCACAGATTTGGCTTGTACTGCAGTTCATTGAGAAAGGCAGCAGATATGGGTAGCACTGCTGACAAGCCTACAGTTCCAGTAATGAGTCTTCCCCAGTTTTCTTTCTCCGCTGATCTGATTTCTCAATTCAGTTACTCACTGTCTAATTACCTTAGTGCTTTGTTAATATGTTTCAGAATGTGGGAGAAAAAAATCAAGGTGGCAGTGATCCAGGGCTGATCTTGGGTGATTTGCAATCCAGGAAGACTTCTCAGGAGCAATTATTGCTATGAAGCATTTTATTAATTAGTATCTGGAGTTGAGTCTGTTTGAAAGCATATTTGAATCATAACCTTTCTTTTAATGGAAACGATGTGAAATGTCACTTTTGAAGAGTGCTTCCTGATGATTGTACTTGTAAAATCACTTAAACCTAATCAAGGCAAGTAACTTCTAAGAATATTTTCTAAGCTATGTCAGAAAAATGTATTTTGAATTTTTGTTAAATTGTATCTGCTATAAAACCCAAAGTCGGTATCTTCTTTCAATTACTTAGAAATTTCTAAGTTTTGCTTAGCTCATGCCACTCACACTTAAAGTGAGAGAATTCAGGGGAGAACCACACAAAAAATAAGACACAGCATTGACATCTGTACTGGTGGGAGCACAGAGAACCTCCACCTGCCAGCTCTAGATTAAGCAAAACGTTTGTGTCTCAAGTGTGAAACCAATGTCACTGCCCTGCTTGGAAGCACACCATTTGACTCAGCTAATCAAATTGAAATTTGTCCATGGAATTGTGTGCCCTCCCACCACTTGCTGATTCTGGAACAACAACAACCTCTTTGCCCCTTTACCTATATAAATAATTGAAGACTCCCCTGCTTCTCCATCTCCGGGAGGACTTTTCTCTCACTTGCTTTTTTGCATTACAGAAGGAGAGCAGAGACAATTTTATGATAAGCATACAGAGCTTATCAATTCTATATAAAGGTTTTCTTGCAGCACACTGTTCATGTGATGTCCTTTGGGGTCAAAGGGTGAGGTTTTGGTGAAGAGAGAAAGAAATTAATTGTAAGGTCCTTTATTCTCACCTGCCTGAAAAGATGAAACAGCTTTGGAATCACTGTGACATATGGAAAACTACACAGTTAAAAGAACATTCCTGGCATGGAAAGCTAGAAAAAGGAAGTGAACTAAGCCAAGCATGACTTGGTCTCTCTTCCCCCCCACCCCTTGTACCATTAAAATCACATTCTTACGCTACGGAAGGAAAACTCAGTTGGCTTTTGCATCCATGGAGGCCTGAAAACCAGGCGTGCCTTTTCTGTATTTTGTGATATATTTTTCTTATGATTCCTTATGCAAAATTAAGTCAAGATACTGACATCGGGATCTCTGCATCCCCATTCCTTGTCTGAAAAACTGCATGAGATAGGGCCGTTTTGGCAATTTACAATTCCATGATAGCAACAAGAAATGAACTGGAGGAGAGGGAGAATATTATTTCCTCTCAATCACTGCCGTGAAGTTTTTCAGCTGCTTCTGTTTCCTTGTGCTTAACAGCCCAGTTACCACACTCCCACCCCTCCATCTGGCCCTCAACCCACTGTCTTGCTGAGTCTTCCTGAGATGGAGCATGACACGACTGCACTCCTCCTCACCTTCATCCTTGCCTATCCCATGCTCTGTTGTTGGTTCTCTGCCAAACTCTCCTGACACATTCAGCATGAGTTCTCTGTTCTTAATCTACTGATGCTGCAGCCCTACAGGAGCACAAGCCATGCCTGGACCCAAAAATATCTGTCTTAAAAAGAATACTTGTCTAGCACTCAGCAAGCTCTCTTTACTGCCCACTTTCCCTAGTCAGACTCTTATCAGGATACCCTGAATATTCTACATACCTATAGGAAGGACTTCAGCTATTTTAAACATAGTGTTAAATAGTAACTAGAAAATAATACTGCTTGACTGCTATCCTCCAGTGTGGAATAGGTTGCTGCAGGAGGAGAGGAGGGCAGAGAAATAGTTTTCTCCAGCTCTGTTTATTTGCTGGTGTTTTAGTGGTGCAAATTAGACTTGAATAACTTTACATCAAGTGCCTGTGCGGAATTTACTATAGATGTTACAAAGTACTGAAATTAATGAGTTACTTCTGGAATGCTGTACTAGCACAAGTATGACTAACTGACACAGTTATGTGAAGGCCTCAAACAAGTAATGTTGTGTTTTGTGGCAGCTTGTATCTACTAAAATATCAATTCATTAATAGACTAATTAGGTCTGTTCAGGCTGTAAGAGCAATCTCCAAATAGATTAATTAAGGCACAGATACAGTGGAGTGTTGGAGATGGCCAAGCTGGTACACAGCCACCAGTACTACATAACAGAAAACTGAAACACAAGTAGCTTCTGAGCCTTTTATTCCCTTTTATGTTGTGAATACAGGACGCCAGACAACTTCATACACATATCAGAAGGAAGAGTCCCTGTAGTTTGACATCTGCTGAGGAAAGCAGGATCTCATACACTGGGACAGTGAAGTCTCCTGAACTTTGTGGTATTCCTTTCTCTCTTTCCCTGCACATTAATGAAACAACAAAGCAGAAACTGGAGAGCTGCCTTACCACATGATAGAGCCCTGGCATGCACCTCCCACATGGAATGTGGGAAATAATTTGCACCTCACAGAGAACAGGCCGGGCACCACGCGACTACCATGCTCACCACAGAGAAGGCATGTGTGGAAGAAACAGCAATTAAACAGCTGATCAGGGTGAGTGCCTGCCCTTGCTCAGCTCTCCTAAACCAGCATATATCTATAAGGAGGAAAGAAGGAAGCAAAACACACTCCCAGTGGTGTCACCTCATGCTCTCTGATGCCAGGAGAAAAAGCCAGTAAGAAACAGTATTTTAACACTCAAGAAAGCACAATATGCCCTGTGTTAACAAGTTCCTGCCTAGTTCTAGGTTGTCTAATGACTTCATGAAAGAAGGAGCTCAGAAGACCATGAGGAGTGGTTAGCAATGGACTGGCAATCTAGCAAGCACTGTTAAAGTGATGTCCATTTATCCTTGCAAAATAATAGGATGTTGTAGGACTGGAACAGAAGGGGCACAATGGAGAAAAGGCCTTCCTTCTGTAGGAAATGCTGCTGGTTTTGTAACCCTCCCTAGTATCAGAAGGGGCAAGTACCTAAGGCAATTGTTTGATATTTTCTCTACTCACAAGAGATTTCCTGTTCCAGATTACTTTTGTGAAAGGTATTTAAGGGCACCAGTATTCATCAAGTCAGTCAAAAGCTTCTCATGAGGCTCGTCTTACAAAATGGATAAGAAAGAGGAAAAACAGTAACCCATTACTCCTGAAGCAAGTTCGTCAGCCTCTGAGAGTGAGGGAACAGGACTGTTATATTTGTTTGTCTTGGAGTTCAACAGCTCACGTTAAGCTGGAAGAAATGGAGGCCTGTTTCCAGAGCAACCAAATCATGGTACAAACTGCCAAATCTCTGTAGGGAATGGCTGCAGTTGTAGAACATTACTCCAAATCCTGGATTCAAAAATGAGAGAGAACACTGAGAAGTACACATGGACTTTGCTACCTCTGGTTTAATTAGGGGTTATTATTATTGGTGTAATTATATCAGTCTTATTGGTAGCATGGATAATCTTATGAGTGGAATTTATTTTCCTTTCTCCTGAAAATACCTACCCCATTATAAGCAATTTTAGTACTGACAGGAACAGATTTCTGCACCTGTATTGGCAATGACAGTGCTGTGAGGGGCAACATGCAGGGATGCTGCAGCTGCCAATCCATTTTCCATCTATTTTGTGCTTGTTTACTGCAGTGTTGTTTCTAAGCCAGCTCAAGTGAAGTCATTTCCATCCTCAAAGCTTTCAGATGACCTCGCAGCTTGATTCTCTTTGCAAGTTTAAAAATCAGTGAGAATTAAATTTGCTGAAGCGTTTTTTTTTTGTTGTCATTCTTTTCCCAAGTTCTTAAAACCTCCTAAATTCCAGCTGGGGATGAAGCTTATCCTTCCGTGTATATACATCAGACATGATTGGGACAAGTTTTCAGAAGTCCATTTTCTCGCAGATATCTGATCTGACATGTACACACAATTGCACAGTGTAACCTAGCTTTTAGCTGACAGAAAACAGGGAACTTCACTTCTTTGAGTGGGAGAAAGCTAAGTATGCGCTTTCCAAATGGAAAAAAGCTAACTGGAAAATATGTCATAGTGCATTTCAATGTTCAGTTTCAGCTAAATTTCATTAAAAAAAAAACTGCCTTTAAGCCTCTGAAGCAGAAGATAGCCAATACTAATTTTTCTTCTTCCCAATTTCCCACATAAAGACAAAAAAAAATGACATTGATTCATTGGGCAAAAAAAAGATTAAGAAAGGAACTGAGACCTCGAATTTGAGCGTAAAAAGCTTTTGCTTGATGAAATTTCATCTTGTCATCTTCTGTTTAAAATTCGATCAAAATGACAGAACCAAATAAACATTGTGTAATGTTTATTGGGACCTGTTTAATTAGAAAATGGTACAATTATTATCCCTGCACTTTTCCGTACACATAAGCCTGATTGTCACCAGCAGCCAGGGGCAGCTCTGCTTGAAACCAACAAAAATCTCACATTTTTCATTTTCCTGCAATACTTTACTTAAAACAAAAGTACTTTAAACAACTGACTGTTGTGGGGCACCAATCTGACTGAGAGGTTTGTGTAAAGTTTGTGTAGTGGTATAATGGCAACAGGACCAGCACAATGAGATGTTACAAAAAGAAAGAAGAAAATGGAAGGCTCACAAGGAAAAACTCCATGAGGGAGGGAATCTCCAAGAAGAGATTCCTCCTCAGTGGCAGTCAGCCCTTAAAAGCAGTCTAAGAGGGGTGGAGGCTGCCTTCACCTGTGCTCTCAGGGCTGACCAGATCTTTTCTCCAGGTGCTCAATAAGTGGTTCAGACTGGGACTCAGCAGTTGCCATACAGTGTGGCAGGGACAACTGACTTTGTTGTTGCTACATTTTGAACCATTACTCACATGCAAGGGCTGAGACCAGAATTCAACTCAGAATGAATTCCAGCTGCCACAACAGTTGCAAGAAAGTTGCAACAACAACCAGCCATTCAACACTGGATCCCTGATGGGGCAGGCAGGGCTGCAAATAAGCATTCCTGCTTTTTAGCTTACTTGCTCTTCAGGGCATACAGCACACTTACAAATACAAGACTTGAATGCGTGGCATTGTTTCCCAGTGCACAGGTACACACATGGATGGTGAACATGCCTTGCTGCACAAATTACCAAAGTGGAGGAGGCAGGAGGGAGAGAGCTGGAGGAAGACAAATCTTTCTGTTACATGGTAGTGTCTAGAACCACGTGTTCTCCCATTCCACATAACTATCCAGGGGACTCCATATGAAAGATAAACATTTTAAAAAATTGATTAAACACTCCGGGGTGCTGGGGAGGGACTGGGTTGTAGTGACAGCTTGAAGAGTGCTGCCTGCCTGCAGCAGCTCTCATGCTGTGGTGCACACAGCCAGGGCCTCAGCTCCTTTCTGCTCCCTGGACTACAGGCACTGAGCAGAAAGTGGGCTGGATCCTGAAGTACTGCACCCATTAGAGTGTCAAATCAGAAAGCAGGTCCCCTCTTGTCTTTACTCATTGGCCATATATATCCCATCAAGTCTGGCAGTAATTTTTTCTCTACCAGCACTGAATTTTAAGTAAAAATATTCACTTTGCTATCAGATTACAAAGTGCACCACGCATTGCAGGAGCCAACGAACTGGGAGATTACAACAATCAGCTCTGTGTTTGTTTCAAGAGGACTTAAAGGGGTCCAGTTCTGTTACACATTACAAAAAAAAGCAAGAACCTCACCTGTCCTCCAAATCTTTCCTTACCACCACAAAGTCCCTTGCCTTGCTGTGCCACCTCTCCAGATGTTATCACAGTGACAGTGTATGAGGTGTTACTCTGTCTCCGGCTTATGCTCATCAAGGTTGGCAATAAACAAAGTCCCTGCTGCTCCCCCCATTCTTTTTGCATCTGCACATTTCCCTATATTTACTTCTTCAGTTATTGCACCAGGACAAACTTGCCAGCTGTAGCTGCATTTCAGCAACTTAGGAACAATTTTTGGTTTTAAAGACACATACAGTGTCACACACACATTACACTGCTGGTAATTCATGCATAGAAATCATAATAAAACCAACGTTTGAGTTAAAATATCTTGTGTTTTTGTTTTTTTTTTTAAAAAAAAACTTAATATAGGACAGAGCTGTTTAAATCTAAGCTCCTAGAATTTCCTAGTTGGGGTCCTGTGTTTCCCTTCAATGTCCCCTACCAAACAAAGTCATCAGCGTCTGGGTGCCAGTTCCACCACAGAGAAAGCGTGTCTACATTCCAGACAAAGTTGGACAATACCATCAGTAACATGCTTTAACCATTAGCCCAGAAGCAGTCAGGTTGGTCAGGGTAATTTGTTTAGGTCCCTTCCATGCAAGCAGTGCCTCCCAGCACTCCTTTTCCCAGGCATCAAAGGGCTCTACACTAGGCTAACAGAGGCTCTAAGCTTTGTCTTTGCAGCAGGCTAAAAATGGGAAAAGGCTCAGGAGAAAGCAAACAAACAACACTGCTATAACACAATAGAAAGGACAAGACAACAAAGCAGCATGCTCCTTGGCCACAGCAAGTGAGGATCTGATCAAATGTGACAGCAGTAGGCACAGAAATAAAGGAAAAAAATCTACTTACCTTTACAAGGCTTGTAAGGTCCTCAGGGATCTCTAAATAAAATAGCCTTATCTCCACTGCCAACCCTTAAATGAGGTCTGGGAGGGGGTGGATCCTGGCTCCACCCTTTCCATTCTCTCAAGTGCATTGCATACACCTGAGCTCCCTTGGTTTGGCTCTGCCTTGCCACTAGGTGCGCAATCACTGTCTCAAGCTGTGACTCAGCATTTCTACTGTACCTGGAAGAAGAGAAAGCTCTGAGGTGACCTGATAGCTGCCTTTCAGTACCTCAAGCGGAGCTACAAGAAAGAAGGGAACAGACTCTTCAGTGGAGTCTATGGTGATAGAACATGGGGAAATGGTTTCAAGCTTAAAGAGGGTAGATTTAAGTTAGATATAAGGAAAAAGTCTTTTACAGTGAGAGTAGTGAGGCACTGGAAGAGCTTACTGAAAGGTGTGGTCAGTGCCCCATCCCTAGAGACTCTCAAGGCGAGGCTAGATCAGGACCTGTGCAACCTGCTCTAGCTGTGGATGTCCCTGTTCATTGCAGGGGAATCGGACTGGACGACCTTTAATGGTCCCTTCCAACTCTGAGAATTCTATAATTCTATGAAAATAAAAGAGTTGGGGCTTTTCTCAAACAGTTTATTTTCTTTTAGTTTAACATCATGCTCAGCTGTCCACATTTGTAGTGCAAGCAGGAAAGCTTCCTGGATTCTTATTGCTTTCTCAGAGTGTTACCATTGCCCACATTTTGTCCCATTCTCTGCAAGAGGTTGTTACCCACGGGGTTGTTTCTCTTAGTATGAAGCTAGGCTGAACCGTGGTTTTTTTTGGTGGGAGAGTGGCCACCAGGCACTCTGCAGCACCACCTGCAGATAAAATGAAGCAGGAGCGCTCTGTGCCCAGCTGCATTTTTGCTCACTGCATCCAAGGGACATCCAGCTGCTTTTCCCAATCCAGCTGGGCTGTGCTGCCCAGTAGCTTTTAGCCATGCTAAGGTGATACACAGCATTACAGCTATTGCAGGCTGCTGCAGGTAGGAGGTTTGTTGGTCCCATTAAGTTACCATCCGAATATTTGATCCATTTCCAGGTTTTTTTTCCCTCCGTGTTTGATTCTTGTGCTTTGCATCTATTACACAGAGCACAACTACAGCTTATCTGGTCAGGAAAATAACTCCCTTTAAAACTTTTGTGTATGTGACTTTTGGAGCTGTACAGATGTGATTTTTTCCCTGTGGGCCTGGGGACCATAATCAGGACTCTTGTGTCTTGCTTAAAGACTTACACTAAAATCCAGGCTAACTGGAATTGTGTTTGAGGTGAATTTGTTTTCCCCTTTTTTCTATTTTGTGAAGCACAGCAACTTTTTACATGAAAACACCCAAATAATCTACAGAGAATTGTCTCCTTCAATAGGGCCCAACACAGGAAATACCTGTTTTGCTTTGCTCTCACTCAGGTCAAATACAGTTTGGCACTTTGAACTGAAGACCGTTGGTTTGCTGTAAAAATGTACGGGCTTTGAACCTTCTGATAAGCAGGGGCCATCCCTGCTTAGTGCAGACCCATCTGAATTGAGACTTACAAAAACCTTGGCTATATAGGAGCAGGAACAAAGAGGGGCAGAAGGAATAACTTTGCTATGTTTGTCCCTCCCTTGTTCCTAATGACTTGGTGATGGTGTGCCTGGGAAAGTCACAGAGATTGTGCCTCTATCTCGCGAGTATTTCTCTATTCAGTCAAAATTCCTAGCAATTCGTTTGCTAACCCTCCTGCAAGATGGATCAGCCCGGGGACACCCGGCAATAGCGCGGAGCAGCCGCTGGATGGCAGGGACGACCCGGTAAATGTGGCTACCGGCGACACGGACTGCATCAGAAGCCCTACCAGTGCGTGTACCTGTAAGGGTTCCTCCCGGCTGAAAGCAGGAGCAAAGCAAAGGAAAAGCATTAGGAATGGGCTCTCCAGCCAAGTCCCTGCATCCCTTGGGCGCTCTGGCACAACCATGAAAGGCAGCAGGAGATACTCTCCTCAGCAGTTCCATTCTCTTGCCTTCAGTTTCTTGCTCTAAATATTGCTGGTGGGAGAAACCCAGCCCATGAGCCAGGCAAAGGGAAGAGTGTAACCTGGAGCACATCTAGAGAAAGACGACAAATCTGTGAGGGGTTTGGAGTGGCTGAGGAAACTGGGATGGTTTAGTATGGAGAAAGTTCAAGGTTGACTTTGTCACTCTCTACCACTACCTGAAAGGATGCTGGGGCAAGATGGGAGTTGGTCTCTTCTCCCACATAACTAGCTAAAGGACTAGAGGGAATGGCCTCAAATTGCACCAGGGTTCAGATTAGACGTTAAGAATAACAACTTCTCCAAAAGAGTGATCAGAACTGGAACAGGCTGCCCAGAGAGGTGGTTGAGTCACTGACCCTAGAGGTGTTCAAGAAACATTGAGATGTACTAAGCAACATGGTTTGGTGAGGAAATTTTGGTAGTAGGTGGATGGTTGAACTGGATGATCTTGGAAGTCTTTTCCAACCTTGGTGATTCTATGAATTCTGTGTTTGCCTCTTGCTTGGTTCTTGAGTTTGGTATCCTAAATATTGCTGAATGTCTTTAACCTCTATTGAGGATAGGCATGAAGAGCTATACATACAGGTAATAAGCAGAAAGAACCACAAATTGAAAGATCATGGGAAATTTAGAGATTCTTTAAAAACCTGGGTTTGATCCAAAATTGATTTAAAAAAACAGCATTTTTTTCAGAATTTTCAACAAATGAGAACCTCTGCAGACCTTGGAGTGGCTCAATAGCACCTGCACCATCCCAAGCTGCAGGAACTCCCAAAATCCCTGTGCTGGGGTACCCCCAGCACCCGAGGTCCATCAACCCCACAAGTGGGTGCTGGGAGCACCTGTGCTGCAGCCAACCCCTGCCACACTGCCTCGAGGAAAATGTTCTGGTTAGAACATTGCCCATGCTGCCAGAAAGTACATTATGTTGGCCTAACTTCACCTGGCTGATGTGAAGCTTCTGCACATCCTCAGAATGTGGATTAGCCTTAGCGCATCAATGTTCTTTAATGCTTTTCTCTTTTGTGTTGTTAATTGCTGCATGACACTTATTTATTGAAAATTTGTTTCATTATTTGTTTTACAGATTCTGGGATAGAATTTCAATATGACCAGCATCAGTTAATTCTTTAAAATAGTAGCATTCTCATCACAATTACTCTGCTGTATAGGGCAATAAGTGGGTTTTGCTACATGGATACCTATGTGACATGGGAAGCATTTTACGTCCTCTCTGTTTTTCTGCATTATGCATTTTTATCTCAGTGTTTTCCAAATCACCAGTACGTCATAAACTGAACCACACAACCTGTTGTTCTTATGGAAGGGAAGACCACATCTTGGGTCATAACAGTCCTCATGACTTCTGGCAGAAAAAGACTGCCTGAAGGTGCTCAAGAAGAGGAGATGTGGCACTGAGTGACAAGGTCTAGAGTGGTCACAGACATGGGTTGATGGTTGGTCTAGATAATCTTCCTGATCTTTCCAACCTTAATGATTCTACAATTCTATGATACTGGTTCATTCTGGGTCTTCAACTATACGGCAATACCATAAGAGGTAACTATGGTATCAGAAAGTCATTAAGAAATCTGAAATGTGGTACTTAGTAGAATCAAAATGGATGAGCCACTGAACTAATACATGATATTTTTCTGGAAAAAGGAGAAGCCATTGCTGATGGTCCTCCAGCTGTGTTACCAGCTGAAGAAAAGGAAGTTCTTTCATGCTCTGTGTAGTTGGAAGGCAACTGTCATACTAAATGTCATCTTGGACAATCCAGCCCTGCCCAGCCCACTGTCCTGTGCTTTGTCTAAGAGCATGAGCAGTATTCATCTGCTGCCCTGTGTTTTTCTTTTTTTACTAGCTGGATAATTGGTGAGTCAAGGAGGGCTGATCTTGAGGAGTGGCTGGAGCTATTAAAACTGATGCTACCTTTGGACTGGGAAAAAAGGAAAAGTTATAAGCTAGATCTGAATGAACTTGATGCTGCCTGCAATGAGTGCCTCTTGTTTCATCAACCAGTGACTCACTTAGGAGTGTCTAAATCAGTGACTCTTCATAAACAAAACTTTAGCATAAACAGCTCTTCAGTCTAGATTGATACAAGGAAGAAATCAAGGGTCTGGTTCTTTACCCTCCAGCATGAAGTATTGTGAGAGGCTTCTTTCCCATCTGGTAGTGTTTTCCAGCAAACTTGCTCTCATACAGGGACTTGGCAACATGCAGGACTGTGAACCGAATGTGCTGTTATAACAGCGTAGATCTTAGACAAGGTGTTCACCAGCCAGCTGTCAGCAGATCCCCTGTGTTTTGTATAATCATTAAGGTTGGAAGAAGCTGCTAAAATCATGTTGTCATGCAGTCCAACCACAGTGTTTGTACATGAGGAGTCACTTGACATGAAGGGTGATGGATGCTGGGATAACAGCGTAGGGACCCTGCAGCATGAGATCTGTACAGAGCTGCTCACAAATGGATGATTTTGTGACTCCTTGGTAGTCTGTTGCTTTGAATTAGGCCTCCAAAAGCAGACTGCAGCTTCTCAGGTTATTCAGGCTGTTTCATTAACTGTACAATTGGAATTGTTTTGGAAATGAGTTCCTGGAAATGAAAAGGAGAGGTTCCTTCTACAGGAAAGCACAATTGCCTCTAGTTTTCTCTGAAGTTATGAGATTTGAGTCCCTTCCTCTGTATTCCATTAACTATACATTACTGGGGTTGTTTACTGTTATCATTACAGTTATACTACCTGTAGGGTTTCCTGCCCTCACTACAAAACTCAGAGATGCAGACTAGGTCTATATGATCTAGGTTTTGAGACTATAAGCTGAACTGATTTCCTCTTTCCTTTCCACTTCTGGAAGTCAAATTGTTTTTAAATTGTTTTGCCCTGTTTCAGTATTACAGGATTTCACTGGAAGGGTTGAGGCAAGGTGAAGGGCTAGGCCCGAGTCTGGGAGACTGGAAAAATGCCTTTGAACTCTGTGGCCCTTCCCATGACTACCTCTGACCAGGTATTTATGTCTGCTACCTCCCTGGTAAGAGATTTACTTTGCCAAACTGCTTTGATACAGGCTGAAGAAAGTCCTTGAAATACTAATGGAAAAAAAACATGGCAGTTCTCACCTTCTAGAAATGTCTGCATATAGCTAAACTTAAACAGTCTGAGTGTAGTTAATCATTCTAGCAGCCTTTTGCTCTGTGGCTTTCTCCAGTGATACTCCACTCCACAGGTTTGCATTCCCAGGGCTGAGCCCTGAAAAGATCAGTTTTGAAAAACATGTTGTGACATATCTCAGCCAAGAACAGTTTTTACACTATCTACTGCCAGATTGACTAAAATGAGTCTAATCTTCTGCTGTTCATGTTATAGACTGGCAGCAAGATGAAACCAGCAATACTTTGTGCAATGTAGATGCTACACATGTAGATGTACTTACTCACCCTACGGTGGGATAGGGGTGTGTAGGGTGAATAACCCAAAAGAACAGTATTCACAAAAAATAGTGAGGAAGATGGTATATTTTGCTAGGCTTATCTGGATGGTAAACAGACAACCAGTAAATAAAAGAAAGGCTCACCTTTTGCAGATGGTTGAGGTTCACCAGTAACTCCACAGGGAAGGGATCACCAACAAGAGATCCTTCCCCAGTGGTGGTCAGCCCTTAAATGGGGTCTGGGAGAGGTGGAACTCCTTCCCATCACACAGGTGCATTGCCTTCACCTGTGTTCCTGTGGCTGACTCAGTGCTTGCCTCAGGTGATCAATCAGTGGTTCAGGCCGTGATTCAACAGTTCTCATACAGGGTGAGAACAAGAGAAAAAGATAAAATGTATGAGTTGAGGTAAACATAGTTTAATAGGAAGAAAAGTAAGGGAAGATAATAATAATAAAGATAAAAGAGTGTACAGAATGAGTGATGCTCAAACCAATTGCTCACAACCTCCTGACTACTGCCTAGGCAGCCCCAGAGCAGCATCTGCACCACATCCTCCCTGCCAACTTCACTCATTTTTGTAGTTCTTTGTGATGCCATATGGTATGAGATATCTCTTCGGTCAGTTTGGGACAGCTGTCCTGGTTCTGTCCCCTCCCATTTGGGAAAGGAGATCCTATTTATTCTGCTGCTGTTGTCCCTGTCCCTGTTCCCTCCCCATGACCTGTCTGGCCTCTGGGCAACCAGCTCACTTGACACGTGAAGTGAATTTTTTCAAGGGTGATGTGTAGCTCTGGCTGTTTGTTTTTCTTCTACAAGATGTTGCTGACCATCTAAAGCTGAGAAAGCTCATTCACAGTATCTGGAGGAAGAAATGCGGAAGCTTGCCTAAAGTTATGTTTCTTGCTCACAGAGAGAAGGCCACCTATGATGGCTTCCAGTTACAAAATAGCTTCTATGTGATACCCAGTGTGTCTGTATATTTAACAAGCCTTCCCCTGGGGCTGGGCCACCACAAGTGTAGGCTGGGCTTCCACAAGCCTTAAGGCTCTGCAATGGGCTGTTGCATTTCGGCATCTGCAGGACCGCTTTCCTTTCCCATCAATACCAGTGTGAACCTCAAGCAGCACAACGTGAGCACTCCCCCACTGGCAAGCAGGAGGGAAAGCTCCAGAGCAGTGCCAGCAGGCCTAGCAAGTGCCACGTGAGCCACCCTGCTGATCTTTTTGGGTGCTGTCCCGGAACATCAGATCCAGAGAAAGCTGAGGACATGGACTTTTATAGGATGGCTTTCTCTTCTCAGCTGGGACAAGATTTCTTCTTTTATCCACTCTAAAATAATGAATAATTTAAGTAAAATATTGAGAGAAATCTTTTAACTGTAGAAATCAGATTCGATAGCAACATTTCATAAATATAGCTGAAAATTAGGCTTCCGACACCCTGTGTATCGCCATGGCCTGGATTGCTCTTGGCCCCTCTCCAGGAACTCATTTGATACCCATGAGAGATTTTAATTTGCGAGGGAGTCCAGGCTGAGCAGTGACCACTGGCACCACTCATTTGACAAGAGGATTTTTTTTCTAGCATGTTAACGTAAGGGTAATACATTTTACATTCGTGATCAGCAAAAATTGGAGAAACATTCTCCTCTTCAGCTGTTATATACTACTCTGGGCTCTAAGGCTTTCTTTCAAAAGCAGGACATTCAGCACAAAAAACATGGTTTTTAGGTAATGTGACCCTGTTGGCTCAATAGACTGTGAGCAATATACTTAATAACACTGCAGTTTTTCTGATATTTTGTTCCCAAGGCTTCAAGATCATCTGCCTGTTGTCATAACCATCTGACAGGATGGTTACATTCTTTATCAAGTTTTGGTTAGCTGAGAGAGCATTGTACTTCCTGATGACAGCTCTTGCCATGAAGTCTCACTGTATTTCAAGTAATCAGTAGAAAGAAATGAGGGAAACGGACAACAAAGTGGATACAGGTACAACCTACAACCTATCACCTATAATTTACTGTGCTTTCTCTGCGTAATATGTGCCAAATCCTACTGGTATATGGATTTCTTCCTACAGTGTATGTTATTCTGTTTACAGACCTCTGTAGAAGAGCCTGCACTTTGCAATATCCATAAAGGATCAGGATGTCTGCGTAACAACCTAATCTCACCGCTGGGCAGTGTCTAGCAGTGGGAATTGCTTCAAGATAACCAGCTAGGAGCTCTCAGAACTCAGCTCTCAGCTCTCTCCTCTACCACATCTTGAGGTCAATCACAAATTCTGAAAATAGAAATCTGTATTGCTTTGCAATTGCCAGTTTTTAGAAGTGGGAACTTTGCATTTTCAAGATCTTTCCCTGCAGCTTTGAAGAGGCCTAAAACAGGTTGCTCAGGAAAAAAATAAATGCCCACTGTTCTTCCCTCCCCAGCCCCTGCCTGAAGAGTGGAGATTGCTGTCCTGTCTGCTGAGTGCAAACCGTCAGTCTGCCTGAGGTTATGTGAAGTGCCTCTGCTGGAGGAGCTCTCACAATAGGATAAAACCTTGCCTGTCTCAAACAGAGGGGAGAAAATGAGGTGGCTGAAGTGACTGCATTTCAGGGTTTAGTTAGGGAAATGCATTGGACTTCATACCTCTGCTGTTGAAGGCTTTAAGCTTCTGATCTGAGGGAATCTGATTTCTGGCAAACACAGTGACAAGGATGAAAAAGAGGAAAACTCTTTGCCTAGTAAGGTATTCGTTGTTACTTTAAAGTAATGAATGGAGAATGAATAGAGACTGTCTGCAGTGATCAAACATGAAAATTGATCTAGTGTGATATTTCACACCAACTATGTAAATGGATTTTAAAAAGAATCTCTTAAAAATAAATAACTGAATAAAAATAATAATTAAAAAAAGGCCGGTATGGGGACTTCTGTGTCCTTGGAACAAGTTATTCCTTCAAATAGACTTGACCTCATTGTGAAAGAAATCCAGTGACTTTTCCGGGCTCAGGGTCTAAATGTTGCCAACAGCTAAACTATTTATAGGCTTAACACCTGACTAGGTGTTAAATGACTGTTAGTGGTAAACACTGCGGTGCAGAATTATCACTTCAGATCGAAAGTGGACTAAAAAATGCAAAACCTTGAATGAATAAAAAGGTTCACATAGGATTTAAGATACGTTTAAGAAGGTACATTTAATAAATCTTCTGTAAGTTGTATGCAACCCAGCAGGATTAGAGACTTTGGAAATGACAGATCATTTTTTACATGTATGTAAATAACCTATCGATGAATTTTCACTTAAATGTTAAAATACAGAACTAGAAAGCTGTTGGGTCAAGCTGCAACAAATGCACCAAATATTTCACAGCATTCACTTCCTGGCAGATTTCCTCTTGCTAACATAAACATTCCCTTGACCCCAGTATATTTGTTATAAAAGCAACAGAGGAAAGTATCAAAGCTTGTCGGGTGGACTTGCTTGTTTGGAGAAGCTGACAGAGCATAGCTGACCTTAGACATGTTGGAGGGAGTCAAGGAGCAGAACTTTATTCATTTTATGGTGTAATAAATGTTTCAACATATCACAGCCCTCTTGATTGCCTTGTGTGGTGCTATGGTGGTGCTATATATTTGCTGAAAAATACTGAGCTATAAAACAGTCTGGAGCCTCTCCTACTGTAACTCTAATTCTCTAATAAATATTTCACTCATAAAATGGAGGATGCACAAATATGGAGATGTCTCCCATCCACACTGCTCCGATGCAAGCATGTGCCCCTTAGCCACTTAGGGCAAGATCCATGGCTGTCTGGAAGGAGAGGAGGCAAACATTCTAAACCTGGGGGCCAAGGATGTGTCTGTGTGCACTGAGAAAAGCCCTAAATAAGGTCAGGGGGCTGCAGCTCATCTAGGTAGCTTCTCAGGCTTGGTTGTATCTAAATATTGTAGGGTTTTGTAGAGCCAGGAGCACCAGCCAATGTTAGAAATGGGAAGCAAGGAGATCAGGATGTCCAGAGTGCTTATAGCCACTCATGGCCTTTGCTTGTTGTGATGGGGTGGTGGAGAAATCCAAGCTCACTGCATCCTGCTCATGCACGACATTTCTTCAGTCCGCTTTACATGTTGGAGTTTGCAGATCAAGGAGTTTTGTGCAAGAGCTTTCAATAGTGACAAGATCAGCACAAAATTAAACAAATATTTTGTGAATCCCTTCAGCAACTTAACAGTATGTTGGCCTAAATCAGCTCCTGAACAGATATCACAAAAACGCTGCTGCAGTGCCTGACAGCTACGTGATGCAGTCCTGACTTCCTCTACCCAAGCACAGTCGCAGTGCTACAAGTATCCTCGTCTCTTGTACTAGTGTTGACTACAGAAGCAAGTGCTCCTAGCTCACGCTGTGAGGCTACACAATTCTGCTTCCCAATGGCCTCCTGAAATAGTTGCAATGATGATAATCATAATACTTAATAATGTTAAGTACTAATGTCCTCTAGTACTAGACACTAATGAGAGCTTCTCCCAGACATTGTATATAATGTTCAGGAAGGGCCAGCTTGGACCAGACAGGTGCAGGCAGAGCAGAGTGGGGAAACTAAGAGCTCCTCTGGGACAAGGGGAATTTATCTGGGTTAGTGCTAGTGAGAACATGTCCCACAGTGGATACCACTGCTTTCTATAAATAAAGCAAGGGCAGAGCACCAGAGAGAAAAAGGAGCCAGTTAAGCTAAACAGCAGAGTCGGCAGCAAAAGAAATCAAGGGCCATGAACCAATTAGATGAAAGTTTCTAGTCAGAGTCAGAGTTCAAGAGAGATCTTGAACAATAAATACATCGTTGAGTCTAACGGTAGCTGGGGCTAGGAGTATATGTGCCGCAGACAGTCCCTTTGTGTGCTATCATTGCAGGGTACACTCTTCTGAGTGCACTCCAAGGCTGGATGTGCCTACATCACAGCTTGCAGGCACTGAGGTTCTTCAGGGCACTGCAAGCTCTGCATCCCCACATGTCCAGCACTGTTCAGGCTGAGCAATTTTTCAAACTGTGTTGTGGTTTATTTCTCTCTCCCTCTATCATTTCATTCTATTCTGCTTCTGTCTGGTACTTTGGATTGCTCCCCTCCTCTTCATATCGCATTCTTAAAAAAACTTCCCAAACTTAAGAGCTCAGCTTCTGATCTGGCACTAGAGAAATGAAATCATAGATTTAAAAGGTAGATAAGGCACTGTGTTCAGGGATTTGGGTGAAGTGTTGCCAGACTATCAAGTATCCTGCAGAGTCTACTAGCTTCCAGCAGATCACCAAATCCCAAAGAACTGACATGCCTACACTGAGAATGGTGCGAAGGGGAAGAGGCTTCTGTGATGATTGTCCCCCGGGTCACTGATGAACCCAACACAAAGCACTTTATAGCACAGTCAAAGACATAAACTTCAGTCTATGGAGGCTGCAGCAGTGACTAGTCATGGTAGGATATAAATGTCACTCATATTGCTGTATTCAGTGTGTGTACTTGTGAGAAAGGAGGGAAAAGAGAGAATATACAAAACAAACCAGGACCAAGCCGTGATACTGGAGCTCTGCTCCTAGCACAGAGTGGGAAAAGATGCTCACATCTTAATGTTCGACAGCCAACTCTGCTCTCTGCTGGGATGCAGCACCCTCTCTTTAATTTTTTGCCTCTTGGCAATGAGCTCTGCTGTGACACAATCAGCTTTGACCTCACTCTTTAGAATCAGAGCTGTCTGGAACGAGTTTGTGCTGCTTTTCAGCATCTCACTGGGAGCCTATCAAGAAAGCTGGCTTTACAAGTCAGAAAATGCACACAGCAAATTCCCTTGTATTTGCATAGAGCCAAGTTAGTGCACAATAACCTTTTGTCTTAAAACTTACCAAAATCTCAAGTTTCATCTCCTCACCCTCACAGTACAGGCATTCACTTATGTGGTGACCCCAAAGAAGAACAGAAGAGTAACAGTTTTAAGTTCCAGTTTAGAGAAATTAAACCATGAGACATACTTGGGCCATGTTAGGATCCACCGTGACCCAGAGTCTCATCTTGCCACAGCCCTCATGAAATGTGCAGAGACCCTTCAATCCAGCCAGAGAGCAGCAAGGAGATGGTGCTGAGTAGGACCACCATAACCAGTGGGGCTTGGGACACTGCCACATGGGTCTGAGCAGTTCTGAGAGTCTATGAAATCCATGGAGCTGGACAGCTTATGCTGGGAAGTGTCTGAAATACAGTCAGGTCTCTTTCCAGGCTTCTTTATGATGCAGTTGATGCACATGGACTGGAACGAACAGTGAGGTGTCACATGCTGGCTTGTGTAGGACAGCAATGATGGATAGAGGCAGGCCTAATCTCCAGAAAGATCTAAGTTTATGTGGGATTTTTAGTGTACATAGAGCATCCTGATTTTATTACTAGTTTGTTACCTTATTCTCATCATCAGTAACTGCTTTTGACTCACTCTATATATAAAAACATTTTATAAAAATAAAATACTTTGATGTACAATTTTCTCAGGAGTAAGACCCTGGATAGAAATGAGTCTTGTCCCAAATTTGATCAGGCATGTGGAATCTACCACATCTTTGGATTCCTGCCATACCTCCGATGTCAATACACCATGCTGAGGTAATTTACCTGATGAACAGAAAGAAACTGATTCACTCCTCTAGGGGCCTGAGTGTGGAGCCAAATAACAATAGACAAATAGCTGGGAACATCTGGGGTGACCTTGGCCAACACATGTACCATTCACTGAGAAGGCAGTGTTTGATTTAAAATTGCTTTGATTTAAGGAGATAATGCAGTTTGCTGAGGTTCACTGACATATGAATGGGATGAAAGATTTATCCAGCTTCATGGATGATGGGGATATGAGTGACACATTTGTTCTCTTCTTCCCTGGGAAAATACACAACAGTCAATCAAATCAACCCAAGCTTTATCCAGATCATTAATTTCTTACTCACTGTTTATTCATCAGTGTGTGGTGAAATGGCCTCTGCTTCAACAGGCATTTTCCCCTTAGAAAAGACTTCATGACAGACCCTCTCTATAAAGTTGATAAAGCGTAGCATCACCCAAGAATATGCATAAAGTTCTCAACAACATGCAAGGCTGACAGCCTTTCTGGCCTCATACCCCAACATGTGAGTGAGGAAAGCAGGACCTATTCTTCTTCCCTTGAAAAATGCAGGCTGAGAGTGACCATTAATCTTTACTTTTCCTGGAGACCAGAGCAAGAGATTGACCAGATATTAATACTCTTGATGTTATCACCCATCCCATGCAGGGCACAACTGTAGGTAGCCTTGGTTTTATCTTTGTTCCAGGTTTGGCCTCTCTTTATTGATAAGTAACAATACACATATGGGAAATGTTTGCATTAACCAGGAGAAATTACTGGACTGAGTGTTTTTAAAAAAATTACAATCACTTATTTGCCATTGGAGACTGATCAGGCAGCAGATTCCATCAACTTCTTTCAGATAATATTTCTAGTTACTTAATTTCTGTTAGAATACAATTATTTAATTCTTTGTCCAAGACAAAAACTCAATGATGCTGATGCAAATTAAAAGAGAACCCAATGTATTAACTGGTGTTAATGTAAGTTAGAAGAGCTGAGGAGAGGATGCATCTCATTCTAATAGATCTGACATAAAAAAACTGAATTCAGTGATGGTTTATAAAAAGCTCATTAAAAAAATCTGAATTGCTGACAAGTGAAGTTAAATATTGTGATTTTTATAATGATTGGTTGGTTTCAAAAGCAGCTGTACTACTTGAAAAATTTTACCTTATGATGCAAGGTCATTTCAGGGGTTTTTATGTTCCAATTCTTGTTTTAGATTCAAGATTAAGTTAATAGGAAATGAAATGAGAAATCTGGTGTATTTTATTAGATTTTGTTGTCACTATTTATTTATTTGTTTGTTTGTTTATTTATTTTTAATAAAGTTTATGCTGCATGTTTCCAAGCACATGAAGAATTTGCTCCTGGAATCAGAACATCTATGAGAAATATCAGCTTGCAGAGATAATTTTCATAATACTTAGCTTAACCCTGATAAGAGTAATCACATACCATGGCTCATGTTTGTTGTGCATAATAGCAAAAATGGGAAAGGGCTGTACAGAGACATAGAAAAGATTTGCTCTTATTGCTCTGGCATCAATGCTTTCAATGCCAAAGGGGTTTTAGCATCGATGTATACAAAGATTACTTTACTTTGAATGTAAAACAGATCTGTGCAACTTCTTGACAATTTGTTGCCAAGATTATAGTTTAGTACTGCACAGACGGGTCAGGAAGCAAACAAATTGTATAATATTGCACAATGAAGAAAGACATTCAGGAGTTAGACAGGTTTTCCAATAGGAAGGTTCAAGCCACAAACTACCAACAGGGCAACCTTTATGTAACTCTTCTAAGTTTAAGATCCTTTTTGAAATCTGAAGACTTGAACTTTTATAAATCCACAGGCCTAAGTAGTGACAGCTAAGAATCTCGGCTATTTACCAGTATAACTGAATGTCTGATGGTGTTTTGAATCCTTCTCTGTTGGTGGTGCTAAACAGCTCCTGAGGATTTTCTTCAGATGAAATGTTTGTCTTGCCACCTCTACAAAGATAAATGCTCTGGTCACAACTGCTGGTGCCTGGGAGAAAGTACCTGGATGGTTTTGTGGGTTCTATGATTGGGAAAAAGGGGCATGGTCCCAGTTACTAATTTTCTTCTGGCCACAGAGTAAGCCTGGCAGATATAAGATGAAAAAATTCAACTTCTGTTACAGGTCTGGCCTCATTCAAAATGCCATAAGTTCTCATTTGATTTGTTTATGTTTACAAATCTTGGAAGTCTGGAGTCTTGTACTACTGGGGACAGAGGTCTCTGAGGGCAAGCTGCATGAGATTGAAATGTGTAAAACTAATGTACATATTTGATATGTTCCTAATCCCATTGAAGAGAGATTCTGTTTAAAGCAATGCTGCCAAAACACACTGGGAAGACAGCATTCCATGGATATTATTTTGCCATTTTAAGAAGTTCTACAAATAAGTCAGCTAGATGTAAGGCCAGTTGGGCAAGTAGGGTCAGGCTGTAATTCAGATCAAGCAGGTCAATGCATGTATGTGTTGGAGCCTGAGGTATGTAAACAGATAGCACAGTGGTGGGCATGTTTCAGCTGAGGTGCGGATTAGGAAGATCCACACATGAACAGCAGCTGCACACATAGAATTTCCCAGATCTGTCCTAAGCTCTTCTGAGACTGAATCAACCAGTCGTACACGTGTCATATTATGCATGGTATTGTTCTGTCTTTTTATTTATATTGATTCCATATTACCTGCTATAAATTCTGAGTTTGAAATGATTAATCATCTCAGAGTCTTCAACAACGTCCTTTCCCGTGTTGCAAGACATGTAAATTCAGTCAGCATGAGATACGCATAGAAATGTAACAAACTCCTAATAGTGGATGCCAATAGGCATCATCCCTGTGTGGTTTCATTTTCTGGGATGCCACACTGAAATGCACAGCACTAAGTTTACACAGGGAGCTTTTTCACATACATATATATACACAGGAAAGCTACTTCTCAGTTACTCTTCTTTGTCCTAAACTCTAAGATACACTTCTGACTCTGAGAATCACAAGCTACCATATTTCCCATAAAGGTTCCTTCCAGTTTTAGGGATATGTGAGGGTTTGAAATGAAGACACCTACCTGTATTTATCAAACTGCATCAGCAAAACATTTCTTTTACTGTTCTGCAGCTGCAGCAAACACCTCACGAGAGGCTGCTGGTGACTCCCAGTTGAGCTCAATGCACTGGGAGCGCAGAGGGAGTCTTTCCTCACTCACAGTGCTCTATGCACCAAGCTGTGCGTATTTGGATAACTTCTGACTTTTCTCTCAATGAGTTTGTAATGGCTTTTGCCTGCATTGACACAAGGCAATACGCTTCATTTTAATTATTGCAAAACCCAATTTGATGCAATAGAAATTCAAGACGGATGCCAATCTCCAGTTCAGTCTATCTACATAATGCACACCCATGTTTTGTATTTCACTGATGCTCTCCTCAGACAGAGTTGTGAGCTCTGCATAAGTATATCTCATCAGGTCATTTCCAGGTCTATCTGCAAGTGTTGTTGTCATTCTGTATTAGCAATTTATCCTAAACCATATGGAACTGTCAGAGAGCCTTCCACTCCCCTCCAAAGACAGTGAAATCTTATTGTCTTCTTACTAGATGTATGTATCACGCTGAAGCTTGAAAGGAAAGTGACTAAAATGTTGTGAGAACTTCACATGGCAGATTAGTATACGCCATTTGCATATCATATTATCTCACAGACCCGAGGCTCTCTTTTAAAGATCTCTGGATGGAAGCAACACAACTATCCCTGAAGTGTTGCTTGTGCTGCTCCTCAGTCTAAGGTGTGTCTTGCTTAGATACAAATAAGCACAGTTCCAATAAAATGAACAAGGTTATACAGATCACTACTAGGTAAAGATCTGCTCATTTTCTCATTTTTTAACATAAATATATGCAGAAGACTGACATTGCTGGGCTGGTCTTCCCATTTTGCAGCATAAAATGAGGAATTTAAAAGATGAGTGTATCTGAAGTATCTGAAAACAGAGTTTGAGAAGGAATTTTTATTCAGAAAAAAGTAGGGCATAAGTTCACATCTTCTGCAATATTTAACCCAGCTACTGCATACCCTGATGAGTGTGCCAGCAAATTCATCAAGAGCTTCTGTGTGCAAAGGTGATGACTGATGTATGGAGCTTTGACTATTTTTTAAAGCTTTAGACAAGGTTTGCTGTGCAAGTTGAGCTTGGTGTTCAAAACACGTCTCAATGTCATTTCTGTTCCCCAGTGTCAAAAGATAACTAAAGTGCATACAGCCCTGCTTCCCCTAATGTCTGGCTCACAGTATCAGCATCCATTGGTGATGGAGGTTCCTGCTCCTGGTGTTCAAAGCCACCTGTGGGTCTCTACTGGTAAGGAGCAAGAAGTTGTCACAAATTCAGTGCTATTTAGGTCTCTGGGTCATCACTTCACAGTGTCATGGTGATAAAGAATTAAGCGAGATTCTATTTTGGGCTTGGTGCTACATGAAAACAGAATTGCTCAGAAGTAAATAATCAAAAAATATTTAGAAAGGCTGCAAAGGGCCAAGTTTTGAAGATTTAAAGCAGTCTTTATGACCAATCATAACTCTTCTGAGAGAAGCAATCTATTCTGCCAGATGTTTCTTGCAAATGCTCCTAAACCACCACTGTCAGTCAGGACATAGGGTCTACTTAAACTGACCACTGTCCAGATTAATTTTTAGGTACTGAGCACCAGAAAATATTATTAAGTCAGATATTTATCTATGGCATATGACTGTGAACAGAACTAAAGTGGCAGACATGATGTGCAGTTACAGCAAAGAAAACAAAACCATTGTCATTACAAAATAGGATGCGCCACGCAAGAAATGACTCAGTCCTTGCAGGATTTCAATAAAATTGTCTTTAACACCATGCATGTATCTACATACACAGATACAGAGTGTGAGGTTAAGATGTCTGAACTTGTATCACAGTCTCAGGACAAAAGGAAATCACTAGTTAAGGGAAAAATAATAAACACGGTTTAAGCATTTCTATAAGATGCTGTGCTGGCATGCCCTGAATAGCAAAGTACTGAAGAGTAAGCTCAAAGTGGATGGACAGAGATTCCTACACTGGTGTGGTAACATGCCTCACTCTGGTCCCAAGAGCCTGTTTCACCTGGAGGTGAGAGCTTTTGGCTGAGAGTGGGCAGCACCCACTGCAGCACATCACAGAATCTAAGAGTGATTGAGTTCAGAAAGGAGCTCTGGGTCCACCTAGTTCAACCCCCAGCTCAAGCAGAGCCACCCAGAGCAGGCTTCCCAGGACTGCATCCACACATCCCATGAAGTCCCCACATGCACTCATCAGCTATTGCACAACTGCTGGGAACCAATCTCCTCTGGCTGGGCTGGACCAGATTTGGCCTGGTGACCCAGGGACCTGCTTGTATAGGGATCTGCTTGTATCCCATTTCTAATCCCTTGAAACTAAATCCTCTCTATGTTCAGCTCTCACAGGAGCAAACCAGTTCCCTGCTTGACAGGCAGCAGTGCAAGCTGCCCTTGGCATTCCCAGTGCATGTTGGTAAAGGCAATTTGTGGCCATCACCCATAGACAGCAATGACTGCAATCCCAACACCCAGAAAAAAAACACCTTCACCTGCCCTTATCGATGGGGTGGGACTACATAAAAGCCAAAGGACTGAAGCACAACAGCAGCTTAAGTGGAGAAAATACATCCTACATGTCTTTACAGCTCTTATCAACAAGGCAGCTTGGTTGAAATTTGCCTCCTTACTCCAGCCTTCATCTCTGCTGTCATGCTTGTTCTCATCTAATCTGAAAAGGTATTAAACAGATTTTCCAATGTTTAGCTTTCTATTTTTATCACATGCTTGGGTTTTCCCTGGAGCTGTGATCTCCAAACACAACTCAAGAACTGATCATGCTTCATTTGGAGGTCTGGGTCACCCTGGCTCAGCAGCACAGAGTGGCACCTTCAAGCCCTATTGTGTTTTGGGAGACTGTGCACTAGGAAGACATTTCTTAATGGCAAAGGAACCTGCCCTCTTCTAACCTTAGGGTAAGAGTTTGAACTGTCAGTTAACACTGCTTTTGAGGAATGAGAGATATCTCGCTTGGGTGGGAAGAGAACACAATTCTTTTCACAGTTTCACTATAATTTGTTTGCTCTCACTCTTTTTACGATAACCTAGTCTGTAATATGTAAGTGACTACGGGACAGCAAATACTGCTTGAAAAGAGAGCTAACACAGGAAAGGATATTTTCTATCTTCTTGCCTGTAGTGATGTCTCTTCCCTCAAAATATTGGTGACTTATTATTGCCCTGTCTGCTTACCACCTCATCAGAGTCCAGCAGCCTGCTGAATTAGGTAAGTGTACAGTTATTTTTATCTGAATTGAATGCTACATATTTGGACGGCATGTTGTGCAAGAGATATACACTGGTGTCATATGACATTCTGTCCAGACACTTGTCCTAAATTTAGCTCTAAATTAAACCTGAAAGAAGTAGGGCAAATAATTAAATGTCAGCCCTGCAAAACAAACCTGTTGCACTGTGATTTGAACTTAAAGGAGGCAGAAATCTCTCATGTGTGCTCAAAGCAGTCAGTGCAGGAGAGCTAAACAATTTCAATGACAGTATAAAGGAGAGATAATTTTATCAAAGCTTTAAATACTGTAATTATTAGATTTCAATTTGACCATACTGGAAAAATAGCACTAGGTAAATAGAGATCATGGTGCAGTGTAGTTTAGCACAGTCTATTATGGTTCTTCGGCTGCTCTCGTCTGCAAAGCAAGCCATGATTCCCTTGCTTGGTTAGTTTATGCAGGGGAGCAGGCCAGTGTTATATGGTATGAGTTGATAGGGATGACAGCTTGTCCCTTGCTTTGAGTTGCCGAGCCCGATGGCAGTGGACATAGTGCCATTGCTTGCCCCAATCCAGGCTGGAGCTCATCCTAAAGAACAAAAGCTACCCACTTCTGCAACTGTGCACAGCAGGGTCTCACTCTGCCTCCACTGCAGTAGCCTGGCACATGAAAAGTCGAAAATGAAATCCTTGAACCTCACTGTGCTGAAAGGTATGTATGTTTTACAAGCTGGAGAATTTAGATAGGGCCTGTTCCGTTTTTCAAGGGTTTTTTCCGTACAAGATTAGTAAAATAATGGCAAATCTCTATCTACCCTGTTCTCAAGCCATTGGGAGAAGGGGAAGAGATCACTACAGCAGATCTTCTTGCATACAGCAGTCACAGTAGTTGGATACCAACAGAATTTAGATGGACTTAGATGCTACCAAAAAAAAAGAAAAAAGAAACATCAAAAAGCATAAATTAGCAGAGGGAGATTTGTATTCAAATTACTCAAAATGGGAAAAAAATGGAGAGGTAAGTTCCCATTGTATATTTCCGCATATTACTTTAAAAAATTGTGAAAAGCTAGTTTCCCATCAAATCTCTTTGACTTTTCCACCACTGCTGTTTTAGAGTCATTGTTTTTGCAGGACCTTTTCTTGAGCTTCATGTTGCCATTCTTGTCCTTTTGTTCTTCTGCAAAAGTCCCAGAGCAAAGGGGTTGCAGCAACATTTATGAATTCTGTGGATTTTGTAAAGGTCAAGAAAAAGAGAACACTTTCATTAGAATTCTTACAAACGTATTATATCATAAAATAAATGATATTTGCACAGCAAAGGTTAACTAAAAGATAATGTTTGTGCTTTCCCCCTTTTTCCAAGGAACATGTACATAAACACTGTTTATGTAGTCTTCAGGTTGCGTTCACACTGTATTAGGATTTCATGTTCTCTTCTGAGTGATTGCTCTTTCAGTTTGAGTCAGCGGATGTGACCTTAGGATGACATTTGCAGAGAGGCAGTGACTGCAATCACTGAGGGTTCTTTCAAGCCTTACTGGCAGGGTAGATTCTGGGCTGAGCCATCAGATATCTCAAATGGGGCTTGGGGCACTGGTATGGCATGTTCCCCTTGGTGACCATATCATGTTTCTAGAGAATTGATGGCTTCATTTTTGTTTTTCTGATATGTTAAATCTTTCTGTGAAGAGGCAGTTGTAAACTGTGCAAAACTGCATCCTGACTGACAGCTGAGAGTCAGGAGCCATTGGAGTGGGTTAAATCCATCCTGAAAAGGCAATTATCTTCTTAGTAGAGTGAACTCAATACATCTGAATATTTGCAACAGTGAAGTATTGAGGCAGCAAAGTGAGCAAGGAATACTCTATATTGTATTCCTTATCTCTGGGCATGTGTGGCACTCTGCACCTTTTCCCATGCAAGTGCCCCTGGCTTCTTGTCTCTTTCAAGGTACTGTGGCCAAAGCAATCATTAATTCTTGCAAAGGAAATTGCAATTGAAACTGTCTTCCTCTGTGGGAGTTTCTGTCTCCTTGTTATTTGAACATGGGTTGTATAGCAGGAGGGATGAGGGAGTTTCTTTTGCTTCTGGCATTTGCATTTAATCTTTGGGAGTGTCTGATGGAAGCAGAGCATGGCAACACTGAACGAAAAGCAAAGCTCTGCTTACTAGAATATGATTGTCAGAGATACAGAAGTGTGTATCCTAGGTCTGTACTCACAATGTCACAAGGTCTGTACCACCCAAAATGCCTCACTGCCTTTCTACAGTGAAAAAGCTCAGACTGGGACAATGAAAGGGTACCTAACACATGGATCAGTATGCTGTTCTTTATGCTGTACTTTATGCTGTTCTTTGGCAAGGTATTACGGGGATTGCTTTCCTTTAAACACAAGAAAATAGTGTCAAAAGGAACCTAATCAGATAGCTGCTGTGCAACTACATAAGGCAAGAGGACTCCTTGGCTGGATCATATAGTGCCTTATGTCTGTGTGTATTCCACAGTTACTACCTCCATATGCTCAAAACTTTATGTATGAACAACAGGCAGAAACAAAATGGTTATCTACTGGAAACAATGCCTTCTGCCCAGGGATTCTAGTGTCACAAATAATATTTCTTGATCTCAGAGCAGACATACACGAATCAAGTGTCTGGGTGCAGCAGAGTTGCTTGTTGGAACTTACAGGCTAAGGCTGAGAATATTTAGCGCTAATGTACATTCTCAGCTGCATTTCTTCAGGTGAAGCCAAATCTATTGCCAGCTTCACACACAGAGTGAGTCTCTAACAAGACTTTTGGTCTCCTCAGATGGACAAACAAACTTTGCTTTTTCACCAACTTCAGTTGCTTGATTCATTTAATACAAAGCTGCTCTTAGAAGAACTGAAGGGTTACTTAGGTCGACTAATGGAGGTAGGGGCTGTGAAAAAATCCAAAAATAAAACATGTTAAAGGCACTTTCCTAACCTGATTTCTGCTGTCTATTTTTAGGAAACACAAAGAATAAAGGGAAAATTGTTGTTCATTTAGCCATATTCTATTTTTACATGGTTGTTCTTTGTCTTCTCTCAGACTGAACTCTTTTTTATTGCTCCCTGCTTGTGAGACCCCAGCTGACTCCCCCGTCAGCGTGAGTTGGCTATTTCCACTATTTTCTATTTAAAGAGAAAGCAAACAGAATTAATATGCAGCGTCTGAGTCTGAAGTCTGTCCCAGAAAATGGTATGATTTTATGTATTTATTTTTGCAGGTGATGTTTTGTAATCTCTTGGAATGTCTTGGGGTTAAACTGAAAATGCACATTCAATGAGTCCCAGAGGAAATATTAACAAATCTGATGCAATGCTAATAAATCATGATGATTGTTATTATTATGCTTTGGATGTGTTGTAATAAAGACACAACATTGTTTTATTGCAAAAAAAGATCAACTTTCAAATGTATGATTTCATGACCATACAGTTACATTTCTGTAACAATATTTCAAACTTCTATGAGGTCTTTCTCTGAGTGTACTGAAGTATTTCACAGGTAGTGATTAAATAAAGGTCTATTTGTCAATCTCTATCCATATAAGCAGTCTCGTTGGCTTCCTCCTTCTGAGAATTTCTGGATTCATCTCTGAAGATTATATGTTCAACTATTTCCACTCCAGTAATGCAGATGAGACTCAGAGGACTTAAATGATTTACTGAAGACAAAACCGTATCTGAAAATAGAACTTCTGAAGCAGAGTCCTGTGATTTTATTGGAAAAGTGTGGAGCAGCGTTCATTGGTGCTCCAAATACAACAAATCCCTGTTGCCACAGTGCTGCATTCCTCCAGCAATAGGCACTTTAATGCACTGAGTGAGACATGCATGCATGCAGCTCCTGCATGGTTGTTCCTTCATGTTGGAGCTTCTGTCCCACTTGTCAGCTAGATCTGGCAGTCCTGATCCACTACCGACCAGACTGTGGCTTTTGACTTGCTGAAACATGGAGTGGGGAAGAAGCTACAGCCTTGTTCCTTGCTGGGTAGGTACAAGAGATATCCAGCTGTGGCACTTGCCAGTTCATGTTGTATGTCCTGTATGTATCTCTGAACATACACAAACATCTGATGTGCCCCACGACTTGAAGGGTCTGATCTGGTTAAAGCTGAAGAAAAGCATGGAATGGACAACACCTTATTGTGACACGGTCATCATTTCTTATTTGTTTCAGGACTCAGAGTATGCTTCACACAGATTCTGAGAGAGAAAAGTGCACTGAACATTACAGGAAAACCCAGGAGCTTGAGAGAGTGAATTGCAAAGTGCTAGATGTGAATGAGAAACCACCTGCAGTGTTCATAGCTGCTGAGACCTTGAGCCCAGTGTCTTTTTTTCTAATCAGACAACCTGTAGTGGAAGATCCAGGCACCCATACCTTTGCCAGACGTGAATCTACAGTGAAGTATCAGCATTTTTCCTTGGGCTCAGTGAGTCATCACAGAGAGGCCATAGGAGTGCCAAGGGTGTGGATCGGATGAGAGCCTGCCCAAAGGCAAGCAGTAGGGTTAAATCTGGGAGACATTCAATCTTGGTTTTAAGCCAAGACAATCTTAAAGTAATATCAGGAAAAAAAGTGCTGGATTTTGTTTAAAAGTTATAGAGAGTTGGCTGGCGTGCTGTCATCATGTAGGAGTTTCACACTCTCTTGGTGTCCTCATCCAAAACTACTTTGCCACTGTAACTGCTGAATGTTCTTAATTTTGGATAAAGCAACTGCCTAGCACTGGTGATGAGGGGCAGACTATTTTGTGGGCAGCAGAGAAAGAGAATGTCACTTAATGGCCATCATTTTGTGCTGGAGTGTGTCAGATTAAGGAGTGGAATGGGAAAGGAATGATGCTGGTCCTGAAAGGCCTTAAATGCAAAACGAGCGACTGAGGAGGGATCACATATGAGCAAACGATGTGGTCTTGCTAAATAGTTTCCCTTCCAGATTGCTCTTGCTAAGCCACCCAATGGGGTTGTTTACACAGTGGTAGGGTGAGCACAGCTGAGGCTCAACAAAGTATTCCGAAAGGAAGCAAGACCTGTTGTGATCTAGGCTTTGTTCTATTTACATGCAAAGTTTTGCCACATGAATTAGTGAACTAGGAGCTCAACTAAAAAGAATAGGTATTGTTTTGATTCTATATTATACTGTGTTATACTTCATTCACAGTATTAGCTGGACAGTTACGAAGTAACAGTCCCAAATTGAAGATTTTACTCATGTTCCAGCTAATCCAACAGTGTCAGCTCTCCAGTATGTGCTTGATAGTTTCCTTGTGTGAAGATTATCTCTTCCTTGGCCAGTTTGCCTTACACAGATCTGGGGACAATGGCTGCCATTTCATAATTGCAACCTCAAGGTGTCTGACAGAGGGTCATTTTCCACATTTAAGTGGTTTGAGAGCAGTACCATTCTAGTAATAACCCCTTACAAATACTTCTAGAAACAACTTCACAGCTGCTTTTGTCATCTCTGGAATTCTGAAGTGTTGAACTTGTAACCTTAAAAATACATGAGCCACTGTAAAATATAAGTAAATACCCACAGTACTGTTTGCCTCATTCATTTAACAAGTAGCTGAAGTGAAAGTAAATTGAACTTCCTTTTCCCTAATTAAATAAAACTCTACAGGACAACTTATTTTACTTCAAAATTATATGGAAATTTCTTTTTTTTCTTTTGGTTCCAGAAACATGTCCATATATGGTCTACTTGTCAGGGGCAATAAATAATGATGTAATAGAAAGGTCAGCTTTGTGTCATTTAGCTACAGGATGCTTGATGAAGTGAAGTTCCTCACATTAATGCAACAAAGAAGAACTTTATAATGGGTAAAAGTTTCTGCAGTGCATCTTCAAGCAGGAAATCTGAGATTCAGAACAACTTATATTTTGGCTTGTATTCACAGATCATGGGGTGATCCAGAAATAAACTCCAGGCTTCAAAGCAAGAGTGTTTCAAAGCTGTCCTGCAGTTGATCGAAACATCCAGGCAAAGCAGGGAGATGAATACCAACGAGGATTTTCTGAATTAAGATTTTATCAAGAAGATAACTAATTTCAACAATATCATAACTCGTCTATTTCAGAACATAAAGGTAACATAAATATGCATGTTTTGATTTTACCTAGCATTTTCAATGTCAGTTTGCTATGTCTATGCAAATACTTCTTCCTGTAGCAGTTTGTACTGAGCACCCTAACAAAGTCTTCTGAGTTTGTCATTTCCTTTTGTGGGTTTTTTTTGTTGTTGTTTTGATTTGGATTTTTTCTTGTTGTTCTTTCCACATAAGCTATAAAACTCTCACTGGAGTTAAGCAGAATCGTAGCTCTGTCATTTCCTCATTTTATTTCTACTTATTAGTGGTGCTTTTATCTTTGTCCCATAGAAAACTTACCCAGAAATAATTATTGTTGTTATAATTATATTGTAAGGTATGATAGCACGCAAGGCATAGCAAAGGAAAAAGGTGACATCAGCAAATAATTTCTTTCAGTTATAAACTTCTGGGTGGTACAACACGAAGTCAATATTGCAGTGATTACTGTGTGAATTAACACTTTCTGAGAAGAAATAAAAGCATGCAGGTGTATTCATTTCCAGTTAAGAATTTGCACAGAATCACAAACTTGATGGCATCATAACACATGCCAGACTGATAGGTGACCTGTTTTGACAGCTGGGGCCGAATGAGGGACTTGTTTGCTCAGAAGATTCCTTTGGGATGCCTGGCTTTGCTCTCCAGCACAGAACTGTAACTTGACCGGTTTGCATGAGCTGTCATTACAAAATGTTTTTGCCTGTTACCACAGCTGGACAGCGTGAAGTGTTGTTCTTCTAGTGCCCGAACTCTGACAGATATGATGGGCACTTAAAATGTGTCTGTTTTTGAAACATCATTTGTCTTCCAGAAGTAGTTAATAAATATACTTCAAAAATTCTAGAGATTTATATGGAAACTGTCCTAAAATGAAGCAAAAACATGAAAACTTTAAGTGCTGTAAATTGGTCTAGTTCCCATTGTCAGCAGAGGATCTGGCCTGAAAGATGGAGCAGTAAGGGCTGAACTGTAGACATGGTTTTCTGGAAAGACTTCCAGCTGCATTTACCTTCCCTTTGTGTACTCCTGCTGCTTCCAGAAGTAAAGACAAACACAGGGAGTGGTATCCACAGGGCCTGGAGCTCAAACACACCTTGCAAAAGGCAAAACAAGCAAACCACTCCTCTTTTCCCCCTTTTACAGCCTCTCACAGTCTTGATTTTTTTTTAGAGATGTAGTCTATCATGCCCTGTGCCATAAGTGCTGAGGTTCTGCATAGAATTACAAGCTGACTGGGGTAAACAAAGAACAAAGGTAGGCAGAGTCCCTGGCTCTGCTCCCTAATGACCTTGCCATTCACCTGCTACCCTCCTATGATGGCAAGAAGCAATTCTGAAAATTTTACTGCCCGAGGTCTACCAAAGGCTTTAATACTAAGGAGAGAAAGTTCAGATTGGATGTCATGGGGGAAGTTTTTCACATAGTGGTGAGGCACTGAAACAGGCTGTCCAGAGAGGATGTGGATGCTCCATCCCTGGAGGTGTTCAAGACCAGGTTGGATGGGGCCCTGGGCAACCTGGACTAGTACCAGATCTGAAGGTTGGTGGCCCTGCCTGTGGCAGGGGAGTTGGAACTTAATCCTTGGAGTCCCTTCCAACCCAAGCCATTCTATGATTCTATGAAGAACAGGCAGCCTTGCTAAGCTTTTCTCTAAGGAAATGCTGACTATGAGGACCAGTTGTTTCAGATGCTAATAGTGTCAAACAGTGCAATCCTGTATGTTTAAAACCAGCTGTAAACCTCATTGTTTATTTATGTTGCATAAGGGATCAGAGGCCCATTTTCTCAAACACTGGATGTTGACAGAGCCTGTGGTACAAATGTAACAGCACCCTAATTGAGTTTGGCTACAGCTTTTACCACAAGGTGAATGGCTGCAGTAGTCATCCCATGAGCAGCACTTCTGGTTTCAGAACCAGAGACCCCTCCCTACTGAGTCCACTGCTAGGCCCTACCTGCACCTACAATCCCTCAGTATGAAACAGACTTGGGTGCTACACTTAATTAAAGCCACTGAAGCCAGGAGAGCAAAGTTACAAATCAGGTGGGGCTCTTGTTTGTGTTAGGAGGGCAGGGTCTGGCCCAAGGTGGAAATTATGATGAATTTAGATCTAGAAGGTCTTGTCAGACTCAGGTGTTAGATGGTTGCACAGGCAGTAATACCCTGTGATGTGTCTCTAACAAGAGAGATCACTAATGAGGCAATTCAGACCTGAAGGCAAAGTGTTAATTACTAACACAGCCACTACAACCACAGCTTTAAAATTCAGGTTCTGATCTTGAAGTACAAGTGATGCAATGTGCTACTCACGTGTGAGGACAGATTCTTGGGCTGCCAGAGGAATGCAGGAGACAGCCCGATATGAAATAATCCCACAAAAACCTGGGCTGGAGAAACAGTTAACCAAGTATTTAATTTCTAGACCCAATATCAACATTCTAAATTTACAATAGGCTGTATAGAAGCAAGCAAACAGATCTAAGATGAATTCAGGGAGTCTGCTTTGACCATACCTTTACTTAATTGAATTGGTTCAACCATTTGTAGCAAGAAAGATTAATCTTTTTTCACTCCTTTGGTACTACAGGTGGAAAACATCTCTAGCTCATGGGCTTTTGTAAGTTCATGGTTGGTAGTTCACTGCTGCCCAACTGGGCAGAGCCACACAAGGTGACTGCCCAGCCCAGGGGTAAAGAAGACACATACATGGGCAGCTGTCACAGTTCTCCTGGATCACAGCAGCTCCTAGAAGAAATGAATTCACATGAGAGCTCTGAGGTTTTGCAGCCACCCACTAAAGCATCTCAACTGAGCATGTCTTCAAATCCAAATTGAACTGGTAGGGAGCAGAGTGGCCAAGGCTGTTCTTGGCTGTCAGGATGGGCCCAAAATCTCCTGTGGCACTTACGTGTGACCCTGACACCCGCTCCAGGGATGTGTCAATCAGATGAGCAGCTCTGAAATTTTTCTCTATTTTGGCCCCCACAAGATTCTGCCTACAGGATGAGTCAGTAGTGGGACCTGCGGCCTGCACTGTTGTTTCTGCACTCCATGGGGCCCCTGTCAAAATATTTAGATGAGTGAGGATCACCAATACACAAGGGAGTTTCTCCCTTACCTCTACAAGTGCATAGGTCCCAGTTAACCTGTAAGAGTAAGAGAGTGAAAAAGGAACAACCCCCAAATTCAAAAATGTTCATTTTATTTCACTGTGCCTCAGCAAGGGAGGAAACAAAAAGAGAGAGAGCAAGATGTCCAGAAATGTCTCTTATACCTAGATCTGATGGGGTTTTAGAGGGTTAACTAATCCAGTTTGCTGCTGCTGTGCAGCCAAGATGCTGGTGGTGGGGCTGGAGAGGACACAGAAGAGGGATCTGCCCAAAGCTCCACCAGTGCAGGTTTCCCTCAGAGGATAGCACTTTAGCTCTGCTTTTGCCTCCTCCAAAGAGTCAGTGTGCACCACCTGCATTGGGAGTTTTGGATGAGGTCCTGCCCTCTTATGTGACAGCTTAGCTGAAGTCTCTGAGTCACCATCTGGGCCAGGCCCCTACATCTGGGCACTGCAGCTCTGAATGTTGCAAGCAAGCTCGCTGATGCCAGCCCGTGGGTTTCACACAGCCACAGAGCACCACGTACGAGGTAAGTATCTAGGCTGTGGGACTGTAAGCATGCTGCCCAAGCTGAACAAGCCAAGCAGGAGCAGAAGCTGCTGGAAATGGATTTTGGGCAGCAGTGCTTTGGAGTGTAGCCAAGGACAGGCACCAAAGCATCTGGGATACGGGGAGGCAGCAGCTCCTGTATGGGAGTTATCAATAATTTGATGCCTGGGCTCAGGCCAACAAAAACGAGTTGCATTATTTATCTGAAATGAAGATTTTATTTTGGCAGATTTCATGACTGCAAAATAGATTCTTCCCCACTAAGAGTCATAATGCTAATCCAAAATCTGCTGGGCTTCCCTTTCCCACTTCCTCTGGTGGAGCCTGAGGGAGCTGAGCATGTGGCAAACATCACTGTTTCTGAGGTGAAATCTAAGGGTTCAGGTTTCTTCTGTCTTGATTCAAGTTCTTGTAATTCTTTAAACTCCATATTATTTTCTTTCTTTTTTCTTTTTTTTTTTTCCTTGGTTAAAGAAATGAGTGAGTGTTCTGATGTACATATCTGTGTCTGCTCCATGTGGGGAATTACTATTTCCCCCAGGTCAGGACTACCACCTTAAAGAGACAAGATTTTTCACCTCCTCCCATGATATAAGCCCTTGTCTCATGGACCCTGGTAGCCAGGATGCCCTCAGGCATCTGAAGGAGATCCTGGTAGAATGTGATAATGTATTCATTTAATTGTGAACACCACATGGCATTAATGCATCCCTATGACTGCAGGAAATTCAGTGGTAAACTGCCTTTTTTGAGTCCCTTTGATGGTAAGAGTCATTCCACGATTTCTGAGTGTTCCATGGTGTTTCCCTCTTCTCTTCTTTCTAGCTCTCAACACCATTTTTTAGAGAGTCTTACCCTAAGTCTTAAAACTGGTGACCTTGACCTTTCCTCTTTGAATAGCAAAAAATCAGAAGTGAAACTGCGTATTGTCACATCGCTCTGCTAGATGAGTGAAACAAAGAAAGTCGCTTCTAAGTAGCTTTGCATGTTGCTCAGGTTATCCCCAGATAGGGCAGAAAAAATTACTAAGCTGCTTTACAGTGGCAGTGAACCTGCCCTTGCAGAAAACCTACAGACAGAGAAACTTTGCCCCATAATTTTCTTCAATTAGAGCAAGAAATAAACAAAACAACAAAACACACAAAAAAGGATGTCCAAAATAAATTCACTTCAAAATTGTTTCTCTTTAATCTGATGAGGATTTCCTTTACCTTTTTTTCTCTTGAACTGTGGTAACCAGAAGGAGTAGATAAGAAACTGCCTTGCTAGCAGCATCTCCCTTCCCTTTTTGATCAACAAATACATCAGGTCCTTTTATGTGATAGAAAGGAGTTTGTTCACTAAGTTCACGTGCAGATTTCACTGATAATGTTCTCTCCCCAGTGAAGGATTTTCAAAAGATTTATTGGTCAGTCCACTCAAGAGGCAGAGATGAACAAAAGAACAAGATGGTTGAATTTCTTTCATCTTCCACATTTCGATCACCACAATTTCCTTTTTCAGGACAGCAAAAAACTAAAAGAACAAAAATGGCTACAACGGCAGCAAATACCCAAAGGCAAACAATAGGCTCCGAGGAATACAGTCTGTATAGCAGCCTGAGTGAGGATGAGCTGATCAACATGGCCATCCAACAGAGCCTGGGGGAGGATCCAGTGGGCCAGGCAGTGGCCCAGGGCCACCCAAAGCCGCTGGGAGGAGGTCCCAGTGAGGTGGCTGCCCCCAGCCGTACCAACAGCCACAACCCTCCCTACCACCTCTACCCTTGGCAAAGGTGAGTGAGCAACAAATGTTTGCCAGCTTCCTCCGTCAAAACATGTGCCCTTCTAATTAGCTCTGCCAAGCAGCTTCATGTGCTTGGTCTGAGAGTCTGTCATTAGTTTAAAAGTCAGAGCCTGCTATAAATCCAGTGAGGTCAACAATTTACACCCTCACAATGAAATGAAAATCAGCCTGAAGCTGTCTGGTTTAAGCAATAAATTAAACTAGAAAGGAGCACTGCTGTGTGCTTTCCTGAAGTAAAAAAGCCCCAGCAGCTCCCCTCAGCCACGCTGCACTCAAAACTGCAGCTTTTCCAGAGAGGGAGCACAGTGTTTGTTATGGGAAAACATAGGAGAGAGGCTAAAAATTGGCATACAAAACAGTGTGATCTGGTCACCTTTTAGATGCTGTGGAGGATGTGGTTATTTCAGGTCCAGGTCTGGTCACAGGCACACTGCTCCTGCCAAGCACAGTTCCAGGCAGCCAGCCATGCAGGCTCTATGTAGCCACATGGCAACTGTGGAAACCTGTTGCCAAAGCAGGCATTCTTCTCCTTTTATTCTTTAAAGGCTGATTTCTCAAGGGAAAGGAGCTTAGAAAAGGAAAGGAGGACTAGTAGAGGGTGAAAGAGGGTAGAAAGTTACCCTAAAATCAATGGAGATGCAAAAATAACCTTTCAAAGTAATTTTGTAATAAGCCCGAAGAAACTGAGGATTTGTTCCTCTTCCTTTCTCTCAACTCTGCTGTTCTTGCTTGGCTCTGGGAAATGTGGGACAATATGAGGAGCTGTATGTGTTCTTAGCTGCAGAAAAGGGACGCTTTACGGAGTGCACTCCTGCTTCAGCTGAAGTTTGCAGTTTCTCAGGGTCATTGCAGTGCATTTGCAATGTCAACTCTGCTGTGAGGACCTGGTGTTGTGCAGAATAAGGACTTCCTCAGCCATTTGGTCCTGTCCTCCTCAGAAGTCCTTGCTTTTAGCATAAAACTGCATCTACTGCTCTCTGCATCCCCTGCTTTTGCCTCAGACCAGCAGCATTTGACCTCCCAGCAGAGCAAAATCCTTTCCAGCAGTGTAGCACCAGATCTAGAGTGTTTCTGAGCCCTTCCACCACCTGGGAGAGCCATATCCTCCTCCAGCACCTGCTCAGATCTACTTGCATGACACTTGGGGAGGTGATGAATGTCGCCTTGCCGCATGCCTGCTTCCTGTGCGGTGGCTGCAGGGTTAACCTCACTGTAGTCTTATATGGTCATTTGAATCCCCTGACGCTTCCTCAGAGGGCCAAAAATAATCTCAAGCTGAGAGAGCAGCTGAATCCAGCACAGAGCAAGCTGTGGCCATCTGCTTTCATTCAAAGCCCTGACCGGCACGCTTTCGCTCTCTGTCTCTACGGATGCGTGTCTCTGTTTCTTCTTCAACATGACCTGTTTCTCCTATTCAGAGTATTTCTCTTCATTTCATTCATGTCATCATCACTCCAGAATGGCAGCCAGAGGCCGCGTTCAGCCGCACAACACAGGGGCAGCCTGGGGGGTCAGGCGAAGGTACGACAGCAGCTTCTGCAGCACAGCCCAGCCCATGTAAGTGCCTCCCCTCCCTCTCCTGCCTCACATCTCCCTTCCTCTCTTTTCTCCCTTCATAACTCTTCATCTTTCCAGTACACACATCTTGGGGACTCTGAGTCATTTGTCAGCTCTAGGAAGAAGTGTGAAAAACAATCATCTATCACATTATATAAATAAGGTGGGAAAGTCCAGGATTTCAAAGTGAAGTTTTATTGATGCTGCTGAATGCTATGCCCATTTGCATGGGGGTGGCTCTATCCAGTATCTGGGTATAGTGGAAGTGTCCAGGCCATTACAGGCTTATTGCAGCCCTTTTCATGACAGTAGATACAGACACCTGCTGCACCGAAGATTTGCAGCAGCATTTCTCTGTGCTCTGCAGAAAACTCCTTCCTAACTTTTCTATTTCTCAGTTTGAAACCGTTTATTCTATTCATCTTTTAAGACTCTCCATGGATGCATGGTTGCATTGACTACCACTCTACCACTCTTCTTCCATCCATCTGTCTCCTGTCTCTATATTCTCCCCCATCTTTCCCTGCACCTAGACTGATCCAGGCTCTGTCCCTTCTCTCTGTTGACACTGATCTCCCTGACACTTGCAAAAACCTCTCTGCTGGAACATGGGCCCCTCACTTATCCCCATCTTCTGCCACCTCCCCTTGGTTCCACTAAAATTGCACCCTTTCATAAATTGCTCTGCACTCCTGGAATACCTCTCTCTATTTCGTGTGTGATGACTGGAAGGCTGACAACTTCCTCTGTATCACATGGTTCAACAGATCTTGGTCCTTAGTGAAGGCTGGGATAACACTGATAAACCAGTCTTCATCTGTGAGAACAGAAGTGTGGCTGGGAAGCCACAGGGGAGCATGCTGGCAAGGCAATTTAGGGCCCTGGTTTCAGAAGCAGGAAGAGGTGATAGCTGGCTTCACCTGGATAGATGCTGTTCCTTCCTGTTGCCTGCATCTCATCAGGCTGCCAGTAAAAGGAGGAGCTTCTGAACCCTTCTGTGCTCCTCTGAACCTCTTTAGCACTCAGAACCGACCCTGCCACACATCTCTTCTGCAATGAGTATTTACGAGCTTGGTTACTGACCTTTGAAATGCAGTAATTCTTATGATCGTCCCTTAAGGTTAAGATTTCATCAGAACTTCAGACTCCTTACATCATCTATTTTTTTACTATTTCTGATGAAATCCAAGCAGCAGAATGTGTTGGCTATTTGTTATAACTGCCAAATATGAGCCAGGCAGAAAACAAGAATTTTACATGGAGATTCATTAAACTTTCTGTACTGATCTGGAATTTGTTTGGCAACAGCATTCACAGCCTGGTCCAGCCAACCCCTCATCTTACTTAGAAATCATTTAAGGTCAATGTTCTCAACAGAAGTTTACTTCATTCAACATCTGAGGGTTCAGGCAAAATAATAACTGATTCTCCATACGTTTTTAACCCTATCACCAATAAGAGGTGCTGTCTGCTTTCACTGAGGTCTCAGCTAATGAGACTCACCTTGAATTTGCAGTGTACCAGCACCACCCAGGGGCTTCTGTCATGCTCACCTGGCATGCAGTAACTCATTCAGTGCTGTAACTCCATTGTGAGCCCAGTCGCAAGGTTGTGGTGAGCAGCCCAGCATATGTAACACGAACCTTTGCACAGAACAATAGATGGCTTCAACCTCCTTGTGCCAGAGACTGGTAAAAATGCCCCCACTCCCTCTTATCCCAGTCAAACACTCCAATTGCTGATATTGACTGACTGCAGCAAAATGCTGGATTTCAAGCACCTGTATAAAAATTACTTATCTCTTAGAAGCTAGCAATTTTATTTGTAATCCTCAGGGTACTTTAGACAATATGAAGATACAGCAGAATCCCCAGGACATCCACCCTTCAGCTATCAAGAGATAAGTGGATTCCTTCTGGCCAGCCATGTCCAGGACAGCAGCTGTATGCTTTAGCTTTTATCTCAGCAGGTAGCACTCTTGGCTTTGTCCAGTATCCTCCCCCTATTCAAGTGTAGCTATTTTTGTGACTCTGCTGTCCTGAGACTGCTGCTTACAGCTACAGTGAGAAAACAAGAGGCACCAAGGCTTTTTTCATCCAGGGAATGGTATCTTTCTCTATTCCTTGGCACGCTGCTCCCGCAGTCTGCACTAAATGCAGAGATTGTACCAATGATGTTTTTTGAGAACTCACATACTGAGCTGCCCATATTTTTCTGACTCTGGTCTCATCCTGCAATGGCATTCTAGATCTCCTGTCATAATCAAAGTTTCTGGTTGTTCCCGCTATTGCTGTCCTACACAGCCTTCATTGCTTATTGTATTCCGTCCATGGTGGCGCTAATGCTCTTCCTGAGACAAACACCTCCCTCACCAGACCACAGGCTCTCCTAGGTTTTCAGCATCCTTATGTTCTCTGTCTGAATATATAACCCATGTGCATTTTTTTTGAAGTCTCCATTAGAACTGGAAGTATGCTTTTCCCCTTCTGTTAATTACTGTCCTGGATCTTGGCAATTTGCTGCCTCAGAATAAGAAAGAAGTGGCTGTGTTCTCTTGGTACAGCCAGGTAGCCTGTTGGTACTGGAAGGCATAGATCACCTCCAGGCCTGTGCAGGAGGCAGGTTGGCAAAGGAAAGGCATGTCAGAGCGAAGCTCACCTGTAGGGTGTTCATCATGCTTCATTTCTTGGTGGCATGCAGTACTCCATGTTTTCTCTAGGTTATTAGAGATCCTCTTGCTAAGTTCCCAAAAGGTTCAGAATTAGGTAATATCTAAAAAGATGACTGACTCCGCCAACTTCTGAAAACAGACTTTCTCAAGAGAAATGAGAAGTTCCTCTACAGAAAAAGAACAAGACTAAGAACTTCTCTTTTAAGGTTAACCCATCTGGAAATCAAAGCTAAAATTATCTTCAGTGATGGAAAGGAGCAACTCTTCTCTAAATTCAACTTGGTTTTGAGATCGCATATGGAAGCATCTTGCCATTTGGGACAGAAAATATCAAGGTGATGTAACTATCATAACCATCGACACAGTGGAGCTGGACTTACTCTACGGATATCTGAAATAATAATATTTATGTCAGAGATAAGCCACATCTTCCTTATATTCCATAGAAAGAGATCAACCCCTCCAGACAGAGATTCCCCTGATCTACCGTAAATAACCTAATTAGAGATGATAGATAAATTTCACCTCCAGAGGCCCTGTATCTAGCTATAAATTCTTAGCACATACGTTGTAGAAGTTCATTGTTTTGCTCAAATGATACAACAGTATTGCTGCAAAATACCTCTCAGTAAGGAAGGAAGTAGTAATCATGTTTTAATGTTGTTTTAAAGAGAACTTGACCCTGTGGTGGCAGCAATCAGGGATGGAGATGAAAAAGAGATATGCAACATGATGAAATCAGGAAAAGACCTTTCTGAACCTAATAAGGATGGCTGGTTACCCCTCCATGAAGCTGCATACTATGGCCAAGTGGGTTGCCTGCGCCTGTTGCAAAAAGGTCAGTGAAATTAAAACTAATTACAAAAGAAGGAAGAATATGATTAAGCCAAATAGCAGAATCAGTACCACACCAGTCCTTGTCTGATACTATGTGTGAAGCATTATTCAGCTTCTATGACTGCATTTTAATTTCACTTTCTCTTTGAGGATAGGCTTCCAGAGGGAAGCCCTATAATTTAGGATCTTTAGGAGAAAGTGATGCTTGGATAGATCTTGTCAAGCCACAGACTTCTCACAGTAAATCCTTGTAGCTTGAATCTTGGCTGTTGTGGTCTACTTGGAATCCACACCTGGCATCAATGTCTCACTAGCTGAAGCTTGGGACCAGCACTTCCTTGCCAGTGACTGGAGGTTGCTAACTACTGCAATTTGTTTTCAAACTGCTGCTGAAGTGCAGTTATTCAGCAACTTTCCACATTACTAGTGGGCATAGATGGACATTTTCATCTGAGCCAATGATTAATCTGATTCATAGTAATTCATTGTATATTCTTTGTTAACTGAAAAGAAAAGAAGGAACAAACAACAGAAACTCACCTAAAACCATAAGGATTGCAGGTGCTAGAGACATTTGTGCAGCACTACACCATAATGTCTTTGGGCTTATGGTTTCTTCACAGCATACCCCGGCACAATCGACCAGCGCACCCTCAATGAGGAGACCGCTCTCTTCCTGGCCACCAGCCGGGGCAACCTGGACTGCTTGCTTGCTTTGCTGCAGGCTGGGGCTGAGCCTGATATCTCCAACAAGGCCAGAGAAACTCCTCTCTACAAAGGTGAGGTCCAGAGTTTCCAGGACAATGAGCTCCACCAGGAGAGAACTCACTGTACTGGCCCCATCTCACTCACATCAGACATAGAATCACAGAATCATAAAATCATTAAGGCTGGAGAAGACCACAGTCCAACCATCAGCCCATCACCACCATACCACTAAACCATGTCTCTCAGTGCTACATCCACACATTTCATGAGAACTTTCAGGAAAGTTGGCCCTGCTGCCTCCCTGAGCAACCACTCTTTCTGAGAAGAGATTTTTCATATTATGCATTTCATAATATACAACCTGAACCTCCCTTGGTGCAACCTAAAGCCATTACCTCTTGTGGTGTCATATTGGTTCTCATGCCCTGATGCTGAAACTCACCAATTAATCTTTGCATTTTGATCCCTTCGGTAGATTTGCATCTTCTCTGTCTGACCTGCCATACCATGGTCTTTCCTCGTCCACATTAGAGACAGATTAGTGGCATAGGCTGCAAAGTGGTGTAGAGATGGGGCATGTGATGTTCTCTGGGCTCCTCAGCATGGAGTGTTTGTGGAACATCCCAAACTTTAGGAAAGCAGAAAGCTGGGTAGTACAGGATTGTATACACCTTTCCAAGCAGTAGGTCCTATGTAGCTGTTCTATGTGGGAATGTACTGCTTTATGCACATGTGAGTGGCACTTGCATATGGGAGAGAAAGACATGTTTTTGCCCTAAGGGAAGAATCCAAATCAAAAGAAAGGACCAATGTGAGAAAAAGGAACTAATATTTAAAACAAGAAAAACAACTGCTATGGAATGTGCTGGCCTATCTCACTACACATTGTACAGCAAAAGCTAATTGTAAAAGTAGGTGCTTATTTCGAGTGACTTTAGTTTGGGGTGCCAAAGTTAAAGCACACAGGAAGCCTGACAGTTTGGAGTTCAAGGAGCAATTGAACAAACTGATAGAATAAAGATAATCAAGAAAATAACATTATCTGAAGATGGTCCTGAGCTGTGAATTGCAGGCTGAGAGAATTCTATAGACTCACTTTAGTAAGGATATTTTCTGGCTGACTCTTTCTTTTTCTTTTTCTAATCTATATAGAAACTTATTTGTAGCTCAGAACAGCGAGGTCCAGAGTCATTTTGCTCAGAATTTTCAAATATAGTGTTCAGGTCATGCCATTTCTATGCCATTCTATGTTTTTCCTTCATAAATTATCTTCTGTCCCTTGTCATCTCCCTTTGTCACCCAGCTAGTACTAACATGCTGGGCTATTCTCTTCAGAACCAGGTTTGGAACAAGTCCTGCAAATCACACAGCCTCCTACAGGTCCAGAATGAAGTCTGGCTTCATTGCCAGATCCTGTGCATGTCCCAGACACTGCCTTTGACAGCAGCACTGCCCTTGTACTGAGCTAGATGGATCTATTGGCTTACTCAGTCTGGCCAAGCTGTGTTCTATAGCTTGTGCTATGTGAAAGGAATATCCAGAACACCCAGAATCTTTCCATAAGCTTGTACTATTCACTTCCCTTCTCTTCAAAACAGCCTGTGAGCGCAAGAATGCAGAGGCTGCAAGACTCCTGGTACAGTACAATGCTGATACCAACCACCGCTGCAATCGAGGATGGACTGCTCTCCACGAGGCTGTCTCCCGAAATGACCTGGAGATAATGGATATCCTGGTAAAAGGGGGTGCCAAGATTGAGTCTACAAACTCCTATGGGATCACTTCTTTATTTGTTGCAGCTGAGAGTGGGCAGTTGGAAGCTCTGAGATACCTGGCAAAATGTGGTGAGTAGAGTTGTGCCACTGATATAGCATTGCTCGTTTCATTCTCAATATTTCAGAGTTCCCATTAATTTTCCCTGGCTCAGCTTTTTTATCTCTGTAGATAAGTACTAGCCTGTAGAGCTGCTGAAACCCTTTTGCTCCAGATGGCAGTTTGTGTAGGGTCTTTCAAAGCATGGTCTAGACACATGCACTTCTTTTGCATTCATTTGAGGCCGCCTCCTTTCGGAAATAATATGGTGCTCTCTAATTAAATTGCCTGACAGCTTTCAAGATCCGTATTGCTGTGCACTGTAGACTAAATCCAGTCATAAAAGAAAACTGTAGGTGGTAAGAGATGGCAGAAGTTGAACATTAGCCAATCCCATCTGCTCAAAAACATGTGCCACTAATAGACAATGTTAGCTCACCTCCACTAGTGAATATTGCTGGAAACAAAGTCCTATTGTATAGTTAATGGGTTTACACCAAGGAGAAGCAATCTCAGTCTCTCTGAGGTGTATGTATTCAAACACATAGGCGGAGTGAATTTCATTTTTATTTACACTAAACCTACCTTTTACTGCTCCAGTCATGTAAATAAGGGCACAGGTTTTACTAACATTCTGAAGCATATTTTATCCTTGCGGTGGGCTAATGCTTCAGTGTGGGTAAGAATTGTATCCTGCACTTGTGAAAGGAGAGCTAAATGGTAGTAAAGATATGAAAAACTTAATGAAGCAGTTATTATGGCTAAGGAAGATATGAGAGACAGAGAACAAAATATATATATGTATGATCTGCCATTCAGCTAACATTGTCAAGTCAATTTTGTATCACCATTTAGTCCATCAAACTGCCTAAAGTTTTAGAAATTACACTGGAATGTGATTTGTGTTTTGACTTAGACAGATATTATGATTTCCTTAAAGTTCAATTTTGAGAAAAATACACAAGAGAAAATCCAATAAAACTGTACAATTGTTTCAAGCGTTCTAGAACTCCTCTGAGAATACCAGGAATTATATCACTGCATTGTTTAGGATGAGAAATGTTCATCATAAGAAGGGTTTCTTTTTCATTTCTTTTTCATTAAGAACCTAGTCCTACGTTATGTTTTGTCACTGCAATTCTCTTGGTGCTTCCAGTTACATTTTCAAAGGGCCAAACACAACACAGATGTTTCATTTGGGGGTGAGAGCATAGGGAAATATTCTCTTTGGCAGGGAATTTTCACGATCAGATGGAAGAATGATTGGTTCCTTTATTGGAGGTTAGAAGCAAAACTCCAGTGAACTGTCATACCCATTTAGGATACATATAAAGCAGCCTTTCTCAGGACAGCATAGCACATTGCATGTTGCAATAGATTGCAGTCAAAACCGAGTATTTCAGACCTTAAATATCTATCACAGAAAAAAAGCAAGATTCCAAATTGTTAATGGTCAAAGAGTATTACAGCCTGGTTTATTTTTTTCGTGCTGTTTATTAAGACAAGCATCTACTACAGTACAAGAAAAAATATACTACAATCTCATTAAAAATGTTCATTCATTCTTAGCTAACATTTACCACTTGGACCCTAAATTGAAGCCTTATGAAATAAAAAGATATGTCCTTAGGTGTTGAGTTTTGAAATGAAAGATTCATTGACTAAGTCTTGCCCAAATGAAAGATTAGTAAAATTCTTTCTGGTTACTAAGTAAATGACTTGTTATAAAATCCTATTTTAGCTTAGATATGTACTAAAATTAAAATAGAGTATAAATAGTATAAATTCACTTACAGTATGAATATAGAGAGTATAAGCAATATTAATAAACCTAAATCCATCAATCAATCGTAAATACGTAATAATAAAGTAATTTACTTTGGAGAGCGCCTATTAAAGTCATCTAGTCCCTGCTCTTGTCCAGGAATGTTAAATAGATATTGATATAGATACAGATATAGATATGGTATAAATACATAAGTACATATGGAATTATTACGTCTAAAGAAAAGTCCATGCTGAATAAAGAACAAGCCCATTTTAAAATGTTTGTCTATGAGATACAAATGAATGGAGCCTGGATTCATGACTGGGAGCTGATGGCTCATGCCCACTGTTTTAACCTGAGGGTATTTCTCCTTTTCTAGAGTGCTTTATCACTTCATCATTTTACTTCCCCCAGCAATCTCTCAGTGAGAAAACGATTGCCCGTATAAACTCTCCCTCATAAAATTAACATCATGGTAAAAGCCAGTGGTGATCTATAAAATAACTGTACAGTATTTTCATTTTGCCCTGATCAGATTTTTCTTCACATCATCTTTCTGCATATGGTGTAGCTCTAGTCTCATGGAGACTTATATGTTCATTCAGTGCATGTTGCTTCCATCTCATTCAATCCTTTGGTCCTACTAAGATTTTTTCTTCCCTCCTAGGTGCTGATATAAATACTCAAGCCAGTGATAATGCTTCTGCTCTTTATGAAGCCTGTAAAAATGGACATGTACATATTGTAGAGTTCCTTTTGTCCCAAGGAGCTGATGCTAACAAAGCCAATAAGGATGGCCTGCTACCTCTTCACATAGCAGCCAAAAAGGGAATTTGCGAGTAAGTTTCAGTTTATTTCAGTTTCACCTTTTAGGTAAGGAACCAAAGTCCTTACAAAAAGGAGAACTTAATCTCCTAGATCCAATTATCAGCACTGTAAATGAGGGAGATTGCAATAAACTAAACAGAATGAGTTTGTAAGATAGGATGGATGGGATGTGTGAGGAAAAATATGGGTTAAAGATCCCATTAACCTTGCCAAGATATCACGTATTACAGCTAAACCAGCACATGAATCTTGAAAATGCACTAAACAGAACTCCACAAAATATACTTGAGATGGAATGAACAAACATCTATTCATGAAGTTAGTCCTCACTTTAAATCCCTTACCACAGCACACAGCTATTTTTTTCATAAGTATAATCGTATCTCTAATTGTAGTCATGGACCCCTTTGGTGACTGTAGAGGACTCCATTACCACTATTTCTATCAAAACCCTTTAAGAAAAAGTTATAAAAATGCAAAGATTGTTTCTAGCTAGTAAAGCTGCTTTTGCAAACTGCTACAAAAGATTCTTACATATTTCACAATGTCTGAGGAATTAAAACTTTTGACAGCACTACACCTTCCTATGGCATCTTTCATCCTAACATTTCAGTCCATTTGGGAAGCTCAGTTTCACTTCTCAAATTACTTTGATAGACATAGGGATATTTATTTTCTGTAGCTGGAATAGGTCTGTTTTGTGGAAGATGTACGTTCAGGGGTGACTCGTTGTGAATTTATATAAAGGGTTTATATACTTCTAGCATGTACATAAATATCTTGCATAGATTAATACAGGCATGCTTCAAAATTTTCTCTGAGATTTGACTTACAGAGGCAGTTTTTTGAAAACAAATACATTTTAGATGAGAAATCTGCCAGAGGCAAAACCCAGCTCCAATTGCTCACTTCCAAAAAAGTTGATCTGACAGTACATTAAATTGATCTGAATTCAATCCAATCTGTAAATAGAATCCGGACAAGTTCTCTGAATCTATTTTTCCCCTCAGTAGGTAGATAGCCCAATCTGAAAACAAATCCACAAGGAAATTCAGCAACCTGAGTGCATCCCTATGTTATGAAAGAATGAACCAATCTGATTTGGAGGTCATGTCTATTATTTCCAACACCTAGCAGCATAAATGAGATAAGAAGCCAGCCCAAACTCTGAGCTTGTTTACTTGTGAAAGACTGAGCACATTCTTTTTTTTTTGTGCGCAACTGCTGAGAACTGAAGTACAAGAGGAAAAAAAAAAGATTTTCTCTTATAAATATTTATCTAAATGACGGAGCTATAGTCCAATTGGCTGATTATTGTTAATTCCACTGGTATTCAGTAAAATAACACCCTTCATGGTGACCTCTCTTTGTATTCCTGAAGATCTAATACGTAATTCTGCTGGAATTCCACACTTCAACTTTTTGCCAGAGCACGAAGTCTCCCTACCATCAAAAAGCCAAGAATGTGGTCCCAAGGCTCAACTGTCAATTCTTGTTGCTTGGTGTTTGTTTATCTTAAACGACACCTTGTCAATACTGACATGAAGTTCATAAAGGTCCTCTCATCAGCTCTAGGACAAGTGTAAGCTGTCATTTAACTCCTTCACCCTTGGAACCAGGAATCTAAGAAGACTTTATGAAGTGTGGGAGGATTTATTAAGTAAATGAAAGTCAATCATCTCTTTGCACATTCATACTAAGGATCCTCTGCCTCCTTCCTTTAATTTCCAGCAAATAGAAATCACAAAAGAAGGTTTCAGGTGTAAGGAGAAACTCAGCAATATTTCAAAACTGTGTATGAATCTCAGCGCTGTGACAAGGGCAAAATCTGTGACCTTGTTTGCCAGTCTTCACTACCTTCACTTAAGTACATTCTTCCTCCTTCCCGATAGGAAAGTCTGTGGTGATGGAGACACCAAATTGTTGAACCAAATCGCTTTGAAGGATGAAGGAAACAGTCAAGTTAGACTCTGATAGAATTTGATGATTCCTGCTTTTCCTCCCAGCAAAATCTGAGGGGTTGTACTGAGGTCTGGGACACTGCAGGTTTTGGATATAAAGCCTCAGTGTGTCGTCACTGCAGAGAGGTTTGGGACCTCGCAGACAGAAATGAGGCAGAACATCCTTAACTCAAATGTGAAAAGCTGGCAAAGGCACATGTCCTGAAGGGAAAGAACAAAACAGACTCTTAAATCTTCAAACATTTGATCATGGGATGACTAATGTTGGCACTTGGCATGGTGTCCTCACCGTACTCTCTTCCCTTTTGGCTATTTCGGCTCTTACAGAACATTTGACAATGGTGGAAAGTTGCCAGTTCACCAGCACTCAACTCCTGCTCCCTGGTGAGCCTTAAGGTGCTATAAGAGTAGAGAAGCAGCTTGGAAAAAAATAAAATAAGTAGAAGTTTAATTTCCTAGGACATTTATACATTTACTTAATGAAAAAAAAAATAATCTTTGTTTCAAAAATGAGAAGTAGAAGTACCTTGAAAACATCAACTGTCCACCATGCAAATGGGACCACAATCCTGTAAAGTGTTATGCATCTTCAACTCTTCTTTCATCTCCTAGGAGTGTGGAGACTCAGACTTTTACAGGACCATTCAGCATATCACAGGCAAAAGTTTTCCTGAGGCTAGCTTATGTTGTGCTTAGTTCATTACGTAAATGTATGTTTTTGGGACACTGCAGTCAAGCTGAAGATGCGCAGCATCTTAAAAGAGATGCACTGTGTGCATTACAATTTTATATGTTAGAAGAGTTCTTGACTGCTAGATAGAGTCTTTTGCATAGGAGAAGGAGGAAGAGATGTGCTTAAATCACTGCTAAAGAATTGCTTTTACAGATAGGCAGGAGGTAGACTCAGGTTTGATGATTCCTAGTCTCTTTCTATTTCTTAAGGTGCCTTATCTGTATTTATAGGATCAAGCTAGTGCCTTAGCTAAAACATCTAACTTCATTAGCAGGAAATGAGAGTTTAACCTATGGGTTTAGTTCTGCAGCTCCACTGACGCCTATGGAGACATAAAAATGCACGTGGATTTATGATAGCTGGGGCCTTACACATCATACGTTTGAACTTCCGATTACATAATGAGAGCAGCTCAATTTACGTTGCTGTGCTTAAGGCTGCATCACACTTTCCAATAGCAATCCCTCATTACTGGGGCTTAGGACTTGGCTGTACACTTTTTTTCTCCCTGGGCTAAAGCATGGCAAACAGCCTGGAAAATATTTTTATTTCTTTTTCTGCCCTTTCCTAATTGTCATTCTGGCTCCCAACAGCTGGGATGGATGTTGATAGCCCGACAAATTTGCCACAGCCAAAAGCTGTGCGGAGAGCCTCTAGTATGGAGCTCAATCCAGGGTAGAAACTGAACTGTTAAATCTGACATAGAGGTCTGGAAACTAAATACATAGTTTATCCCAACTCAATCCCAGATGACTGGAAATTTTCACCCCCTTTCTGGTCTCAAGCCTCTGCGGCTGTGACCTGTGAGGCCTACCAATGTCTTCACCACAAAGCAATCATGATGGATCCTCTGCTATCTCGTTCAGTTCCTCTGACCTGCACCACTTCCTCCACTACTGTTCACACTGTGATGGCAGAGGTGCAGAACACCTGGGAAAGCCTGGCTGGGTGTCTGCCACTTGTGCTAATTGTGAAGATAGGCAGGGAGTAAGCACATTGTTTCTTACATTGCAATAACCCTTGTGGCTTGCGTTGCCTTAAAAAAACTGGGTGATGATTTCAAAAACCTTACATTTCCATCTCACATTTTTGGCAATGTAAAAGTGTAGGGAATTGAAGATAGTTTTCAAGTTCAAACTGATTTTTCTCAGAGCAAATCATTCCTATGCTCAAGTTAGTAGGTTATTACAGCTACTACTGTACAGCTAGGATTTACAGTAGATCCCCTAGAACTCACCATTACTCACTGACTCTCCACTTGACAGGATTGTCTCCATGCTGATCCCCGTGACCAGTCGCATCCGTGTCAAGCGCAGTGGCATCAGTCCCCTGCATTTAGCAGCTGAACGCAACAATGATGACATCTTGGAAGAGCTAATTGATGCTGGCTATGAGGTGAACACCACCCTCTCCAATGAACGGTCCTGCCTTTATGAGGACAGGCGCACTACACCACTTTATTTTGCTGTTTTTAACAACAATATCTATGCCACAGAGCTCCTGTTGCAAGCTGGAGCCAACCCTAATGTTGACTTAATCAATCCGCTGCTTATCTCTATACGCCATGGTTGCCTGAAGACAATGAAACTGCTTCTCGACCATGGAGCAAACATTGATGCCTATATTTCCAGCCATCCCACCACATTTCCAGCTACTATCATGTTTTCAATGAAATATCTTTCTGTGCTGAAGTATCTCCTGGATCTTGGCTGTGATGCAGTTTCCTGTTTTCAGTGCCAGTATGGAAACTGCCCACATCCTGCATTAAATTACAGACGGGACAGATTTAATGAACCTCAGCTGTCCAAAGAACCAACCATAACACAGGTAAGCACTCCTTAAAATATCTTTACTACTTTTGGGAGCATCTCTCACTCATGTATCTTGGTAAATTCACATATTTCTTCTCCCTTCTTTCCTGCAAGAGAAGATACCTTTTTTTTCAAATTTATTTACATAAAAACAAGGCTTTGTAAGATTCAGAGAATGTTCTAGTTGCATATTCAGTGACAAAATGGGCATAGGCAGAAGTTGCTGATGCCCAACCCTGAATTTCAGACGAATAATAGCTGACAACAGCTTCTGTTGTCAGATCTGCAATACTCTTTCTCTCCGGAGCTGAGGTGACAGAATTGAAAAATATTTTCTTGTGAGGCAGTGTCACATGGGCAGTAGAAACCTGTTTGTGTTATTTGCCCTGTAATTATTGTTTTATCTGATAATTTATCTGCAAATTTAAGCTCTTGGTTAAATTAGAATTGTATAGTCCCTCACCTTCTGAGGATAGACTAGTGAATGTAAACATCTATTTCCAAATCAGGATAAACAGCCCTGGAGAGAGTGTGTAAATTATTACATTAGCTATATGACTATTCATTATAATTCAGACATTCGGAAGAGACTAGGAGATTTAAATCCATGGTTTCATATTTTCAAAGCCAATTACACATTTTAGATAACCATGTCTTATGTATGTATATCTGCAGTCCATTCCAAAGCTCAGCTACTGCTTCCATTGGGCTGGAATTGGATTCTCAATCCTTAGATGACTGCAGAATTTCAGAGTGCACATTTCCTTGCTGTTGTTGTTTGTTTGCTTGGGGTTTTGTTTGTTTGTTTATTTGTTTTGGTATGATCTCTTCTTGTTGACGCATTCCAAAATATCATAGAGTAAATCTGACCCTCTGATCAAAATTCGCTATCCTTCAACTCGCAACAAAACAAACAAAAACCTCAGCGTGGCAGTCCTCTTTCTCTTTTGGAAAGCATTAGGGAAGCAGTAAGTTAGCTCCTTCTGAGCTAAAATGTACTTTTGTGTTATTCAGAAGGAAGTGTCATTTAAGCTAAATAAATGATCACCATTAAATTGAATTATCTCTAATTCTTGAAACGTGATGCTGTTGGACATGGAGTGAAAGAGGGCTGAAAATACAAGGCAAAGAGAGTGCATTTGTATGTACATTAAGTGATAATTCAGCCACACAAAACCAGGTATTCTTACTTAGCTGTATGTGATATTTCCCTTTGAATCTCACTTAACCATATTCTAAATGACTAAAAAATAATGGGTCACACATAAAACAGAATCATCACCTGAAAGGTCAGAGGCATAAACAGCAGAAGCTGTGTAAGATTATATCTGCGCATAAAAAAAAAAAAAGCCATGTCTTCACTTGCTTCTTAGTGCTAGGTTTCTGGCTAATAAAATAAGGCTACATGGTGTAGGGCGAATAATTCTAAAGAAAGGAATTCAGATGGAATAGTATGAAGGATGGTATATTTCTGTATGGCTTTATCCAGATGGTACACAGACTACTGGAAAAGAAAAGGAAGGCTCACCTTTACAATAGTCAAGGCATCCTGATGACACCACTAGGGAGGGAGCTCCAACAAGAGATCCTTCCCCGGTGGGGGTGAGCCCTTAAATGGGGATCTGGGAGAGGTGGAGCCAGACTCCACCCCTTCCAGTCACACAGGTACATTACCTTCACCTGCGCCCCTGCGGCTGACTCAGTACTTGCCTTAGGTGATCAATCAGTGGTTCAGGCTGCAATCCAACAGTTCCCATACACACGGGGTAGCTTTATAATATGGCTGTGATATGTTTTGTATTCAAAAATATAGAGAGTCATATGAATCTTTAGCTTTTTCTACACAAAAGATGTGCATTTCTTATTTTCCTGTATCAAACTACTTAAGGAAAATAGATCTGAATTAGTCTTTATACAGTAACACTATGAACTACTGGAAGTAGATTTGAAAAATACATAACTACAAATAACTACTGATTCTACTAAATTAGTGTTTCCTATGAAAGTGAATGCAGAAAAATGCTTTCTGCCTTAGTAGCTGGGTCCCAAATTGCAGTGCCGAAACCGTTACCGGGGGAAACACAGCATCTTTCTGCCACGAGAGGGCATTCAGGGGCCTGCCGAGACCTTAGGCAGTGCGTCCCAAACCCAGATCCACTTCGTTCCTGAGGCTGTCCCAAGGCCTGTCGTTGCAGGTTTGCATTCTTTTGCTTTATTTTGCTCCGTGTCTCTTCCTGTAACGTGTTTGGGAACATTTTTAGTCTGGAAAATATATATTTTTAGATGGAGCTTTCAAATAAGAAAGAGAGGAATAAGAGGCAAGATCTCTGGTTGGAACAAGAAGAGGAGAACAGTAAGATCCAGTGCTTTATTATCTGAAGATGTATCCTCATTTAAACTTCGACAAAGTAGAATTTCTGTTTGGATGAGTAGTGCAGATCCCCAGTTTGTATGCTGTACATGCAACTGCATTGCAATGGCACAGGCATAGGCATTGAAGAATGTCAGATATCCCAAACAACATTTCCTTTGTACAATTGAGGTAGAAAACTCTGGATTGCCCACTGGAATCCTCCCAAAATCACTACATTTAATTTTTCTGGGAATGCTCAGAGGAACAAAGTTAGAAGAGTAGTACATGCTTCTGTGAATGCTCTGACCTTGAATGAAAAGACCTTAACGATTTTCTGTAGTTTTATTCATACTAGACGTGATAATATTTTATTTCTGGGTAAGAGTATCCACACAAGAGCTTAATTCATTATGAGTTAGGGCTTATACATGCATGATCAAATGTGATCCAGTTACATGAGCATAAATCAAAAGAGATTCAAGCTGGTGCATTATCTCTCCTGTTTGGGATGGGCTTTGAGGGTGCCTCCAGACAGTCTCAGTGACTAAGATGATGTATAGTGACCATCATTCGATTGTGTTTGGCCATGTGTCTGAGCTCTTATCTGAAGCATGATTTAGTTCACCTTAACTTATCTAACTGCTCACATTTAGATAAATCCACAGATATCATCTAATAGAGATAGATAAAGCTGTCTGGTATAACACACATTTAGATTAAAGTGGGAAGGCAAGTTTTTTGCAATTAAACTGCATAAAATCAGAACAGTGCTTGAGGATCTCCATAATTCTCCACGCTAAGCTCAGAGTGCTCTGCGGCTTGCTCTATGGTTCAGACACAAGTAAGGAAGATTAAATGGGGCTTTAGTAAAAATTTTCTGAGGTGAAACTGGAAGTTGCTCCTGCAGTTGGTAGAAAGATCACAAATGCAGTCAGGGTTATTGTTGTTGTTATAATTTCTACAGGTGCATTCATCTTTCACTGACTCTTGTGAATTTGTTTTTTCTTGAAGTTTTGTGATATGGTGTCTACTCCAGAGATAAGTCGCTGGGCCGGGCCAATTATTGATGTTCTCCTGGATTATGTGGGTAATGTCCAGCTCTGTTCCCGTCTCAAGGAGCATATAGACAGCTATGAGGACTGGGCTGTCATTAAAGAAAAAGCAGGTATGATTACTCAGAAAAGAATCTGGCACAAATATTCCCACTGTTGGATTCAAAATGTCAGTCACTGTTTCCTCTTACAGTTTCTGTTCTTACTATTGAAAAGCCCTGTAAGGTTTTTAACCTGACCTCTGTAGAACTATACAGTCAGCATCCATCCCCTAAACTCAGTAGAATTTCCCTGCTGAGATTGAATTATATTTTTGGACCAGATTTCAAGTACAAGAAATTGTAGGACCCTGTGATGTTCAATTTACACCTGCTGTGGATCTGGCCCAATGGAAATAAGTCTTGTGAGAGCAGGAAGGCTCATTTGTCTGCATCTGTAATGCAGGCAGATCACAGAATCACAGAGTCGTAGGGGTTGGAAGGGACCTCTAGAGATCATTGAGTCCAGCTTCCCTGCCAAAGGAGGTTCCCTACACCAGGTCGCACAGGTAGGTGTCCAGGCGGGTCTTGAATATCTCCAGAGAAGGAGACTCCACAACCCCCCCAGGTAGCCAGTGCTCCATCACCCTCACTGTGAAGTTCTTGTGCACATTAGTGCGGAACTTCCTATGCTGTAGTTTCTGTCCATTTCCCCTTGTCCTGTTTCCACACAGTGCTGAAAAGGTCAGGGCAAGTGGGCAAGGTGACCACCTCCACAGCAGGCCAGCAAGCTCCAATGGCTCTCCCAAAATATTTTTTCTCATGGGATCCAAAGACTTTCACAGATATTATCAGAATTAATTATCTAGCACGAAGCGAAACTGGGAATGTACGGCATTCATTTTCAGTTGTGATGCTGAGTACTGTGAAGCATCTTGCTTAAATCTTCCTTCACTGATCAGCTGTGATGGGATATAGCCCACCATCCTCCCGCACCACTTCCTTCTTTGTCATGCCTCAAAATGAATGAGCAGACACATCACCTCTTCATTGCAGACAAAGCCTCTGCTTTCACTCCTCCTTCTCCCATTCTCCTCTTGCCACAGACATGGATGTCCCTCCCAACTTTAAACCTGTTCTGTTCACATTTTCGACCTGCCTCTCTTTCAGAGCCTCCACGACCTCTTGCCCATCTTTGCCGTGTCAAGGTACGAAGCTTGATTGGAAGAGATCGCATTAAACTTATTGACACATTGCCTCTTCCATGCAGACTGATTCGATACTTACAGCATGATTACACACAGTGACCTCAGGCCTATTAGACTTTCAGCAGCTTCCCAGCATGGCACTCAGAGTCATCAGCATGGCAGTGGCACACCATGAGGAGTTGCTGCTGGGTTGGTCAAGTGCCTTCTAATGACTAATCTACAAGAAATATGCTTCTGGAGTGAAATTGAGAAGAAAAAGGAGTGGACATCTAAACATTAGATTTTAGAGGAGGATGCACACATGATCCACCTCTGAGCTTGGTCAGCAAAGAAGAAGTGAAAGTCAGCGCTGACAAATGAATAGTGCTGAAGCAAGTGAGAGGGACTTTAAGATGTCCTGGGGTCTGGTGGATTCTAGCATCCTTGCCATGATCACAATTCAGAAGCTATTATATTTGGGAAAACAACCACATTTCATTCACTGACTGAGATTTTTATTTTGGTTTCTACCCTGTGTTTTGGATTTCTGTTCAGTGTTCTGGTTGCTAATTCTCTGATAGTTTAACACTGTCTAGCTAACAATTTTACTTTCATTTTTGGACCTTTCTCAGTTGAGTAGAGTACTTGATTTATAAACGTTCAAAGCTCAGAACTTTTAAATATACTCAGATGTGCAGATTCCTTTAAAAGCCAAAGAAAACTTTTTTGAAGGAGAATGTAAGAACTGTATTTACACCTGGCTAATACAGTTCAAGTTCTATTACATTTTCAACAAGGAGGAAGTGAAATTCTGCTTGAGATACTTTTCTATATTTTCTGGTTTTCTATACTGGGGATTTGAAAGCAACTCATATATATATATAGTTTTCTGTAAATTAGAAGTAGCTGCACTGCAGACAGTAGCTATGATCTGTCATGAATCTGGTGTCTGAACAGAACAAAGCCCTAGATGAGCCTGTGCAGTGATGAGGAAGAAAGGCAAGAAACATAGGGAACAGTGACTCTGCTACATTATCTGTTGTCCTGCTAGAGGATCTTGTCCCTATGAAACTCAGCCTCTCTTACTTCCTTGACTTCTGTGATTATAACAGCACTATGGCTGGAAAAAAAAGGAGATTATTTCAAAATTATGAAATTCAGACTTTGATGTTTATGAAAATAAATGCCCAGAATTCAGCCTCTAAATCTTCATTCAGGTGCCCAGTGCCAAGATTCTTGTGCCAGGTGTAGTTACATTGAAGCCAATGAGACAACTCTGGTGTCAGATATAATTGAGGCAGAGTAAGTCCTAGGATTTAGCCCCGAATTTCCTGACTGTGGAAGATAGAAGTATCTATTAGTTCTTTTGACATTGACGAAAGTTATTATCTCAGCTTCTTTGAAAATCAGGTCACCTATTTACAGCTCAGATACACAACTGATTTATGGCAGCTTAACGAGTTACCATCTATCAGCTGAACTGCTATAATTGTCCGTGAAATTCTTTTATTGAAGTTTTTAACAAGTCACATTCCCTCACAGCTGGTGAGTCTGAGGAGCCCACGAATTGTTATCGGCAGGGACTACAGCTCACTTGACAGGTGTGACTTGCTGAACCACTGAAATTTAATGAACGCTTCAGACCTGATCAGGCACCTTAGTAAAGACGGAAGAGCCTAATTTTGGAACCTTGTCTTGGCAGATCTTACTCTAGAAGCATACCCATTCTTACCTTGAATGACAAAATAGCTGTGAAGCAGGGATTGTTTTAATTCCCCACCAGAGTCCTGACAGATCTGTTCTTGTTTGTTGGCCTGCATACTATGGAATCATATAGAATTATAAGTAGGGAAAATGCACTGGACTAACTTTGTATGGGAGTTTCACAACTTAACACAGGACTTAAAATGTGTTGCACGCATACATGTCTATCTGGACACAGAAGTTCAGATTCTGTGATGGTTTTGTGTGAAATATGTTCAGTACTCATAGGATAGGATGTGAGTGGAGATAGAAATGGTCACAGCCAAGGGTACTCTGTCCATAGCTGTCCTCTTCCCAAATGCAAAAGCAGTCGGAAAAACAACAGTTTCAGATCACACTGAACTGCGATCTTCTTGCAAAGCTTTATAAAATGAGATTCCTCCTCTGTTGAGATTCCATCATTATCAGGGTCTGCCCCCTTGTCCTGCAGTGTGAACTCCACCATTCTTACAGGAGGAGTGAGGTCTCTGGAGGTCCAGTGCCACCTGCCCAGTAGGGCCATTCAGAATAAAGAGCCTCTCAATGATGCCAGTTAGGATCTGGCCACCACTGCTGGCCATGCAGAGGAGAGCTGGATAAGCAGTCCCCTCAAGCATTCCTTCAGCCTCTGGGGGTCTATACTGACAGTGAAGGACCTGTAATTATAATCATAGAATCACTGAATATCCCAAGTTGGAAGCCACTCATCTGGATTATTGAGTCCAACTCCTAGATCCACACAGAACCACCCAAAAATCAGACCATACAATTGTAAGTAATAGTTTGAGAAATGAAAAATCATCTGTGGAATTATTGCATCCCTCAGCTTATGGGGCTGAGCAGTGAAGGTCTGGGTCTTGCATCATTATGAATCAGAAGAAAAATTGTTGAAATTAAATAAATGTAATAGATCAGAGTTGTAGGTGATGGATACTAAGCATGGCCTGGTGGAGATCATTTATGTAAGCATCAGTTTGGTGTGCAGTGTCAGCCCTTGAGACTACTGGCTGACAGCAGGATTTGAAATCACAAACTGCAGGAATGGGATTTCATAAGCCATCCCAAATGGGGTACTTTCTCTGAACCAACATTGTTAACATACACCAAAGTCTCATGAATAATAACCTTTTACGTCTTTAGACAAGCTGAAACTGGTTTTGGGTGGAGCAAATACAGAAAGTCCATTTCTTCTTTCTGCCAAGAGACCTTCATCTCTGCTGGGAAGCTCACATCCTGGTTGGTCTCAGCTGTCTGTCCTGGGCAGCAGTCACTAACCTGATGTGAGCATACCACAGTTGTGAGATGGCTAAGGGCACAGTGTGCCCAGCAACTGAGGAGAGATGTATGCTAGAGGGAGAACCTATTAATTATGTTATTATGCCATTTCTGCTTAATCTTTACTGCAAACCTTCACACAGTCAGTTTACATTTATTTGCACTGAAATGGAGCCTACTACCTCTACCTACACTCCAGTCACTGGTACAAATGTGATGAGCATTTACTGCATCTGTCTAGAACTGTGATAAGATCCCAAACAAACCAGGCTTTGTAAGCAGATCAGTACTTCCAGCTCCTTCAGAGATTATAACTTTTTGTGGTACGCTGTAAGAATATTTCGTGACCAGGTTACTGTACTTTATCCTACTGCAACATGTGCAGTTCACTTTATGTTTGTGTGCACTATTTTGATTTTTATTTTATACAAAAGCTTTTCATTTACCTCTCCCTTCCCATTATTTATGAAAGCTACTGTAGTTTTAACAATTTACATTTGCACTGTTGTAGCAAACAGCAGCTCTTGATTATTGTTTTCATCTTTCCAGCAAAGTATGAATTAAAATATTAGATTCTAAATGGTTATCAGCTGTCCTGAATAGCAAAATTGAACAGCCAAACTGTAGAACAGCCAGAAAAAGTCTGAATCAATCCAAGCTTGCACAATTAATAATTTTGATGGCAATCTCAAGGGTGAGAGACTAGTAAATATTGGTAGAGAGACAGCATCGTTATTGTTTGCAAACCTTTTGTAATGTCTAATGCACCCACATTCTATGATTTTGAATGTACTTAGCAACTGGCTTCTGATATTCACTTTTTACTTCACTGATGCTCCTGCTCAGAGTCCCAGCAAGGGCCACCTCCTGCCCTGGGCTGGGGAAGGAAGCCCTATGTCACAATGAAATTTAAGGATTTTAAAACATAACGTTGGCCTGAATTTGAGGGTAAATATAAGCAAGCTAGATGCCACTTGAAACAACTTGGCTCTATCCTTCAACTTATCTTAAAAGCATGCCATGCTGCTACAACAAAAATACAGCAATATATTTTGAAATAAACACTTCAGAAGATTAAACAAGAAACCCAAAAAAATTTAGTAACTTAGAAGGTAGAATCTTAATTTTAACCCCCTTCTTTTTCTGAAAATCTTCAGAAATAATATTCCTATGGAAGCTCTCCGCTTTGCCAGATATTTAGATACTGATACAATACACATTCTGGTGGAATCTGCTTTTGAATTTCTCCTATGAACTCCAGCAGGAAAACTTGCATACAGCAGTCACTGCAATACTCATTGTTCATTTCATGAGCTGCTCTGGTCACCTAGATGAAGAGCAATGCCAAGGAGGGTGCTTTGCATTGGCAACTCTGAGATTCGGCATCTGGCTTCGTCTGGGTTACAACAGTGATACAGAGCTGTTTATACGAGAAAGTGCTTCTAATTACATACAACATTCCTTGCCCTCAGCTCTACAATTTAAGATCTATAATTCTCCGTTCAGTAAATTAAAGAGAGCTACTGTCTCCTCACAGATTCATTTTTTCCCAAAAAGACAAAATCATAAGCATGTCTTTACATCTGGAGCAAGAGTGAATCTCATGCCTTGAATTCTTAGACCAGCTCTTTACTACCTTGAACCAAGTTGCAGGTATGTGTTCTAACTCCTTATAAGAGCAGTCCACATGTGCTCGATACATATATGGAGCACTGGTAGCAGTCAGAAAGCAATGAAGACCATCTTGGCTTCTTTTTCAAGCCCACCAGATTAACTTGCTACAGCCGTTATTTCCATTAAAATAAGCACCAGTGAGTTAAAATGGAAGGTTTGGGGAAAGAATAAACTACTTTCAGCCTGAGAGTAGTTTACATCCTAACTGCAGTTGCAGCCTGGTTACATAACAGCAAGCCCCATCAGAAGATCCAAATTTAAACTCTATGGTGGCTTAAGATGATAATTTTTTCATGACTGCACTGTGCTTGAAAGAAGCACAGCCCATTTTTCTCTTCATAGAGATACCAAGGGTAATAGAGCACTACAGTAGCCAGCAGCCAACCAGATCAAGGCCACTTTTTGCTGACTGACAAGAAAAGCTCCCACTCGCTTCAGGGAAAGCAGCATCAGGCCCAGAGAGGTCACAGATGCCCATTCTCTGTCGTTTTCCCTCCCCATAACACATCTCTTGATCTCAGTGATTTATTGCAGTGTAACTGAATAGAGGTGGTCATACACAAATTTAAACCTTTCAGGTCTCATGGTCTGTGCCTTACCAACACCTTCTCTGTGAGTTTAAGAGAAACTTAACTTAAACAGTCACCAGTTAGCTTTTACTATGCCACTTCACCAAAATAATTAAGAAAACACTAGGCAAATAATTTGCAGCCAGGTCTTGTGATTGTATCTTAAAATCAGACAAAAGAAAAGATTTCTGCAAGAGAGAAATGAGGGCAAGCTATTATAAAAACCTCTGTATCATACGTCAAATATGAAAACAAAAATACAACAAACTTTTTTGGTTGAATGAGAGCAGTTTACAAAGCAGAAACTTATTCTGCTTCCATTTGCACCAGTTCAACACTCGTTGATTTCTCAGCCTCAGGATTACATCTGAATTACACCACTCAAAATAAGCAGATTTCAGCCCTCATATCTAACCAGCAGCTGCAAATTAAACCTGCATCTACTCAGTGGACAAAAGTAATCACACTGCATTTCCAGAATCACCAGAATAAAATTACCTCCTTACTTTATTTATTTTTTTTTCAATTCTCTTACTATTTACACACAAGAAGAGCTTAAATCAATTCACAAATGTAGTTTCTACATTAAATACTGTCCTTCCAGTCTCTTGCACGCAAAAGGAGGTGACCTGAATATCTTGACTTCTCCGGAGTTACTTAAAAGTACAAAAACATTTTCAGTGAGTTTAATTCATTTCATTTCAGTGCTGTGCCTGCAGGACAACCCAGGATGATGCTCCCACATGGAGGAGATCTCCAATGTGTGAATGGCCTGGAGCCCTGCTTGCCATGTCTCTAACAACGTGCTTCCATAAAAGAGGTCTGATTTGCCACACATGCTGTGCCACCAGCTTCATAGGACTTATTCCTGATCTTCAACTTCTTGGGAAGAATGGAGGCTGTACAGTTAGTAATTCATTCCAGCCTGGGCAGGAGACAACAACATGACCAACACCATCTCTAGGTGGAAGCTCCTTCCCCATACAGCCAGCCCCTTGTGCTCAGTGCCCAACCCGACGCTTCAACTCCCACTGAGAGGTTGTTCTGTCCAATGTCAGTCAGGCCCTTTCCTCTGGCTAAAGGTAGCCAAAAACATTGAAAATCGGTGGAGGGATGGTGGGCTTGGTTGGGATGGGTTTCAAAACCACAGGCCTGTAGAGTTTCTGCCCTGTGCCCTCTGCCTCCTTGGAGAAGGGCTGTGCCTCAGCTGGCAGCGAGGCAGTGTCTTTCCTCCACAATCCCAGCCCTGGGAAGGGCGATGGAGGCAGCGTTCCTGGGGGCTGGTAGACAGCTGGCCCAGGGCAGGGGAAGGGGCAGCAGGTCCAGGCACCCACCCGGCCTGAGAGCACACCGGTGGGGTCTTTCTCCCCTGCATGTAGGGCAGGCTCATGGCTCTCAGGGCCAGCAGTGTCTTGGCTCCTTTTGCTTTTCTTCCCCTCAAAGGGAGGAGGGTCCCTGGGGACTGGTAGCCCCTCAGTGCCCAGAGGGAAGCCCCTGGCCGGGATGCTCTGTGCTGGCCGTGGCTCTTCCCAGAAGGAGGCAGGAAGCTGTCGTTTCCTCATGGGCACCAGGTCTGGCCTGCTGGCCTCAGGGTTTTGCTCCGGCGCAGCCTGCTCCCCTGCCAGGCTCTCCTCTGTCTCGGTTGCCTGCAGCACCTTCTCGGTGGCAGCCCCACTGTGGGGACCAGGGTCAGGCACCTCAGGCTGGCAGCTGCGGGCCCTGTCCTCTGCTCCACGGCGTGGGCCACACTCCAGAGGCTTGGTAGGGTGGCACCGCGGCACCCGTGAGTACTTCTGAGAAAAGCGTTTCAGCTGTTTCTGCAAATACTTCCTGTGATCCACCGACCGGCGGCAAGGAGCAGATTTATCCAGGGCTGCCTTGATGTCACTGGAGGCCAGGTTGACAAAGTTCAGCAGGGTTTTTACCTCGCTGTCCGATGCCATTTCACTGGGCGTGCTGTGCAGAGTTTCCCATTAAATGTTTATAATCCGTTCCAGGCAAACCTTAGCCAACCAGCAAGACACGGTGAGCAGACTCAGAGTGCAAAGCTTGTGTTCAAAAAGCATCAAGAACACCACAGGAGTTGGAGAGAAGACATCAAACTTCTCAGCTAAGCACACAGGTTGTCCACCGGCTCACCTCTGTGTGGGCAGGCTGCCATGCACCCGCAGCACTGCCCCAGTACAGAGCTGCTCACTTAATCTCATTGGGTGAGGCACAGGAGGTGAGAAGAAGTCAAGGCAACTGCTCTCGCATCCCTGCAAGCAAGCGCGGACACTCACCCGGCGCGCTGGGGCTTTCCGACGGGTGCTGATGGAGAAGAACCCCTTCCTGCTAATCTCGTTAGGCAGGTTACACACTGCCAGGCCCGACGGAGGCAGCCGGTGTGTGTGGAGGCAGTTGAGCGAGCACTTGAGCAAGCTGAATGAATATCGACTCTGCAGAGTTCGGGGCTCCCTCAGACCAATCAGGAGCCACTTTGCCAAATACAAAGCATCCCAATCAGGCATCAGCCTCCCCTTCTCACATTCTTTGCCATCACAAATTGTCACCATGGTGACAGTCACAGAAAGACAGCTAATAAATACAATCATTTCCCCGCGATTTCTACCATTCTCCCCTATCCTCTTCACCCCTACCAAGGCCTTTCTTTTTTAAAGGCACAATCCAAAGGAAAAGCACCAGTGATGAGTTAGGAAAGTTTAGACACCCTTTTCTCTGCACTCCTCGAAGCTGTCTGGGGGCTGATACTGACCATGCTTCATTGGCACAGGACAATGTAATACGGGGGACCAGGCTAGCCTACTTTTAACCGTTCCCCATCAGAGACTTTTTTTTTTTTTAAGGGGAGGATGATGTCAGAAAAAGGTAGGAAAGGAACAAATCTCTAAAGAGATGTGCAGATATCCATGGAAAGGGAGCTTGAGCGCTCAAGAATCTTGTCTTTATGTTTGCCCCCTCAATTGAGTTACACAAAAGCTGAATTACCCATTCAAACTACCCGGACAAAAGGATGGAGTTGGATAGTACTCTTGCATCTGTAGTCAAACAGTTAGAGACTTAAATCGAGTCGTCATGATGGAGAAAGAGTTAGACAAAGCCCATAGAATTGCCATCAGCAAACATTTTCCTGTGTCATATTAGTGGGTCTCCATGACTCCCCTTGGCCTGGGGACAATAGCACAAGTTTGCACACTCGACTACTGTCACCCTGCCAACGCTGGCAAGGAGCAGAAACAGGACAATCCTTTAAGGGGAAAGCATGCCCGCTGCAGGGAAGGTAAGAAGAGAGGGAAGAAAAAGGCGTGTGAAATGCTAATTGAGCTGCTTCCTTTACTGATCCATAGCTATGTGAGCCCTCTGCCTTCGTGCAGGCTTGTCTCTGAGGGGTGGCAATAACTTAATAGCACAGCAAAACCGAGAGCTGGGGAATAGGAGAGCAGGAGGGCTGCCCTCGGTACTCAGAGGTGATGCAGAGCTGGCTGCAGCCCCTTGTGCCAGCCTGGGTTTCACTGCCTCCCACAGGCAGCTCCTGTTTCCCTGCCTGCAGCACCCCAGGGATGGGAAGAGTGGGACAGTGGTCGGCTAAGCATGCCCACAGCCAAGGATATGTTCCCAGCCCTGGGATAACAGAGTCTGAAGGCCCAACTACCCCTCATTTTGCAAGTAAAATCTTCTTTGCTAACATAAGACACCACAGGTCTGAGCACTGAGAGTTAAAAAAACGCAGTATTTTGCATGTATTTCTTTTACTCCAATTGTCTTCAGACAAAGACAAGATCTAAACTTTGCCACACACTGTGCTGAGGATTCAGGGACTCCTCAAGTATTCCTACACCAATGTGCTCAGTGCCATCCCACTTCATGCCATTTCTCCCTGAACAACCCAAGCCATATGTTCTGGTGCCAACACTCAGGTACAGGAGGTCTAGGGACACCTCAGGGCCAGGACATTGCACTGCAGTGGGGTGCAATGTGATGGCAAAGTAGAAAACCTTGAGGGCACATCCATGCTATCTGATGCAGGGGATTATACGGCACAGCAAGGAGTAGCTTTGCCCTTACTGCAGGAAGCACTGGGGCTTCTCCCGGTTTCTATTCCAAAAGCAGGTCCTCCCCAGGAGACCTAGTGCAGCTGACTCTCCATCATCTGCCTCATGACATCATGATGCAGGTCTATGTGCAATCTTCTCCAGTAAGATCTTCAGTGGGGAGAGAGTTTCCACTCACCTGCTCAAGCATCTATTTTGAGATACACTATCTGGGACCTGGCCTCTCTGTGACTTGACACAGGCCCTTCTTCCACAGCTGAGGTTACAGAGAGAAGCACATTTAACAAGATGCACATCAAGGGATCACACCTCTGTTTGGAGGAACAAATGCCTGCTGCATTTGAGCATTTGGCCCCACCCTGGGCAAATGCATTGTATCCCCTAGTGGAACATCCAGGGGAAGAAGACAGATTAAAGAGAGATGAGGGACAGGTGCCTGGTAACAAAGAATTGTCTCAGGATGTTAATGAGCCACGTCCTCAGAGGCCTAAGGATCTCACATCACACACTGTGAGTCCTACATCCAATTACAGGGAATTTACAGGAAGGATATAGGATTTATGGTGACAGGTATGGGGAACCCAGCGCCCCTCCAACACAGCTGAAGCTCTCTCAAAGTGCCTATCCGATCCCTGTCCCCTTCAGGAGGGCCACTTGCCTAAGTCACAGCTTCTTGGCCACCACATGGCAGCTTCCCATGCCCTACTGCAGTTGCCACTCCAGCATCCCATTCCCCTGCAGCTGGGTAACAGCAGGGAGCTGAAGAGGAATGAGCCAGGGAGCGGGATTTAAGAACGAGAGCAATCCACCCTTTCAAGGTCAGACTCAGGTTGAGCTGCACAGAGATTTCTCTAAGAGACCACCGGAGCCCTTTTGTTCCTCACTGCTCTCACCATGTTCATCCCAATGTACATGTGAAAGGAACAATTAACAATAGGGCACTCCTCTCTGAGGATCCAGTGCACTTTGAAGTGTCCACCAACCAAAGGCTCAAGAATGATACATCATTTTCCACTGTGAATGTGTCAAACTAGTACAGCAACTGAAAAAATGTCTCCACATGCCTTCCCAGCATGCAGACAGGGACCAGCTGGAGAGCCACTTCATATCTGACATGTCACCTCCTGTCAGCTGTCTTCTTGGGAATTTTTGGTATGTGAAGTTTCCTAACTCCTTTTTATAAATGAAGCACAGGAATAAACCCATTCAATTTAAGGATGCAGGCAGGCATCTCTAAAACATACACAATCTCCAAGAAATTATTTTCTTCCACAAAAATATCTGGGAAGTGTTTTAAAAACATCACTCATTGTAACTGATGTCACAGTTTAGCCAGTTCTACTCTAAAACCCCTCACAGTTTATTTCTACATTGAGAGACCCATGCAGCACAGGTATTCCAGCATCAAAAGTGTCCCAGGACCACATGAACAGACACAGTAATGCAAACCATTAAGAGAGGAGGCGATGAAATATGTGCATTGAGCAGCTGAGATAACATGAATATCCAAATCTCTTCTATTATTATATTAAAGATCAGTAAAGCAAAGAGCAGTTTAGTGAAGATCTGGGTATTACAGGGGTGATGTAAAAATCACTGTTTTAGCACTGGCTTACACAAAACTCATTTTTCTCCACTAAAAGATCATTTTTCTCCAGTTCAGCCTGAGTAATAAGCATCGCCACAGGGCTCACCCAGCTGTCGGTATAACTATGCTGTACACTGCAGTGCCAGTATACTTTCCAGACAGTGCTGGGTTGAAATAAGCTTCCTGCCCTCCCTGATTTGGGGCAAGTATGTCTGGGATACGTCCATATGCTAGGTGCTGTTCTCCTTAACTTCTTCTTATGAAAGGATCCACACAGAACTTTCCATCAATAACAAATATATATATATAGTAAACAATTTCACTTAAAATTAAAGGCTCCTTAGAAATTATCCAATTGTTTAACATCATACTGCAAGAACTGAGTGACCTTAGGAGTTGTTGCAATTGGAGAGGAAAGGATTTTAGGAAAGCTGGGCCATGCACACCAAGGTTTGATAGCAGGAATTTCTGCTATGAGAAGTCACCATCTGGAAATGAGAAGGAAAAACAGGTGATAAGATGAAAATGAACCACACTCCTCACTCCTCCATCCAGTCTGACATTCCTGGACTGCAGGACAGATCCTATAGCATACCAAGAGGGGACTGTGATGGTGTTCATTCCTCTAGCAGCCTGTCCTCTGGACTCAGAGCCTGCCCCCAAATCCAAGTCCTCTAAGCTTAGGAAGCAAAGGAGGGAGATACAGGATTTCTCCCCAGACTCAGATGTTCCCTTTGCTCTCTCTCCTTGTCAACATGTTGGAGCCACCACCTTTTCCCCAGGAGAACAGCAAATTGGTACTTCCACCAGCTCTGACTCTTCCCGTTTTTTTCTCTTGACAATCTGCTTTGACCTGAGTGACATCCTCTTGTTGCTTTCAACCCCCGATTTGCTGCACTTGGGGACAGACTCTGAGCAGGCCCTGAGCACTAGGGCAGGCAGGGGGGTTGTCACCACCCCACAGCCACTGCCATTCAGGCAGATGGCGGAGGGGGCCAATGTGAATAGCTCCTGTCAGTCTCATAGAGTGAACTTTACAATTGTGCTACGTGTTGAACTGCATGTGACTAATGCCATTCTTCTTCAGGCTGCAGGCACGACACAGCTGTTTCTTTAAGGAAATTTTTGTTTTTCCTGGAAAGGAAAAAAAAACACAACACTATTGCAAGGTCATGGCAATGGTATATCTATGTAGTCTGTAATTAGACGTTATCAAAGTTCATGCTGCTTTTCACTGCCTCTCTTTCTGGTGAATCAGATAACATAAAAAAATTTGCCTGAACCTAGTTTGGTCCTTCTTGAGGTTTAAATCCTGTTTCCACATATGTCAGGTATGCACTGAGCAGCAGCAACGTCAAATATAATTTCCTTTATGTAATTCTCAAATAATTAAGTATCTCAATATCAGTGACAAATTTGGTGCCAAATAATACAGATTGCTTCTGTTGATGAGCACTGCAAAATGATTAAAAATACAGACAAATACAAGCATATTTAATAGGTAAATCTCTTAAAAGCTGCAAAAAAGAAAAAAGTGTTCAGTTCTTCCTTCATAAAGCATCAGGAATTTCAGATTGAAATGGGATCTGCAGTACATACTGCAGTGAAGAAATTGAGTAGATCACAAAACTAATATTAAGTGAAGCATCAGTGATCAGTCAGTCTCTCTGGAGCTTGAGCATTTGCTACAGCAGTTCTGGACTAGTTAATCCCACTGAAGCCAAATTTGAATTGTACATGGATTTCTACAGGTGCTAAATTAGGTTCCCCCAGGAGTTTTCTATTCAAAGCACAACTGCTGGTTGCTTGGAGCAGATTAGCACCCTACTTGTCTGGAGTATCATAGTATTTCTGTTTACTGAGACCTATATGTGAATGCTGGTGGGATGCAGCAGTATTTGTTACGTACCCTTCTTTTGGACAATAGTTCACAGAAAGACATTATTCTGCAGTGTTGCATGTTAAGTTCAGAGGTTATTCCAGCACTCCAGGTTTGGAATGCAGCATATCCAAAGCATCTTCCCAGTTATAATGGATAGAACTTTGAGATGCTGAGAGAATCCCCAGGTACGAACAGGCAAAGGACTCACACTTAGTCTAAGAGCTTAACTCAGAGGCACAGCACCCTTCCAATCAAGGACTGTTGGTTGTTTTTGTTTTTTTCTTTCCCCTGGAAGATGCAAAACATCATTATTTTCTGATAAATGAATCACTGTACCTGCGCTGTTCCCAGAGTTGGAACTTTGATGGTGAGATTGTTAAGACTCAAGCAAGGCCACGTCACAGATCCTCATCAGAAATGCATTTGATAGTACAGAAGCATTGATAGCCTCTAGAAAACAGACCCTTCTGGATGAATTGACCATGAGGATGAGATGGCATTCAACCAAGCGTGCTGAAGGAGCTCAAATATGAAAATGCAGAGCTATCAACACAGTCTCCATCACAAGGATGGAAGAAAGATTATTAATGGAAAAGGTAGTTGCACAAATGACAAAATACAGCACCACTTCCTCTGCACTGGTGGCAGATTTACTTCAGGAGTGCCCCAAGGGCTTATGCTGGCACTGAGGCTGTCCACCATCTCTGTATGTTGCATGTAAAAGAAAGTAAATGAGGGCAAAGTTTGCAGATGATACAAAATCCTCCATAGTTATATCAAAGCTAAAGCTGACTGTTGCAGAAGGAGCTTATATAGCAACTGACAGTGAAGTCACATATGAAATTCAGTATTGACAAGTGCAACGTAAGGCACTTAGGAAAAAAACAATTATACATCTGCAATGCTGGTCTCTGGATAGCAACACTCAAAGATCTTGGGTAAGTGAAACAGAGGTATGAGTTCTCTGAAATCCTAATGCATTGCCCTGCAACAATCAGAAAGTAAGTTGTATAACTCAAATTACTGAATGAGAGAATAGAGTAAAACAACAGAAAACAGTGGTTAGATCACTGTTTATGCACATTTGAACACAGTTGCAGTTCTCCTCAGCTCAAAAGTTAATAACTTTGGATTAAATAGGTATGAGAAAGGTAGCCAGGATGGTCAGAGGTCTAGAACTGTTTTTACACTAGGAAATATTAAATTAGATCTCTTCAATTTGGAAAGAAAATAAGCTGAGGGGGTATGATTCCAGCATATAAAATCACAACCAGAATGGAGAAGGTAACGAAGACAAGGTTAATTTCTGTTTCTCCAGTGCAAGAATTAGGGGTAACAAATCAAATTACCATGCACTAGGTCTTAACCATAAGGAAGGAATTTTCCGCATGATACATTAAACCACGGGCCTTGCTGCCAAACTATTAATGAGTTTAAAATGACTTAGACAAAGTCATGCCATAGAAGACCACAATCAAGCAGAATAATTCACCCTCAACCTGTAGCTCAAGGACTCCTGATGCTGTTGATTGCCAAAAGAGAACATCAGATACAAATCAAACAGAAATACTTCCCCTATCCTTGTATCCTTCCCTTAATATCCACATAGGCTGTTATCTGAGATAGACTAGAGGAAAATTTGATTTCATTCACTGTACCATGTCTTACCATAAGGAATGGTAAAATACATTCTGGGTAAGGCTGTGGAACATGAGGGACAGAAAGAGTAAAATGGAATTGTGCAAAAAGCAAAGCCTCATTTCCCTACACCTACTATTTACAAGTTTGTTTGGGGTTGTTCTGCATTCATAGCAATAATGTTTCAAAGCCCATAAAAGAAAGACTGAAACTCTGAAAGGCTTATTCATGATTTTTTTAGAAGAAAGATTAGGTTGCTCTAAGGGGAGCTAGTATAATTCAATGTGCCATCGGTCACGAAGACAGATGTTATCTTTTTGAGAAGATTTTGAATTGGTTGCTGTATCATGGCCTCGGTCATATCATCTCTTCTCCAGCCTGTCAAAACAACTATCTCAGTCCAGTTCTGAGAACAGCCACATGCCTGCTTAGCTCGACACCTCTCCCTGTTGTGGCTGGAAATCAGTGCAGCCATTCATTTCAGTGCACATGTTTACATGCACTTCATACCCGAAGAGAAAAGCCAAGTCAGTGAGAGACATAAATCATAGAACGACTCGGGTTGGAAGGGACCTTAAAGACCATCCAGTTCCCACCTGCCATGGGCTGGCTGCCCCACACCTCATCCAACCTGGCCCTGAACACCTCCAGGGATGATGAGGCATCCACAGATTCTCTGAGCTGCGTTATTGCCTCACCACCCTCTGAATAAAGACTTTCTTCCGAACATCTAATCTGATTCTCCCATCTTTTAGTTAAAAACTATTTCCCCTTGTACTATCACTACCAGGCCATGGAGAAAGTCAGTCTTCACCCTGTTTATAAGCTCCTTTTAGGTACTGGAAGACCATAACGAGGCTACAAAAACATGAAGAATTTCTTTACTGCGAGGGTGACAGAGCACTGGACTATCCAGAGACATTGTGGAGTCTTCCTCTCTGGAGATATTTACAAACTGCCTGGATGCTTTCCTTTGCAACCTGCTGCAGGGAACCTTCCTTAGCAGGGGTTTGGTCTAGACAATCCCCAGAAATCCCTTCCAACCCCACAATTCTGTGATTTCTCTCAGACCAGACAAATACCTTCCTCAGCTTCATGAACCTTTAAGTACTGCAGTGAAGCATATATTAGAAAAACTTTGGTTGCTTTCTGCTCCAAACAGCTCTGCTTTGATAAACACAGTGGGATTGATCTGTACTGTGCGTCCCTTAACTGAATTACGATGTATAATCCTCCCTGGAACAGAACATTTACATTCCACTGACCTAGTTGAAAAAATGCATTAATTTTAATTTATGTAAAATTCTTCCAATAGAAGAGTGAGAGGGCTGCTTGTAGCTAGAAGAGAAGTCCAACTTTTTAATCAGGATTTTTGAAGACTGCATTTCAGCAGGCGGGTTGTTCACGTAAATCCACACACATCTGTACTACCTCCCGTTTTAGCTCACAAGGATTATGAATAAAACAAGTGCCATCAACTTATCTCCTCTGCATCAAGTGTTATCCATCCTCTTCTGATCCTTGGGCAGTGAGAATTGTTTGCACAGCCCAAAGTTCAGCTGTAGGGTCACTACATTCTTCTGAAACAAACACTACAGATATTTTTTACAAAAAGAATGGAATGGAGAGTGGGTTTGTATTGCTTCAGCACCGAGAAATGGTTGGAAAGATGTCTCATGCCAGAATTCTGTTTTGTAAATACTATCTGTGGGATCTTGAAACAGCGACGTTGTTACTACTCTATTCATCCAGCCCTGCTTCCGCAGAAGGGGGCTTTGAAAGCAAGGAAGTGATACTTAACGTATTACCTTTATACAGGCTCTTTGGCTGATACAAACATTACTGTAGCCTGTAGGAAATAATTCAAGAGCTTTTTGTGCCAAAATGGTCTAGGATCAGAGGAGTACAAAGGTGTCCCAGCCATTTTTTCCTTCCTTATTTCTGCACATAGGATAAATTCGCAGCTGAGCATAGGATCTCAAGGTTCATACCCAATCTTCCCTACATGCATCTCAAGTCCAGCTGTGACCTAGGAAACTCCTCTTTCCCTGCCTGGGGCAGGAACAACACTACAGCCATCTACAGGGGCCTGTATGTGACTTGAAACTCACTGACTTGAAGGGATGTTTGGATCCAGACTCTGCCACAAGCCCTGTTCCCGTGTAGCAGAAATATCAACACTGTGTTCCCAGGAGGTTGCTGCTCACCTGACATGACACTTTTTCTTACTTGCTGGTATCCTTAGCTTAGGGGAAAGCTTATTTCAGATGGAAAATACTGTAGATGTTTTGCTCATTACCAATGGAAACGCGATGGTGCATTCTCAGTAAGGCTGTGAATTTGCCTATCTGCAGCTGTTTAAGAACATGTTTATATTGCTGGAACAGGGCAATCCCTGCACTAGGCTGCAGCTGCTCAGGGCAATGTTGCATCATGCAGACTGTGGTAGTAGGGAATTTGCTGTTTTTAACCCAGCCAAAAATCAGTCATTTCGGACCCTACTTTGTGAAACATGAAAAAAGATATCACGGAAAGCAACCTTTCCCTGTTTTTTAATAAACTGATGCCAGAAATATCAGAGGTAAAATATCAAGCAGATATAGACAGTGACAAGTAAGGGAAGCAGGAAGAATGTTGTCTAAAATAAGGCAGCATCCTATCAGCTCCCAGAACATTTGCAAAGATTTATTTGGAAGTGAAATAAGCAATATTCATTTCAAACATTAAAACCCAATTGGCAGCCTTTCAGGCCTTGATAACTCACACACTGTCAGATCTCCTTCCTAATGTGCATACTTGCCTTTTTATGCAGCTGAACTTGAAAGATTCTTGAAACAAATCTTTCAAGAGAGAGAACTGTCTATGCAGTGATACAATTTTCTCTAAAAATAGAAAATAGAAATAAGAAATAGATATTCTCAATAAACCAATGCACAACAATTTAATATTAGGAGGACCCTGTCAGGGGAACATTTACCACCTGTTCTTCCTGGCATGGAGCAGTTGAGAAGCATTCACCAAAGTTGTTCTCTAGCACAAGCAGCCAAGATTTGATTAAACCAGGCTGCAAATAGGAATTTTCTTTCAGGAGAATCTTTTGTGTTCTAAAGAACTTTCCATAGCCTTCAGGATTCTGATTTATTTACAGTTGGTAGAGATCTGCTGTTAGTAATGTATTTTCCTTTCCAATATCAATTTGTTGAAGACTATCATTCTACAATGTCACCATAAGGGCAAAGCAGAAAAGAAATGCCTTCTGACAGAAGATTGTTCTGAGGTTCTCCACAAACCTGATATTTTGTGCACTCTAGTGTTGATAGCATCCAGATATAATCTAAGAAAAGCAGCACAGATAGATGTGCGTTCCATGCAAGCTGGGATTGCCCCACATAGAAACAGCCACCTGTGCCAGATCCCCATGAAGGGTCTGTACCAGTGTAAGCAATGCATTGAACCAGACTGAGAATGCTGCTAAACGTGTGCTGAGGGAAGATGTGATAAATCTACGAGAAGACTTATAAGCAGAGCTTGATCCCAAAAAAATCTAGAAATAGAACTGTCCACAATCAGCTTCTGTTGCTTAACTTCAGGTTGGATAGGGGGAAAAGCTTCTTCTCAGGAAGAGTGGTGAGGCACTGGAACAGGCTGCTAGGGAGGTAGTAGTGCCATCAGCCTTATGGGTGCAGATATGCGTGGATATGACATAGAGGAATGTGGTTAATGGCATGGTGGGGATGAGTTGATAGTTGGACTGGGTGGTCTTGGCTGTCCTTTCCAACACTGATGATTCTACCTGCTACTATAATGCTTTTACAAGATGGAAAGTACAGCAATAATAGCAGAGTAACACAATCCTAGGCTGCTGCAAATGAGAACAAGTCCAAATACTACAGCTGGGAACACAGAAACAGAGGAAGAAAAACTGCTTACCTTTAGAAGGCCTCAGGTATACAGGAATCTCCAGTGAGAAACCCTTGTCTCCACTGCCAGCCCTTAAATGAGGTAATGGATGGGGTGGATCCTGGCTCCAACCCTTCTGATCACTCAGGTACACTGCATGCACCTGAGCTCCCCTGGGTTGGCCCGGTCTTCCCACCAGGTGCTCAATCATTGTTTCAAGTTGAGAGAGCTTCCCTTGCTTGCTGCAGATGTAGTAGTGTCTTCCTTCTCTTCTTAGCATTCTTTTAATTCATATTCATGCAAGCACACTGGTCAGAAATTCATTGGGACCAAATAAAGCTCTTTTTCTTTCTAAGAACTATTCACTAATTATCCAGCTATGATTTCCTGGACAGTGTCAGTAGCCGAGGCTCCAGCCCCTGGGTTAATTCATTTTGTGTCAGTTCAGCTGTGTCACACTGTGTCATCTTTGTTTCTTGACTGTATGAACGAAACCTTTAAAGTGGGATGTAGCAAGTAATGAATACCCTGATCATACAGTAGAGTAATTCTCAGTTTTGCGTGTGACTGACTACGCAAACAAGATTACATCCAGGCCAGTGCAGCCAGTCACCGTGGCTGAATGCCACACGCCAGCTGCACAGGCAATAACCCGAGTTTGAAAATGTCATTGCAGACATATCCAAATGCTCTGAATGAGACAGTCTGCATTTATGAAGCTTACCTTGGGATATAAGAAGTTTAACTGCATTGTTGTCTGATGGTTTTTTAATTGTTTTTAAAAGTCACTCTTAAATAATTTTCAAATTAACTAATATCACCGATGGAATTAGTCTAATTATGTTATCCATACATAATTGTTAGCAAAAAACTGAGTAGAAGTAAAGAAAAACAGAGGTATAGGCTAACATAGTAAATTTATTTTTTTAAAAAAAGCAGTTTTTTCATGAAATAGTTTTTGTATTTTAATGAATGAGCATGCTCATCAACCATTCAGCATTATTTTGCAGCTGCAGTACACAGAAACTTTAACATACCACGACATGTACAGTGTAAACATCAGTAGTGAACACCTATCTCTCCATTAATTATAAAGGAGGGGGAAAGTTTTCTAAAAATGTCTGAAATAGTAACTGGTGTATGGCTGAGGAACAGGGAAGAATCCAGCAGCACTTTTCACAAATATTTACAAGCACTGTTTGTGACGTGCAGGCAGTCCTAATCACCATACAAAAGCTGTATCAGCCTGGTGTTTAGAAACTGCAGTGAGCATGAAGAGGCTGAATGTTTGTTGGCTCTACAGATTGCTTGGTAGTGGGAATGTTGATTTGCGGGCAGATGATTTAGATAATCCATTTCCAGGGAGGCTTGCAAGAAAAATAAGTTCTGATTGCAGTTTATTTTATATGAGAGAATACCACACTTCGGCAAGCTGTATCCAATTTTTCATAGAATCATAGAATGGCTGGAGTTAGAAGGGACCTTAAAGATCATTTACGTCCGACCCCCACCATGAGCAGGGTTGCCAACTGCTAGATCAGAAAGCGAATAGCTCTTTTCCCTTAAGTACTACCAGACTTCACACTGTTCTTCAGATAGATGGAATCGAGGCAAAAGGTTGCAGAAATGTATTTTATCAATGCAACTGATACATGTGAGAAAAGAAGATAAGCTTTTGAACATGCAAATTGTTCTTTATATCTGAAACAGATGTCATGCTTCATACTGAGTCTAATGTAATTATATTTGATTAAGCAACTGTGCTGACCAATTACAAGCAAAGGATTCTTGGTACCTGTGGAGAGGTGAACAGAGCAAGAGGAGACAAGGAAGTCCTGCAGTCCAGAGTAACAGCTATCATCTGAGGACGTATATTACACCACTAAAGTGATGTCTTTTCTTTATAGACAATGTCTAGTGCTCAGTGGACCTCTGAATTTCTGAGGAGGTGATCTAACCTGCTGAATGCACATCTACTGGGGATGAGGAACACAGAAAAGATCATTCACAATGCTCTATCAAGAAGATTATATTATGTACAGCTGATCTATGAAACATATCCACACTGACTTGTCTCTCAAATGCTGAGATGTTTATTAAAAACAAGATTGTGGGGGAGAATGAAGGATGAGCTGGAATACATGTAGCTAATATTGATTTAGCCAAGAGCTTTCTATAAAGCTAAACACAATAAGCATCCAAGGTGTACAGCCGTCTCTGCATGTCCCAGCCCCTCCAGCACTGTCTCTTTTATCTCAGTGTGGGGTAATATAAAGCTTGAGCCCCTCTTTGTCAGGGCTGCTGGTCCCTCTTTCTGATCTCTGTCTGTTCTCTTACACCAGGACTGCTCTCTTCATGGATCCTTCTTGTCTTCCTATTTTCATCTGTCATGGATTGATACTACACCTACCACTATACTGTTAACAGCGCCTATTTAGAGGTAGAGAGAAGTAGGATCTTTCACCCGTGCGTTTATCTTGCTAATGGGAATTATTTGAAAATGAGCACAAGCAACACTCATTTACCATGAAAAAAAAGCAACCTGGAAAGTGTCAGAGACATGCAATGAATGAACTCCTCTTGCTAATGGCTGACTGGCCTTGTTATTAATAAAGATATAATGATGTTAAGCTTCTCTATTAACTCGGCAGACCGGGGCTATTGGTTACATTTCATTTCTAAGAAACAGGCTCATTTTTCAATTACATTGTAATTCACAGTGTCTTTAAGTGCCTGGAAAATGCAAAGAGTCTGAGAACATCTTATACTGAGGATGCTGTAAAGTTTTATTCAACTAAAAAATTAAATTCAGAAAGACATGTGCTGGCTAGTGATTCACTTCTTTCCTATGCCCAGATGAAGAAAAGAAAGGGTGTATACCCTTGCATGTTGGAAACAAACGTTCATAACAGACAGAACTCCTCCTCTTTCCATGCCCTTGTGCCCTTGTACTCATCCATTTGATTTCACGATGTTTTGATATCGAGCAGCCAGGAGTCCCAGAGGATGCTGCCTTTTCTCAGCTGGAAACCTCATGCAAATGAGATGGTTAATGGCTGCCCCGAAGGGTGAAGCACGAAAACAGCAAGGAGCAGTTGGCTCCAGCTGCAGTGGCAAAGACGAATCTAACAGTGGTTGGCAGGAGGAGAGGGTTTCCCTTGCCAGCAGCCTGCTTCTGCCAGTGCTCAGGGACATTAGACCACACATGATGCCTTGCTGAGCCTCCTCAGTCCTCTGGGAGATGAGCATTACCAGGGCACTGAGGGATGCCCTCCTCTCACTGCTGCTGGTGGAGGAGCCTGGCCCAGACAGCCTTTACCTTACTCCCCTTCATTTAAGCAGCAGCACCTTCCCACACACGGTTTTCTTCCCAGAAAACCCTTCAGGCACCTTTGTTGTTACTAGCATCTAGGACTATGACCAGAAATGTTTCATGCCTTCCCTGACCCATTTCATACCCATTGCACCCTTTCCTCATAAAGTGATGGCGCAATTTGCTGTCCTTCAGCTCTTCCAGGAAGGAACCTTCACCTCCATCCCTGGAGGTATTCAAGACCAGGTTGGATGGGGCCCTGGGCAACCTGATCTAGTACCAGATCTGGAGGTTGGTGGTCCTGCCTGTGGTAAGGGGGTTTGGTACTTAACGATCCTTGGGATCCCTTCCTATCCAAGCCATTCTATGATTCACCTGCCAGAGCTAACTCACTTATAAGAGCATCCTGGCCCACAGTTTTACATATTCTCAAACAAGAGATCCCCGTTTTCTGGCTATCACAGGTTGACCAGCTCAAGATTGTCTAAAGTAAGACAAATGAAGTAATTTATTCACATCCTCAAATTACAGCAGCACTGCTGTGGACTGACACATCCATCAGCATCACATCCAGGGCAGCCGCTCTGCAGACCAAGCAGGAGATTCCAAGACACCTTACAGGTTTCCACAGTTTGAGACTTACATTTTAACATATACATTTCAAGTAGGGTGCATCCTACAGTGGTTGTGCAAGCAGGCTTTAACATTGTGCTTTACCCTCTTCTCTCTAAGACAGACAAGTGCTTTCTACAACCACAGTTATTCCCCCCACAACAAAGGGGGAAGAAGTTGAATGAGAAACTATTGGACAAGCCTGAAGTTTAAACTTGAAGTTGATCCAGTTGGACATCATATCTATCAAGTACTTATTCTATACAGATATTCACTGCAAGTAGAGAATACTCCAAAACACATGGGATACCAAAGTGGAGGGTCTTCATTAACTCTTGACTGTGAACAGTTTAGCCTCTCTGACTCCTTCTTGCTCACTTCGTATTGCTTCATCCAGGCAGCTCAGCTTCTGTTAGCATAGCAGGGCTGCAGTGACTACTGCTCAGTGTGGGTGTAGACAGAGCCTGATGTATGACCCTTATACCCTTCTCTCTTGGACTTTCATCTCCAGCAATCTGCAGAAATTAGCATGCCTTTCCCTGGTGTCCAGCTCACGAGACTTCTTGCAAGAGATCTGGCCCCAGGTGGTGAACCCAGTTCATTTTGGGGGTGTGCATGATGCCACTAAGCACCTTAGATACCTCTAAAGCAAAGCTCTAGCTATATGGAACACCCTGTGACATTTTGTCTCCCTGATTAGGAAGAAGCAACCTTTTGAATTTGAGAGACTGATATTCATGACCTTTTCCTCCTAGAAGTGAAGGAGTGTCTTTAAAATGTATATCAGTTGCATCTGGGGACATGCAGTTAACTGAGCTGCTCTTAAAAACAGGACTGGAAAGGGCTTCCCAGGAATAAGAACTTGTCCTGCAAAGGGAGAGAGGCTAGGAGTGTGCACATTCAGTGTCAGCAATTATATGCAAGGGATCATGGGAAAGCAGTAGTGCTTTCCATCTTGCTTGGCTGTGAGGAGCAACAGCTGTACCCCTGAGCTATAGGGCACCCCACAGCCCAGACTGGTGCTTGCAGGAATTCTGCAATCTGGAAGAGATCAGCTGGGCCCAAGTGTGGGTCCCACCACAGTCCTGAAACTTGAACATCTCTACATCCTTGTTTGGTTTTTCATGTTGTCTTTGTACCTTGGTACGTGGAAATAAAATATCTTCATTCTACTTTTCAGCTGTATTGAAGAAGCTTATCCAACAAGACTGGGTTCTGATTCTGGTCCCTTATCAGGTTTATTGCCAGAAGCCTTATCAAAATCACAGCAAGATAAATCTTTCTTTTAAAAGATCCAAAAACACATGAAGATACAAAAAGTGAAATAAAACCAAGGAGTCAGAAAAGATGATTGCAGCAATCTTATGATCATAGCAAGCCATTTAAGCTTCAAAATGATGCTGTAGAAAGGCTACTTTTCATACAACGTAAGAATATCTGCTCATTCCTATAGCATTTTATTATTATAATCCTTATCACTGGTAATCCCTATGCCATGGTATGGCTTGTTTCCTGTGTATAGGGTGAATAGGAAGCCCTCAGAATTGCAGACCCACAGCTGAAAGCTAAATTAGGTTGAGGATATTTTTACAGCTATTGGTTTGTTTTAGTATACCTCCTTTTTCCTGGCTGCGTGTTACAAATGGAACTTTGCAGCTCTAAGTAGGAACTGTGCAAAATCCAGAGAAATTTTCTTAAGTACACGCATTAGAAACCGGTTCTGAGGCTCACTCGAGGCTGCAGTACCTACTTAGGCAGTGTTTGAAGAGCTTTCAGATCATAATGAATTCATACATCCTCTTTCATTTAAATACATGGATAAATCATTTTTTTCCGTGCATAATCCTGAGCTCTCCCGTTTCATCTTGCATATCAGACAGGGATGTGGCTGGGATCAGCATGGTCCCATTCCCTGTGCTCTCATGCAGGGTTCTGCCCAGCAGCACCAACACCAGGTGGCACTACAGACCCCAGCCCCAGCAGCAGAAGGCTGCGAGATGCATGTCGGACTCTTCGCTCATCCATGCACCAGCCTTATGCAAACTGAGATATGGAGGATATGCTGTTTTGCATAGATAATGAAAGGGCTCTTTTTCAGAAGATTGGGAAAAGCAATGACATTTACAAGCTTGAAAGGTATATTGATAAATTCAAGTTGGCAAGACTCACTGCGCCTCCCCATCCAAAGGGTGTTATGTATGCCCTGCTTGCTGCGCAGGGCTCTCTGTGATATAGAGCTTGCCTTCCTGTTGCAGCCTGTAAAGGCTGAATGGAGTTTCCCCCATATGGCAGTGTCTCACAATTACTTCTTCATGGCTTCATAGTACACTCCAGCACACCCCTTCTCTCCAGGACCCCATCTCCAACACACTAGCTCTGCTCCCACCTCAGCTGGTGCTTGCCAGCCACTGGTCTGGGGTCACAAGTTCACTTCTGGGATGCTTCAGAAAAGGGAAAATGGTCTATGAGAGATGTACCTGAGCAGGTCCAGCAAGGCTGATCAGCTCTACTGGCACTTCAGTGGCTTTTGTGTTTGTCTTTGTGCAACAGCTAATCCAGTGTAGATAAATCTGTTGCGCTCCCTGCTGTGCTAGGGACATCATACTGGGAACTGACAGAAACATCCCTAGAGCAGCATCAGCAGGGCCTGGGCACACTGCTTTCAGCAAGGACATTTCCAATCACGTACGGCTTCCAGCTGTTTTGCTAGACTAAGCACAATGGATGCAGCACGGAGTATGAATCACAGAACATGCCTTCCTCTCTAATTTTATCAGCTGTAAATTGTGAGTCACAGCCAGGCATGCTAAGTGTTGAGTTCTGAGCAATTCCACACCTGGGAGACCCTGGCTTCAGAACATTTTGAGCAACCTAAGCCATGTTATCTGTAGCTTGATCTTTTTCCTTAATAATCTGCTCAAATATGTCATCTCAAGCACAGTAGGTCTCCCTTCCTACACGTGCCCCACTGGTCTTCCAAACCAGCAGCATCCAAGCCTTTACACTGACTTTTCAAAATCCTTGTCCTATCACTGAGAACAAGGACAGGAAGAAGGGAGTGCTATTTTTCTGTGAGTTAAAAGAACGTGCACTTCTCAGCAACAGACAGATTGAAGTCACCTTGTACTTCAGGCACCACAGTCTACCTCACAGGTGGATGGATCCAGATTATGACTTTCCTGCATGTCAGGGACTGACACCTGCCCTGTGGTGTGAAGAGAGAAAGGCTGGGAGGTCTGCAACAGCAGCACCAGGACCTGGAAAAATGGCAGCATAACTCACTTGCACACACATCCATACATGCCGGCAGACCTTCCTCCATAAGTGGGCTGAAGTCACCTTGGGTACCTCTATAGAACAGGTCAGGCAGTAGTGTGGGTATGCTGGGACCCTTTGCCTCTTCTGGATGTGTAGGGGCCCCATTTTGCCCCTCAGTCCATGTCCTGATTGCCTCATATTCAAAATAGGAAATTTCTCACAACCTGCCCCTCACACTGCCACTGAGCCTTTACAATAATTAAATAATGACTAATTGAATATGGCATGATGGTAAGTAAATATAAGCTTTATCTTTGTATCTTCATTTAAGATACTTTAGAACACACTGGTACTTTTTAGCTATTGTAATAGTTTAGTTAAATGATTTATTTGGAAGAACAAGACATTGCTCAATCCCTCTAAGATGGCTCCAGAAGCGTGACTGTGGCAAGTAACACTGCCTCTGGGAGTCCCGGGTATTCATCTACACCTTGTACTCTGCATCACTGTGGGAGGGTGATTATCCTCTGACAACAAAACCTCTTGCCAGGAACTTGAAGCATTTCTGCTTGAGCAAATACAAAGCTGCATGGAATAATTTCCAAAGCAAAGTGCACAGATATAATGTGGGAAATAATTATTTCATTGTTTAACTCTGCAAAATGATACATCAGGAAAAGAAACAAATACTATAAAATCTGCAGAGGATTTCTCCAAACTATAACAAAAAACATTCATAGGAACTTTAGAGTAAAAATGTGCAGGGGCATGATTAAACCATAGGAGCACTGAGACACTGACGCTGCCACATTACAGATCTCAGAAGCATTGACTGAGAACAGCTGCAGAATGTATATTTTTTGTTCCATATACAGTGGAAAGCCACATCACGGAAACAAGCAACTGATTAAAGGATCACCATTGCCTCTAGGACTGCCTGGCTTATACATTTGCAGAGAAACATGCCAGTTAAACAGGACTGCAATGTATTTAAGGCTGGCTTGCACTGAACTCAGGTCAGTTACCTTGTTTTTTAAGTCCTGAAGCTGTGCTGCAAACATTTGCTGTGTGTCTCCCCCCAGGACCTACCTGCATTTCTCCATCTCTGAGAAATTTAAACAAAACCAGTAGCAGTGGCCTTTCTAGGTCATACCCATTTCTCAGATGTGAATGTTTGAAGTGAACAAAGTTAAATAATCTTCTGTACATAGCAGAGACCCTGCCTCTAAAGCACTCAGGCATTTGTTTTCATTACATTCAGTAACAAATTCCACCAGTGAAGGTTTTCTCAAAAGCAGTAAATTTTCATCAGATTTCTTGTTTTGATGAAGCCCTGTGAGTTGTTTTTTTTTTTAAATAAATAAGTAAAACAACATAGAAGTAGCTATTACTCATTTATTGGAATAGCAGCTACAACCTCAGTAACGTCTTGTCCCAAGCCAACAGTGAAACCAAGGTGGGGACCACAGGGGAGAATAAATAATGAATAAATCAATTTGTTTCCTTCTATGACTCCACATACTGATGAACCTTTGGGCTCACAATGCTGCTTCATCTCACTGGGAATATGCATTCAGCTCTGTTACTTTTCAATGAAGTAATCAGGTAAGAGAGATGCATTTTGTCACCATAACAAGTCAGTGCATATTCCTGATGACTAAAAGAGCCACACCAAGGTATATCTGTTGCAGTCCAACACGTATTGAACAAACTCTAAAATCCCATGCATGGACCTGGAACTGCAGTCAGGCTGCAGCGTTACTTGAGACAAGTTAGCAAAGAACTGTCAAAGCACACAAGATAAAACACAAAGATAGCAGAGGGACCTGACATTTCAGGAGTATTCTACTGATAACATATCAGTGCACACCATAGGCATGAACAAGCAAGAAATCCCAATAACTTATATCTTAAATCCATCCCAAGTTAAAATTGCAAGATTTATCTGTCATTTATGAAACTGTGGTAGTGAAAGGCAGTATCTACCACTGGGTATTGATATGTATGTATTTTATGATACCTCTTCTGCATGAATTATTATCCCTAGTCTAAAAGCAGTGAGGGTGAGCAATATGAAGTGAGTAAGTCATCTTCAAATAAGAAAACCACTGTTTTGCTTGCAGAAGTATTGTTTTTCATCAGTGCAGGAAGAGGTCTGGAGAATAGAAGGTATTTCTCTTTGTGGAGAAGGCTTCCACTGGAACCAAAGGAGAAAACTCCCTGGCTGGTCAGAGACTGCACATAAAATTGTACCTAAACTCGTGTGGCACTGCAGCAGAGCTGGATAGACCCTGATCACCCCATTTTCTTTTACTTCTTATACAATAGTAAGACATTCTCATTGAATGTGTGAGCCCACTTATAAGACTTCGTTTGCACCATTGGAGGACTTTTACTGATTTAGGCATTTGGACTTAAAGGTTCTTACAAGCCAGTGCCAAGAACATCAAAAATAGGTATATTTTTAACACATAGGACCAAGATAATGAGATGTATGGCTGAGAGCCATTAATAAAATAAAAGAAACCATAGAACATGCAAATCTTTATCAGACAAAAATGACACCATCACACTACATGTAGTACCTCACCTCTCTCAAGGAAATCCAAATAGTAGCCTCTATGTTTTTCTCTCCAGAGACTGACTCTCCTCTCATTCACACAGCTGTAAATCCAGATTGATTCTTTTAAAGACAGAATAATTTCAGGAGTAAAAACACATGAAGTAAGAGAAGAATTTGTCTTTGTATGAATAGAAACTCCCCAGCTGGCCAGATCCTGCTCCTGTTGATTTAGTGGGTGTTTCCCATTAGCCAATGCAAATGACTACTAATAAAATACTGTTAGGCCTCCAGGTGAAAGTTGGAGAGCTGAAAGGTAGTTTGGAATATTAATTTGTACAATTAAAATGTAAAGCATACTTAGAGCGATTGTTCTAGGGGCAACTCTGGCTGGGCATAGAACAAAGTCAGTAAAGAAGTGCCAGATGGGTACAACTCAGAAAAGGTGACTGGACTTGTTACTAGCAGAGTGTGTTGGTTCAAATGCAGTAACAAAATGATTGCTAAGAAGCCAGATAAAAGTCTGAAGTTCTGGAAAAGAATTAACATAGGTATCAGAAGTGTTTGTTGATTCCTCTAAGTATCATACCAATTCATAATATCTATCATCTTTAAATCAATATTTTTTAAACAAACACAAAAGGATTTTCATTTCTTTAATGATAATTAATCTCTTTGTCTTTAAAGACTAATAACAATGGAAACCTCAGTGATCTTTTAGAATTTCTCTGGAATATGGTGAAGGTGCAGAGTTCAAATCCAAAAAACATGATTTATTGAGATGAAAATGCTTACTTTTGTTCTTCTGTGCGAATGCATGGCAGAACGTGACTTTATCTTGATTTAGCACACAACAGCCTTCAAGACAGCCTTTCCCTCTGACCCTGCTATCCCCCAAGCATAGATAATGGAAGAAATGATGGCTTTTCTGACATGACATGTTGAGATAGTGACAAAATGGGCAGAAAGTTAGGAACAGAGCCAGTCAGTGTGTCCAACTGGAGTGTGGGCTGACCTGACCACTGAAGGGAAGACCGACTAGAAGTCATCTGGTAAATTCAAACCCACAAAAAGCATCATAAAATAACAGCAGTACTGCTACATTGCCCAGTCTGGAAGGAAACCCTACAGCCAGGGGTTTGATTGAGCTTCCGCTGGTAAATCACAGTAATCATCACCTTCAGTAAATGGGTCTGTTGTCTGTATGGCAGAAGTAAATAGCTCAGAGTACTTTTGAGCAGTTCAATTACTTGTTTGAAAAGAGTTTTCTGAGGATGTATTTTTTTAGTTTTCCTTTCTTCTGTAACAGTAGAGAAGGTGTTTGACTGTAGCAGTTCTTTTGACTTCTTGAATTCAGGAAGTCGCACTTTCCAAGCAGTGGGTGCAGGGCTCATTGTATCACATTTGTTTTCAAGAGACTTCGGGAGCATGCTAGCAGTGGACCAACCTGAAAATGGTGGCAAAGACGTGCAGGGTGTCATTGGCTTCAGCTATATGGTCATAACACTGAACAAAACAGAACTTGCCTTTAATATTCTGTTTTTGTTGTTGTTGTTGTTGTTGTTTTTTGTTTTTCTCTCATATCAAAGGGTAAATTATGTCCCCTAATATGTGTAAGAGGCTTTTCAGTTATCTTTCTGTTGCAAATTATATAATTTTGCATTATCCAGTCCTTATCTGAAATCTTAGAAATACAGCAGATGTTGTGAAAAGCCTTTATGTCAGATCTCTCCTCTGAGAGCAGGAATCAAGTAAGCAAAAATTTAAACATCCCCATGGTGACTTCATGTTTAGCTGCAGCTGAAGGGTGAGATCTGTCTGGGTTTTCAGAAATCTGTCAGGTATTTGGGTTCAAATGAAACTGGGATTAATGGCCCTGGTATGCCATGCCACCTGGACACATATATTCTCTTTTCTAGTGCATACATTATTTCTCCCTTTTAAATGCTTACACTGAGAGCAAAGTGTCACTACATTCAACAAGTGCTTCAGGTCATTTTAGAAGACAGCCCAGTAGGAAATCTGCCCTCAGCTCTCATTGCACAATATGAAGTATGTCAGATTTGATTGTGGCAACATGCCGACAATGGCAATGTTAATGAATTAATGATGTATAACAAAGTATCCTTAATTAAGTCAAACTATGAGAGATTGTTTTACAAGGTGGCATTTAGCACTGATAATAATTACAAAGCAACTTCTCTACCAACCTCTGTCTGGGATCTTGTAGAGGTGCATCACATTTCAGAACACGTTGATTTCAGAAAAAGAAAACATTCAAAAGACCTGCAAAGCATCATCAGTTAAATGCAGTATTATTTATTGTCTTTAAGGATAGTGATAGATATGTGGGG
>VXAB01002733.1:249-11589 GCA_013399175.1 Odontophorus gujanensis | reverse complement strand
TTTTTTTTTTTTGCATAAAAGTATGCCACAATCAGTACAGTCTGAAAAGTCCAAAAGCCAAATACATATACAAACACACAAGTAAGGAATGAAGTTGCTATTCTGTATGGATCTGAAGGCAGCACCAACTGGCTTCTGATGCTATTGCCTGTCCTGTGTGTGCACAACTTTTACAACTCAGTGCCAGTTTTGCAGGAATTAACCCCAAGTAGGGATTATATGGGAACTTTCTAAGAGTTTAGACAAACTCAATGAGTTCATAGGAAGCAATGGGTCATTTTCTTTCAAAAATGATTCATCTTCTCTATGTGGCTGGAGCAATAAATACCCAGCAAATGAACACCATACTCTCACAAAATGAAATCCAGATTAATCTCAACTAACAGAGACAACTATAAATTGAATGAAAGTGAAATAGTGTAAAGTGGGTTTGGAATCAGCAGCTCCATCACAGGCAGCACAATTCTTGGCAGAATACATTGCTGTTCCAGAGTTTTGGAGTTACTGTTTTTTATGTATTATGAAATACAGTACCTAAAGTTTTCTTCACCCAAATATATTCTTTAGGACTCCTTTTTCATCCAAGGGTACTTCTCCATTTATCTGTGAGCGCGTGCCTGCTGAGTCCTATAGATGATACACTCATTCCCTGTTATATATATATGCTCTTAGAAAGCCATTGCTATCAGATTTGCAGTACTCGGATATTCTGTGCTCCAAATCAGTCTTGAGCAAATTTCATTCCTGCAGTTCTCTCATTTTTCTATTACAGCTAATCCAATTACCTCAGACTCTTATCTTCCTACCAGTAAGCACATATGTCATCTTCCTCATGCAAGTCATCCTGTAGAAAAGTTAATGAGGATATTTATGTGAGAGAAATCATGGACCAAAGTGTTTATGGGCACAGGAGTTTATTACCTTTGTGGTATGCAAGGCAACAGACTGATGGACATGACAGATGAGCGCAATTCAAACGAATGAAAAGGAAGCATGAATGAGTGTCTGAAAAAAGCTAAACCTCACCCTCAGTTCAAAAAGGAAATAGCACAAACAGAAGCATTCTTGAAAGCAAATGATCAGTGTGCTGAGGAAAGATTTGGGGCACAAATAACCAAAACAAAGCTAAATCTTACCTAGAAATTTGTTCTACCTAAAATTGGCTGTGAGTTGAGAGGAATCATTTTTTTTTTTCCACTCAAGCTATCTGCAGAAAAGTGTCTGAACTGTGGCACAGGGAGATGTTGGCAGAGGTGGGAGAGGCTGCAAACTCTGCACAATGGTGCTTGCTGCAGGCAGGGCACCCATAAGATGCACCCACGGAGTCTGACAGCTTCAAGCAAGGGGAAAACTGTCAGTTGCAATTATTCTCTTTCTGCAGCTGTGCAGTGCCTAATTTTCCAATCTGGCAGCATGAGTTCAGCTGCCAGATTCAAACAGTGAAATGGGATCCAGTAATGGCTTGTAAAAGGTACTTGCAAAGGATCCTGGTGACTGAGTTACATTAGTGAAGATGAGAAGGGTGAGACTTTCATTAGCTGTGGGCTAATCCTGCTCCAGTACTGTAAAACAGGAGAGAAACACGCCCGGAGCAGTGCTTCAAAAGCACACCAGAAATAGTGCAGGGGAAAATGCACTGTGGCTCTGGAGTCACACCTCAATGGGTACCTTGGCACCAAGCTGGGCAGAGGGGAGGTCAGCAGAATGTTAACTCACTGGATGAAGAAGGAGGAAAAAAGTGGAAGAGAACCAGCCCATTTGCTCTGGGACACAAAACAGCTCTTAGTAGCTCTAAATAGCTCTGTGTGGGATTGTCAGTGTAGCTGACGCTGGATTATTCCAGCAAAAATTAGCATTATGAGAATAAACCCTAGTGCAAGATAGGGATGGGGCAAAGCAGCATCTGATAAAACAGCTTTGTTTTGAGACAATTCTTTTACTCAAGTATAAACATTTTTTCCGTCAAGCAAGAAATCGTTCAGACTGAAATTCCCCACAGCAGAAGGAGCTGCAGGATATACCATCTTCAGGAGGCTGTTTTCTCTCTGTTAGGAGGACACATTACAAAGACCTTCTAATGGACAGAGGGGCTGTGTTATGGAAAGCAGCATGGAAAGACACAAAGCTTCTCCTGGTCAGGAAGGTTCTAAATGTGCTAAAGTCCATTTCTGAAGGCAATGAAGACAGCAGGCTCCTACCTTCAGTATCCAGTGTGCAGTAGCAGAACTACATTCCTGCACATGCGGGACTGTGTAGATGTGTATCCTGTATTTCCAGTTCATTGGACAGTGCTCTACATTGCACACACATGGGCACTTTGGTTCCTCTCCCTCAGCTGGAATTCTCTGGGGCTGCCACCACACTCCTCTGGCCAATTTATTTAAGGGAAATCAAACCACAGCAGCCAAGAAGCTGGACAAATAAACAGCATAGTGTTTCCAAGAAGAGTTAAGCTGTCCTCTGTAAAAGAAGATACTTCAGAAACAGAGAATTGCTTATCATTTTTCTCAACTCCTGCATTTGATTCCCCCTCACCAGGTGCCTGTTCTGCTCCTTAAGCCCACATAAGAGCACCGGGGCTGTGCTGTATGTTACCCAGCATTTGCCCAGGGTCTCATTAAGTGAAGCCCCAATATGAGCCCATCCCTCAGCACTGCAGTAATAAGCACAAGGAAATAATATACAGACTAGACAGAAACATAAATAGTTACTATAGCTTTGGGTACGAAGAAAGCAAAATGCTTGCACTTGTTCATAAACAGATAAATGCTTCCTCAGATGACGGGTTTCCTTCCTGCTCATTTAAACAATTGTCAACTATTGCAGCCTACAGGTGTACCAAGATTATTCAACACCAGCTTTACAGCAAGGTGATCCACAGCAGCTTCTGTGATTCAGGCTAAAAGTTATTACAGCAGCGCAAGGCAGAAGGATTAAATGAGAAGGAGAATATGTTGAACACAGGAAAATATTATATGCAAATTGTGATTATTCATGACTGAGTCACAAGAAGTATGTATTCAAAATCTGTCATGATTTACAGTTTTAACAATACAATGCTTTGCATTTATGTAATGACTCTCATCAGAGGATCCTGAAATGCTTGGGAGGCACTGAGATGAATGCAAAATAGAATGAGCCTAACAGAGGGGCTTTGGATGTATTTCTTTCCAAATCAGCAGCTGGTGGGGGGTGATGCACTCCAGAGCTGAAATAAGAAGGGAGCTGAATGACATGGAAAGTGTCACTAGAGGCGTAACAGTAAAAAAAGTCTGGACTTTCAAACAAGAGAGAGGAAACTAAGAGGGGGGAGTCATCAACATGATAAGCACCACGTGTCAGAGTGTTTGATTATATGACAGTGCCTACAAGAACATATCAAACAAATACACTGTGAACGGTAAATCATACTGAAAATTTCCTCATTAGGGAAGTATCATTAGTGTCAATGAAAGCATCATGAGGCCCAACTCTCATCACAAGAAGAAAGCCCCTCCTCAAAATGTGGACAGTACTTTTGCAGCATTTTAATTTATGCCTTTTGACACAGGCTGAGCAGGGATGATGGGAAGCTGTGACTCCTGAAGGTAAAGGTGACTATACCTTTATTGGACATGAACCATCTCTGGAGTTAGAGCAAGAAAGGGCACATACAGGAGTACGTGGAACAGAGTGTTGGCACTAAGGTTAGGAGATTTGGTAATGGGTGCCTTAACCACCATCTTCCTGGGACTTCCTGAAGATCTCACAGTTTGGTGAGTCACAGCAGTCTGCAAGCAGACTCCAAAGTGGACATTCTTCAGCTGGAACAGCTACAGACTGTCGGATCCTGGAGAGCTTTTATCTTTTACCTAGTGCACACGTGATAAGACTTAGGTTCTATAAGGGCAGCAATTTGGAGATACAGTGATGCCTGTGATATAAAAGAACCTGTAGGAACAGTAACTAGTATTTGGCCTCGTGAAGACATCCACAACAGCGGCTAAAAGAAAAGGATTTCAAAACGTATTTCTTTTTCTTGGAGTTGCTACTTTCTAAATGTATTTTTGCCCTTCATTTATGTCTAGCTGAGAAAATTATTTGAAATATTTATGCCACCGTGTCATAAAATGACTTCAGATCCTAGAAAATAGCCTGAGTTTTGCAACAGGAACCCACTGGACACTGCCTACTGTAGCAATACAAACATGGTTGGTGCTGAGGAAAGTAAAATGCTTTGCACAACCTTAGTTCCTAAAACCTTTTATAATGTAGACTGCTGAACTTTCATAGCAGTTTTCATCTATGGTCTTCAAAGGCCAAATAAGGATTACTGTAGTAGCCAGTTCTGAAAGACCTGTCTCTCTTCTGCATAAGAAAGGTAGTAAGGTCTTTCAGGCAATGTATGTGTGTGGCTTTTCCATAGCCTACCCAGGTCCCAAAGAGCCATGCACTTCAAGCCTGTTCAGTCTAAGACATTATAACAGCATCTCACCAGGCGTGCAGGTAACTTGTCCCTGTGGACATCACAGATTTCAGTATATTTTCTGCATGCCAGAATGCATAAGCACCAGTTTAAGTGTCTTTTATCTCTTTCTTTAGATAGATATGGACCACATAGGAACTAGGAAATGACAGCAGTGGCCAAACATGCAGTCTTCATGATGACTTCAGATACAAGACACGAAAGATTTACAAGGTCTTAACCCATCAAAGCTTAGAAACCACTGACAAACTGATTCAGCTTCCTTCCCAGATGCAGAAAAAAAACACAGTTATTTTTCAGGAGAGGACAGATGTACTGGACAGTTAGTACCCATACAAAGGCCAGTATTACTGAACAGAGACTGGGTGGGAACTGCTACCACTGCTGCCACTGGAACTCAGCATGCCTGTGCTGGAGAGGAGCTCTCCTGTCAGCCGTAGTGCTATCTAGCTGCAGCAGGTCTCGGTGGTGAGCTGTGATGCCAGTGGCGTCTTTGTGATAGCCTGCTACCAGCTATGAATAATAACCAGATCAATAGCCATTGTTGCAAGACAGATGGGGCCATTACAATCAGAGATGTTCAGTGTTTGGCTCTTAACTCTTAACCTTGGCCAGTATAAAATATTCACAAAAATTCTGTGTTAGACATTGGCACAACCCCATTTTTCTTTCCCTGACATTAACAAATGTCAGGCTGCAAGCCTGTACACCACATCCATCTCATGACAATAGATGCCACATTTGCTAAATGTATTAGTAAAGGAACAGAAATTGATGTTTACAAAAATCCTCTGTGGATCTTATGGATAGTGAAGAAAAACAAAAATAATGGGATGTGTTTCTATCAGTGTTTTGCTCCTCTCAGTGACAATCCACAGGCTATTGCCCTCAGATCCTCCTGCACTAGCAGGTAATTTTCAGGCAAGGGAATGGTCCAGTGCAACTGGCACAGGATTTTCAGTCAGTCTCCTCCCCAAGACATGCTCCTCTGTACAGTGGCAGAAGAACTCAGGGAGGCAAAGCATCAAGAACAATTTCCATCTTTTCCTTCGCACAGCAACTTGTTGCTCAGTTCCTCACTGAATGCAGTTGCTCCCTCCCTCCATCTCCCCATAACTGCTTTCTGGTCAAATCATCTGCTTGACTTCCTGTAGCAGATTTCTGTTGTTTCCACTCACTCCCGACAGAAGTAGCAATTGCCTGACTGTGAGTGAATCCCTCATGTCCACACCTCTCTACACAAATACAAGAAAAGGTGCTAAATCAAAATGTAGAGACCACTGCCATTGGGTTTCAAATGTATCCAACTGACCAAAATAATAAAGAGAAAGAAAACAACAGTGAGAAATTATTTACAAATGTATTTTTCAGTTGAGTGTTGCTGATGACTTTTATGAATTATTGAATAATGTCATGCATTATTCAAGCTTTGTGCAGTTTATATTATCATGCAGACCCCTTAGGGCCTGGAATCAGCCAGACAACACGTTGTGCTCTTGCTTTCTGTGCAAGCAGTATGCTGACAAGTAGAGAGGACTGCTGGGCTCCAGGTCTTTCCTGCTGACTCCTACATCTCCTGCTGCCTTCTGTCTGGAGCAATCCTGCTTTGGTCTATTTCCAGTTGCCCTCCAGATCTCACACCACAGCAGCACAAATAAGGTGCAGGAGGTATAGGCAGGAACCAAGCCATTGTCTTGGTTCTAATCTGCCCTGAGGATTTTGTGCCATGTTCCTCAGTGTCTCACCTGAGCGCTCAAGTCAAGGCAACCTCATGGTTTAGAATCCAGACATGAATCCAGATAGTTTGAGAGGACACAACTACAAAGATTGGCTGGAAGAACCACATCTGAGATGTGAAAGCTCTTCAGAATCTGGATCCCAATTCTTTAGACTGGGTATCATGTTTGTTAGAAATAGAGGTAAGCGATGAGAGAGACAGGGCAGAAAGAAAAGCAGTGCTCTGGAAAGTAGAACATCTTTACAAGTATTTTTAGATGAAACATCTCCAGGATAGAGAAATACAGATACCTTCAACGGAGCAATTCCACCAGACTTATGCGGGACTCTTTGACTTGTACTTTTGGGGAAGATTCTGGGGTTCACTCACAAGTCTGTAAAATAAGATTTCAGTTTTATTTTAAACTGATCAGTCAGAAATAACAGTAAAATGACTAGAACAAAATATGCACAGATTTCTACTTGCAGGAGGATTTTTAAAAAAGGACCAGAGATAGTTGATAGGGTATTTTTCCTTAAAAATTGCTATTAACTGCCCTTGATCTTCAGCTGGGACTACATACACTCTTGTATGCTGACAGACTCACAGTCTCATTCTCATCCCCCATCCATTTTCACAACAGTCTGTTCCATGATAGTTCTCTTCTTATTTCATTCTTTATAGATTCATAGTTTCATAGAAACCCTAGGTTGGGAAGGACCTACAAGATTATCTATCCATAACTACCTCATGGATAGTTGAGAAACACATCTTTTGTACTACCATGGAGTAAACAAAGAGGTGCTTCACTATGGGTTAGTAAGTTTGATGACTTCTTAACATCCAGCCAGACATTTTCCAGGGGAGCAGCTACAGACCACAAAGTATTAGGCAACCACAGTGGATTTCTGCAGTAAAGTGGATGAGGAATTCCTCCTGGAAATGTCTAAAAAACACTGCCATATGCATTGGATCCACAGGGGAACCAAATGGAGTCCAAAGCTAAATGGGATGGCAGTGCTTTCATGCTATCTTTTACACATTCAAATAATGAGTATTTAATCTTCTGAAAAAATAGATGAAATCTAAGCCACAATGAATATTGAGTGTAAATCTGATATAGCACTTAAATGATTTCTGCAACCTGAAGTTCACTCAGGATGTAGAGATTTCATTATAATAGCCACAATGAACTAGGAATGTAATATCTGTAATAAGAAGTAATGGGATTGATATTGCTGGAAAAAGAACCAGACTTGTTTGGGAGTATAGAAGCTCTTCCTCAACATGGGATTTTCCTGGACACTTTTAATAACTGCTAGCACACATTTTACCTTTACATTTATTAACACAAAAAAAAACAGCGATGCTGCTAAGCACATCTTTTTGCTGAAGAGGATGTAGATAGATAGATAGATAGATAGATAGATAGATAGATAGATAGATAGATAGATAGAATCATCTGACTTAACAATTGACTCTAGATGTGCTCAAATTTGGGAACCTATTCTCACAAACAAGAACTACTGAACAACTGAAAGATGAAGTCTGAAAATCGAATCTGATATTTATATGCATAAATGTAATTAGAGGGGCTTTAATGTGTACTTTTTTTTTTCTGTGTTCTTTAAAATAATTGAGATCATTGTGAATAATCCCCTCTGCTCCCTGAGAGTTGATGGTGGTGACTGGAGAACTGTGAATCCCTCCACTGTTTTCATTCTTGTGACCCTTCTTAATTTGTGAACTCCTAAAAACTTTTCAGTATGGTGTGGAATCCTATGTAGAGACTTCAAATCCACAAATAATACATTTGCTTTCCACTGCTAAAAGCACTACTCTAGATATATGGAGTGATAAAAATGCATTTAAAAGAATAGAAACAAAAATATTTTTATTGTGATATAGCATTCAAAGTACATGGGTGCTGTGCATTTACTGGCCTGTTGATGGTATTCTAGACTCAAAACTAAGAATCAGCCTGAGAGAGACAGTGCTTTCAGGCAGGAGAAGGCTTTGCTGGTGTTTTCCCAGGTTTGAAACTATTCTTGAGTACATTGATTTGCATCCAAAAATGTCATTAGTGGAAAAAAAAAATACAAACAACTATAAAGGATTCTTCTTAGCCTGACTGATCACAAAGCCCTGCCTCGAGAAGTGGTCACCTTCATTTCTCCTGCCTCTATCTTCAGCAAAAACCCATCCCACTGAGTCTGAAGGTGTAGGAACAAGTCCTTCCTGAAGTCAGATTGATGAATGTCTGTTGATTTTGATGAAGTTTTGATGAGTCAAAAGAACCTTTTCCTGTGCCCTCTGAACACATGAATATGTGCTGTAAACTCAATCTGTTCTGACAAAATAAACAGCCTCTTAGAGTCAATTATATCCATTATGGCTACTTAGATGAAAAGAGTGTGATAATGTGTTTGTACAGCTAATCAGTGTTGCAGCCCTTACTAATGTTTCCTGAGTAGTTACTGTATTGCAGTGTTAATCGTGATTGTTCTGATGATCAGGAATTGTTCTTAAAAAAATAATAATAATAAAGAAAAAAAGATAAATACTTTGTTCTAATAATCAAACAAAAGCTGAAAGAAAAAAACGTCACGGCAATCATAGTGCCATATGATCATAGTATTTTCTTGAAATGTTCTGAGAGATTGCTTGAATGATGCTGTCTGTACAGTCTTTTTTCCTGAAAACAAAATAATAATATTTTCAAGTAGCTTAAGTCTGTATTTTGAGCAGTGTCTCTTATAAGGTACTTTTCATCGCCAGAGCAAAGATCTGTGCTGATCCCATCAGCAAAGACCTGGCCTTGGTCTTCATTGCTGTGTTGTGCTAGATCCTTGGAAGCTGGCATCCCATTCCTGCCTCAGCCAGAAAACACACCACTGCCTCAGGGCAGCTGGATTTGGATGTGCTCTTTTGACAGACAGGAAACCTGGTGCAGATAATGTTAAAAATGTGTGCAAGGTAGCAGCACTGTGGTTAGCAGTAGGATCACAACTAAGAAATGCAGGTTCTGGTTCTGAGCTTGTACCCACAGCCAACACCCAACTCCACACTGGAGCAGAGTGGCTGCTGCAAGCCCATCACCGTATTTTTCCTTGCACCAGACCCAGTGCTACAAAACACTTACTTAGTAAGGAAAACATATTTCAAGCCTGTTGTTGATCCAAAGCCTGCAGTCTTACAGGTACTGTGTCATTTATCTTCCTTCTAAGTAGGAAAAACTCCTGGATTCTATTTTTTTCTCCATAGAAACTACAGAATTGAAGTAAATGAAATTAATAAAATGCACTAGTACTGAGTGAACAAGAACAAGGCACATACTCAGCTCTTTCTTCAGGCATCCAGTCTAATGGGAAATATGCCATGTGGAGATTGCATGACTGGAGCCAAAACTTGAGCTTTATGTATAGCAGACCAATAGTTTTGCTCAAGGAGCTGTTAACTACCAGCACAAAGAGGAAAAGTGCTGAGTACCTGGGCCAGAGATTGTCTGGGAACAACCTTCCTGATGGCATCCACTTCTGTGCAACTGAGGGCAGAGCGCAGCCCCGTGTCCTCAGTTCCCTGAGTTGTCTATGTGCAGAAGGAACAACACTTAGGGATGGGCACTGCTAATGGCAGGAAAATCCACGGTTCTCTGACATTAAGGCATTGTAAATACTGAAAGAAAAGAAATCTGTGTTGTGGGTTTCTTTTTTCTTTTTATTTTTATTTTTTATTTTNTTTTTTCTTTTTTTTTTTATTTTTTTTTTTTTTTTGCATACAACGCCTAAAGCCTTATCTCTCATTCTGTCAGGAACCAAGGAGTATGTATACAGATGGTGCAATTTATTATGTTCTGTACTGTGACCAAGTGCTGAAATACCTTCAGGAAATCACCAGAAAGCCTGAAAAGCTTTGCTGCCTCTTGTGACTCCAGCTCAGTAAGACTATAATTGAATGAGCACAGTATATTAAGCACTGCATGTTTCACAGTAGACTTACAGAAAAGGATGCCATCATTTTTCAGAATCACTACAGAAATATGTTTGCCACACAGTTACTGCCTGCACCCAACATCATGATGTCTGTCTGGCTGTACCTTTACAAACGTATGAGAAGGGGATTTACAAATAACTACTGCCACAATGGACCAAGTTCATGTCAGGTACCACTCCACTGAATTTCAGTGTGTTGTCCTCATTTGTAGGATGTTGCTGAGCCCTGACATTGAAACCGGTGCATTTTGGGATTGAAATGAATGGAGATTTGGTGGCATGGAAAGGGACTTTTATCCATGTGTTGACGTATTTTCATTCCGGCTTTACGGAGCAGATTTTTATGAAATTGTTTATGAAACTCAGCCCAGTGGTGCAAGAAACAGAGGGGAAAAAAATAAAATCCATATCCTAAACCCCATTCATCTCCAAGTATGAAATATAAACATTGAGCCCAACACTTAATTTGGACCCACTTGTTTTACTCCATTCAAAGCACTGAAAACAGGACAGTGCCACCAGCTCAACAGCAGATACTTATGAGCATCTTGCTGCACGCCAAGCCCAACCAGTTGCCATGGTCATCAGTCACAGAGGTTTCAGTTGCTTCAGTGAAAGCAAAACCTGGCCTGCTTCCTCCCTGCAAAACCATGTGGGCTCCTTATCCACATCCTCACAAGCACTGTTATTTCTGTGTCCTGAATTATTACACAGAAACACCAACGCTGGGAAGCATCTTCCTTGTGACATCCCACGGACACCACGCTGGGGATACTGAGTTGACAACTGGACAATCCCTTGCATCACTCCAGGACAATAAATAGATAAATAGAGCAACAAACAAATACCAAAAACATGTTAATTATTGTATTTTATTTTTTTACTAAAAGAGAGAGAGAGAGGAAAAAAAATAGATTAAAGGCCCCACCACATGCGGCTACAGCGTGGGACCGAGAGCCGATCCTCGTGTGCAGCCCCGCGGAGCGGAGCTCGGCCGCAGACGGGAGGAGCATCGTCGTGGAGCAGCGCGGCGTGGGCAGAGAGCGCAGGGACCGCTCCGTGGGACTGAAAAATCGCTGCAGCAGAAGCGTCAGCGGGAGGGGGGGCGTTGCCACCCCGCTCCCCCGCCTCTCCCCGCTCGCTCCGACCCATCCGCCCTCCAAACT
>VXAB01002732.1:0-25619 GCA_013399175.1 Odontophorus gujanensis | reverse complement strand
CCCTACAGTTATGTGATTCTGTGATTCTGTGAACAAGGAAGGTAAAAGCCAACCTGGCTTTGGACCTGGCAAAGAAGATGAAGGATAAGAAGAAAGGTTTTTTTTTTCTTCTTAAGTATGTTAACAGTAAAAGGAAAACTAAGGAAAGTGTGGGTCCCCTACTAAAATGAGGTAGGTGTTCTGGTAAGGGGGGGTGCCAAAAAGGCAGAGATGCTGAACACCTTCTTTGCTCCTGTGTTCACTGTGGGTACTCTCCTCAGGACATCTGGACTGTGGGAGTAAGTGAGAGGGTCTGGGGAATGGAAAGCTCCCCTTTGGTGTGGTATTAAATGGTCCAAGAGCATCTATGCAACATCAATGTACATAAATCCATGGGCCCCAAAGGGATGCATCCATGTGTGCTGAGGGAATTGGCAGAGGCGATTGCTGAACTGCTTTCTATCATCTTTGAGATGTCCCGGAGAATGGGAGAGGTGCATGAAGATTGGAGGATAGCCAATGTTCCAGGGAACTGCAGGCCAGTCTGCTTCACCTCCATCCCTGGAAACGTGATGGAACAGTTTGTTCTGGATGCTGTTTCCAGGCAGTTGGAAGAAAAGAGAGTTATCAGGAGTAGTCAGCATGACTTCACCAGAGGGAGGTCGTGTTCGACCAACCTGGTAGCCTTCTGTGATGTCATTACTGGCTGGGTGGATGGGGAGAGAGAAGTGTATTTAGTCTACCTTGATTTCAGTCTGTCTCCTGACAGTGTCTCACAGCATCCTTATAACGAAGTTGTGGAGGTGTGGAATAGATTAGTGGACAGTGAGGTGTGCTGAGAAGTTGCTGACTGGCAGAGTTCAGAGGATTGTAATCGGTGGTGCAGAGTCCAGTTGGAGGCCTGTACTTAGCAGTGTTCCTCAGGGGTCGGTGCTGGGTCTGGTCCTGTTCAACCTCCTCACCAATGACCTTGATGAGGGGATAGAGTCCACCCAGTAGAGTCCATCCTTTCAGTCCTACAGAGGTGGAAAGGGAAGGACAAAGTAACATATCTGAATTCCTTCTTCAAACTCAATAAACAGACATGCTTTTGTGTTGTCAACCAGCAGTAAAAACCCATTTCATTGCTTCATAAAGGGCCTTGAAACAAGGGATTTCGGTTCTTTGCCTTTTTTGTTTTGTTTGGTTTTGAACAATATTACTAAACAGGAGTAATGCAAAAACAAGAAAGGAAAGTCTTGCTACAGGCACCCTGAGCAGTGCAAAACACAGTGAGAATGCCATCAGAGCCTCTCTTAGGTTGCCCATATTTGGTCACAGACAATTTTTGGAATCTTTGGTGAAGACATGAAAAGTGTTTGAAGATCCACCAGTCTCACAAAGTGTTATCTTGTATCTCTGTATGGATTATCTCACTCCAATATCCAACTCACATAGAGGAAAAGAAGCAAATTCATCATCTTCATGGAGGTCCTGTGTATATGTGCATGTTTTCTAGGGGAAATTTTATTGAGGTGATATTCAGAATTCACTGGTAAAAATAAAAAAAAAATCAAAATAAAAATTAATGTGGCTTTTTTATCTGTGAGACTCATTTCACAGAGACAGAAAATAAATTGTCACCTACATAGGGAGAGGGAGCCAAGAAAAGCAGAAATTGAAATAATTTAGAGATTTCATCAGTTGTTCTACAATTTCCTGACCTCAATTTTGCTATGCATATCTTCTGGATATTATATTTGTATTTTTATTATCAATATTTATACACAAAATATTATATGTAGTATAACTTGAACTTCTAAATGTACACTTGAGCAGGATGACTGTGTCTGTTGAGATTCCTGGATTACTTCCATTAGGGAGTGAATGTCATGCTACTTGTCATTCAAAAAGTAATTTTACCTAAACTTAAATTAAGGTCTCATATTTTATGATAACTTTTGTATTATGCTGATCTTAGCATTTTTCATTCACCCAGACACACATCACTGCTGGTAACTGCAGCTTTGCAAAACTTTACTCACTGGGAATAATCTAAGGGTAATTTAACATCTATATCAATATCTAATCTATAGCTATATCAGTATCCCTACCCAAAGTGACTAATTTTATTTCACCAATGACAGTACAAGAGCATTTGAGTCCCTGTGAACTCATCAGTAAAATTCCACATATCAAGTGTACATGTAATTGTTAATGTATTGATCTGATAAAACGTAAGATTAGAAGGTAATCAATTTCAGCCTGGATTGAATGTTATTACCTGGCAGCTGTCTTGTAGCAACAAATTTCTGGCTTGTCAAGAATTCAGTACCAATACATTCAAACACTTAAGTGGCACAGCGTTTGCGATTTTTGATGTGACTTTCTATGATTTGAGGGCTACTTTGAAAGCAATACCTCCTATTTTAGGATGCTGGCCTATAATGTCAGAAGCAGATGTTGGTGGTACGGCAGCAGAGGTTGAACCTTCCCACCAATATTCCCTTAAATGTTGTTGCTGTATGACAGATGGCAGCAGAGGGGCAGTCTGACAAAATGGTGTCTGACATGGAAGTACACATGAAGTAAAGGTGTGTCACTAAATTCCATGCAGGAAAAAATAAAAATAAAAATAAGCAACAACTTATATTCTTCTACACTTGCTGAAAATGTGTGGAGACAAAACAGAGAGCAAGGTGAGGCAGTGTGCGGTGCATTTCATCAGACACTGGGTCACCTCAGTTGGTGCAGTTTGTTACAAGCGCAGCATGCAGGCTCCTGTTCATTACTGGTGAGAATGCATGGCTAATGATGGTGACAATGTTGAAAAATTGCGTTTTCTTGCTGAGAATTTGTTCTATCAAACAGTGTTATTGTGCTCTGTGTATCTGTTGTAGTTTCCGTGGAAATAAATAGTAGGTATTACTTTCAGAGTGAACTACATTGATTTGTACATGGGTGAATGAGCAACTTTGTGAGAAAGATGTCTGGATTTGAGACAACTGCAAGTTCTGCTTTACATCTGACATAGCAGCATGAATAGAAACCCCACTGAATGAGAAGAGCTTGCATATTCTAATTAATAAGCACTAAAACTATTTGCAAATTATGAGATATTATTTAGAAAGTATTTCAAAGCTTCACAGGATAAGAGACAGGAACTGGCTCCAACAATGGAGAACTCAATGATGATTAACCTTTTAGATTTCTCTTAGGTTTTAGAGTAACTTGTGATCCTAATTGAAATTAAACTGAGGGAGGCGAGGAGCAACAGCTCTTGCCAAACTATACACTGCAATAAAATGCAGCAGCTTTAGCTGTGTGCACTTATTTTTTCTCATGGAACACTCTAAGGTGCTGATACTGACACTAAATCAAATCCACAGCTTTATCTGACTAGGTGAGGCCTTGGCACTCCAGTTAAGAAGCAAAAGAGATGCAGATCCCTCTGCTAGCAGCATACATTTCCTGTGGATAAAGGGAGCAATTTTCTATTCCCTCAGGTACTGCTCTGCACTGGCACTCAATGACCCTAACAAAAAATCCGCCTGCTCTCACCTCAGAGGAAGAAAACACAAATGGCTCTAAACAAATCAATCTAACATTTCCTAGAGCTCTTAATGTGGAACAAAGTCAATGCTTTTTTGCCTCCTCCCCTTTTTTACATAATAAAAACCTATGAGTTCCCATCGTCCCCAATATGTTGGAAGCCAGCAAGCGTAAATGCAGCCATTCGTGTAATTTGAATGATAATCGAAAATAAGCGGAAAAAGAAGATAAATTTATCAAACTTGTGAGAATATTCTAGGAAAAAAGGAATTTCCTGAGGTAACTGTCCTTGACCTGGCTCTTTAATCGAGTGAAATTTCATCACTTTATCTAATATCATGCTTCATGCTTCAGGCTCCGAGCAATTCTATTTTAGTGTGGTCTAATGGGCAGCTGACACATCCACTCAGCACCAGACTGCATAATATGTGCTGACACGCTGTGTGGTGAGCACCCTATTGAGAGCTGTTTATTTGTGCCTGGCAAGGAAAAATTTCATCCAGTAAAGTCTCTTCATAACAATTTCAGTCTCAGTTTTCAGGTCCTCTGCAGACTCCACATTTTTAGAGGTTCAGAAGCACCTGCAGGGAAATTCAGTCACTTATTTGGGTGGCTGTACATTATCTGACTTTAGGTGAGAGGTTGTGAAAGCACTGGTTATGGTTGTCTGAAACCTGAATCTAGATAGTGTAATGAAGAGTGTCATTCTAACTGCTTTGCAGCCAGCTCTTCTCAGAACCCCTGATTCAATTTGATATTCTGAAGTTAACGCACTGTATTGGGACTGAAAATAGGAATGCACACAAAAAGCTTTTATATTTATTCAGTTCAGTAAGCATGGCAAACTCATCAACAGCTATTTGTACACTGTAGTCATGGTGGGACTTACTGTGATGTTCTGATTTATGCTTGCTATTCCTGCAGCATTACTTTAGAGTAGAAATGGACTAAAAAAAAATAAAAATAAAAAATAAAAATAAAATAAAATAAATAAAAAGCAAATGTTGCTCTTAGCGTAAGTGCAAAGGACATAATCATAAACAATAAACAAATCTACATGAGAAAATAAAGGAATGCCACGATCACAGAGATTTTGGCCTCTCAACTTTAGATCAAGATCTAATTCAGTAGGTAGAGAGACCAGGGAATATAGATATAAAGATCTAATAAAGAACTAAGATCTCTCCTCTTGCTTATTGGTAATGGAGAAGTATGCAGTACATAAAGCAAGTTTTATGTGTACACGGAGAGTAAAAGAATAAGCGCACACAAGTAGAACTGCTTAAAACCTGTACCTCATCATGTGTTCCACACCAGAAAGTATAACTATGTTATATCTAAACATAAAATTACCAATCACCTTAATACTTAAAGTATGAGTGACCTATTTGGGAAACACTGTGGGAAAAAATATTTCTCATCATTTACTTAACCTGCGTGTATTACACAGAAGGCTCATTTTCTAAAAGGAAATATGTGACAAGAATAAACAAATTGCACGTATGTTATTCACATGTAAGGCCTGAAGGAAGTGTGTTTTGACTTTTACTGTTACCTGAACTTTTCAGTCCTCTACTTCAGAATATTCAAAGTCAGAAGTTTCAATATCTATCTATTTAGGAAAAAAACCCTAGAAAAATATGCAAGTAGGAAAAAAAAGGGAAATCTTACAGACTTAATAACCTTAAAGACTTTGGTTATATTTGCCACTGATGGATTTTCAAGGATTAGAATTACTGGGTTTTAAGGTTTTAATTCATCCACCAGAGTTTGCAAACGGTGTAATTTGCTCTCACACAGACTTGGAACATTATAACAGTAGGGTACTTCTGAGGTTTTTGAATTAAGAAGTGTAGAATATAGATCTTCATTTAGTGCTGCTTCAAAATTATGGTGAAAAATATGTGTACAATAGTAACACTTTCGAATCTCAGTTAGTAAGTAAGGAAGTATAGAGAGAAAATTTTTCTTTTTTCCTTTTTTTTTTTCAAACAAATGTAGAACTAGACAAATTAATGCTTCAGGTAAGATCAGATTCATATTCATTATTTTCTGGAAGGATTTTGCTGATTTGTTTTGCTAAACGAAACACCTTCTTGAAAGCATTTCCTTTAAATACATTTCCTCAATTAGAAAACAGAGAATGTGTTTTGCAACAACATAGTTTGTCACAGATATCTTTTCCTCGTTCAAAGATACTGATTTTTAGTAACAGTAGATTATATAAATAAATACTAAATTTTCATTTATAAGAAATAGTGTATTTTAATTCTTAGTGGTTTATTAGATATGTGCACACAGTAAATTTGAATGGACCACACACAAATGCAAACGTATGTTTATCCATCCTCCTATATGTAATTAAACTAGTACAAACACAAGAATGAAAGACTCTACAATGGACAAGTAATTATATTATATGATTATCTTAAAAAAAAAGAAAGACAAGAAATGCAAAATTTCTAGCTGCTTCAGTAACATTAGCTCTACCATCTCACACAGTCTAGGAGCAAGATTGTTAGCGCCTATAAAACACTTTCTAGTCTGTATCACAAAACAGACAGAATGTACTATAAACCAAATAATAACATCTGTAAGAAACAATGTTCCTTAATTTCTAGACATTCTATTTTGTGCTCATGTCTAAATTTCCTTAAAAATTAATATTGTTTCATTTCAGTGTGATTTCCAGTTTTGGAAAGAGGATTGGTGAAAGGATGATATGACTTTTAAAGAAGGAGAGCATATGGTCTGCAACAGTTTTTCTGAACATGTTTTGGAGATAAACTGCATCTCTCACCTCAGTCCTTGGTCTCACCTTTGCCTCTTAGTTGTCATGCACAAGCCAGCTCAGCATCTGGATGGAAATCAGTTTATGGTTGAGATAGTGGGATGAAGGAGGGGAAAAAAAAAGACAAAATTATCACCCAGAAGAGGATTTGGGGGTGTTTCTGAGAACTCCATCTACTTCTCCTTATCTGTAAGAGAAGGAGATGGGTCAGTGCAGCCTCAGGGGTCAGACCATCCTTTCAGGTTAAGGACAGAGCTGTCCTAGCTCATCAGCTTCAGGACTGCAGTTTTCTCATTCTCATGCAGCAGTTCACTTCCCAGACTCCATTCACAAATAGTGGAATAAATCCCAGGGGAATAAAGAGAGAATAAAAGTGACAGTGTATACTGCAGCTCAAGGCAGTGCTGTTGTACACAAGCCCAGTGTCAGACTAGGAACCTGCCCTTGATCTCAACAAGCAGATCTGCATAGAATAATGGAATAATAGAATCAGTCATAGGATCGCTGAATCTATCTTAGAACATAGAACAGCTTGAGTTGGAACAGACACCAAAGATCACCAAGTTCCCCTGCTGTGGAGGGGATGCCACCTACTAGATCAATTGTGTGTGGGCTCTCATCACTTCTAAAAAAAAGAAGGAATAAGAGAAAATACTGCTCATGTGCAATTTCAGTCCTAAAAAATAGCCACAGTCAAGCTGGTATCTCATCGTTTGTGCTTCCACCTCCATGTGCGGAGAAGCTTTCTGGACTGTATTTCACATTAGGGCTTGGAGTATCAAGATTCATGCAAACTATTCTTCTCTCAGAAATGATCAAAGTAATTCAGACTTACATGGACTAACTGAGCAAATGCTATCCAGAGAAGGTGCACGCAGAAACATTCTGAAGATTCTTTAATAGCTTTTCACTAGAAGAAAGGTATACATCTTTCAAAGTTCTTCATCTGTAAAGGTCACAGCATGCTTGAGCCTCCAGCCAAATAATGTATTGATCTTTGCCTCCCAGCCAGAGTAGGAATTTAGCAGTAAATTTCAGTTTTCAAGGGAGAAGAGTAATTGTGCACAATATTTGGAGGGCAACGTAATGCAAAAAGATATTCTAATGAGCTTGAAGAAGGAGGAAAAAGATCAAAGAAAGCAAAGAAGTTACATATTTCAACAGTAAGCTCTATTCCTGCACTGCATCCTAGTGAAATCAACACACGTTTTATCTGAATCTATAACAAAGGAACATGTGAGCAGTGGAAAGAGAAATGTCAAATGAACGCTATCTAGCCTTGTATGTATATTTCTCTTAAAGCCAGCATTCAGAAAATAATTAATTAATTAATAAAAATGAAATAATAATAATAATTAAAAACAAACAAACAAAAAAAAACACAGCAAAATCTAACAGTACTTTCATATGAGATTGTACATAAGAAAATGTGGAAATGACACTTAGAACAACAAAAGAACTTGAATAAAAATCCATTTTGATGTGTATATGCTTAAATACATATATGTATATATGTGTGCACTCCATTTCATTGTGATAAGTTTTTCTGGTTGTGAATTTTAGCTAGTTCTATTACTTCGAAATGTATTGAATAAAGTAATTTTGAACAGCTGCTTAACCCTGAAGTTATAATATTTCTCTTGCCCTTGCTAAGAAAGGTATAACTATCATAGACTTGGGAATGCAGCAGCTGAATTCCAGTCATAAACAGCCACTTAGATTAGTTGCAAAGTTACATCCATTTCCTTCAAGAACAATTAATAAGGAAAAAAAAAAAAAAACCCCTTGAATAATTCAAGTAAAACCTTCCTAAAGGAACATATGATAACAAGAGCTGGTGAAAAATTCATTCATTTGGCACAGAAAGCATGTTTCATAGCAACACACATATTATATCGCTTCAGCTTTTTGGCTAACTGATTCCATAAATAATGAATTTAAATTACACAATTAATTAAGGAGGCCTAGGGTTCAATGTGGAATCAATAACAATCTTTCCTCTGTAATGCTTTAGGTTAAGATCCACAAATAAACATTTAATTTAGATTTTCATAAGGGAGTTACTGTGTGTATATACCAAATCATTATTAAATGCTTTTACAGAACAAGAGATTAACTATATAATAGATGGAACATCTGTTAAACAGATTTTCATCTCAATATTAATTTCTCTTAATTTTTAATTCTACTATCCATTTCAGGGTACTAAACTTATCTTACAGTATCTGCATTAATACATTTTGCCTGGTAAACAACTGTAGTATAGTTAATAGTAGCCTTCTATAAGTAAGGAGATATGAATGTACGTGATGGCAGTACAGAAAAAAAACATGCACAGAAGTAGCAGGTTCTCACATAGAACGCACCTGAGGAAGATCCACATGGGACAGGCTGGTGACAAGCATATTGATGCTCCTCAGACTTATCTCCTGAGGATTTTGCCACAGAGCTGCACAAAAAGTAAGTAGAGGGGCAGCATTAGGCCAAGTCACGGCAGAGCATGAACACGGTTCCTTCACAAGCGGTTTCATCTGCTCAGTGTCAGTAGCTATGAAAAATAGAACAATATTCTGATTACAAAAGCAAGAGAAACGAGAGAGAACTACAATCATAACTTTCTCCAGATTATTCAAGAAAACTGTAATTTGGTTAATGCTCCATTTGCCCTCTAAGACATGCCACCACCTTTGCCCCTGCCTTACCAGTAAGAGCATCACTTTTTAAGACTTATGTGCATCACTGATAAATGGTGAAATAGTGGTTAAAGAAGGAAGATATTAGACAATTTAACAATTGTAGAAACTGTGATTTTTTTAATATAGAGAAGTGAACTAGAAATCTTTCAGTTTCTGAATCAGACAGATCCTGCTGCATTTTCAAAAACACACAAATCAAGCTAAAGATCTCCAGGATACATTTAACTTTGTTTTGGGTTAAATTGATTACTAAAGACATGGAAGTAATTTGTGTTAAATGAAAACATTTGGACGTGGTTCATGGATCTGACTGACCTAGCCAAAATGTTTACTTTGCCATTGTCCGCTGCGGCGTTTCTTGCACTTTCAGGGAAGAATATGTTACTAGCCATGCTCCACTGTAGAAAACACTTTTGAATGGAATCAATATTCTTTTACGTGTGGACACCTCTCTGGAGTAATTGAAATTCTCTTTTAAATTAAACTAATTGCTATTCTTTACCTGTGTTTACACCTACTTTCAGCTTTTCTGAAAACTTCATCATGGTCAACTGGCTGTGTGCTAGAGGTAGAAATCTCTATAACATTTTAGATAAATGAAGAAGTCATAAGCATGAAAACTTCTAACAATATATGAGCATATCTGAGTAGCTTTGATAAAAAAGAGTAATCCCTCTCTTTAAGTAAGTGTCATGAAATACCTAGCTGTATGCGAGACTTTTATCACCTTACTTTAGCAACTTCAGAATTTATCTAGGAAAAACAAATGATTTTCTCAAGACATGAGAATGAGTCCATGACCAAATGGTGCTCAGTTGCATGAAGTTCCATTGTAAACTCTGAATAATATCTATTTCCTAGTGCAGCTGCTCCCTCCCCAAGGGTGAAATCCACGTTCTCTAATTTATCTACTTCTACACTAGGTTAGTAAAATGCACCTATCTTTCAAAAGCTTCATGGACTTTGTTAATGAATATTTGTAAAACACCTCAAGAAAGAACATTTAAGGAAAGATACTGGAGAAGTCTAAAGGATGAGTCTCAAGATCTATTATTATTTCCCTCCCCCCCATCCCCCCCAGGAAATTCAGTGCACATGTGAAAATATCAGATTTCAGAAAAGCATATCCATTTACTTCTGGCTGGTGCTAGTTGTATTTCAAACAACAATGGAAAGAATCAAATTCTAAGAAAGGAGTCCTTTCTCAGAGGTGTACTTTGAGAGTTACAGTATTCTTATATCAAAAGGAAATCCTTGTTCAGTAAGCCATACACTGATAATATTTTGTGAAGAACTACATCTAAGTTCAACAAATAAAGTCCTGTGTAAATTAGGAGGATTCACCTACGGTTAACTACAATCCTGTTCAGGTCTACTTATCAATATAACAGTAAAGTAGCATAATTTGGCCACACAGTTACTACATAAGAAGCATGGGCTCTGAAGATCATTTCGTATGAGGGACCCTGTATGTATAGTACTATGGATAGTCAACCTCACTTTTTTGAAAGAAATTTTGAATAACATAGCCTAAAATCAAGGAAGAGACACCACCTTTTAATTATTTACTGAAATGTACATGTAATGGTTATTTAGAGAGATGAAGGAGTGAGGGCTGTTGGAATTCTTCTGGGATTTATATTTGTTTCTAACATACTCATTGTAACCCACAGTATAAGCTTTCATTCTTATATTTTGCTAGGAAGGTCACACATGAAAGTAATGCCTCCTGTTTATTTCCATGGAGATGACAACAGATACACAGAGCACAATAACACCGTTTGATAGAGCAAATTCTCAGATGCAGAACGGTATCTTTCAACATAATCACTACCATTAGCTGTGTGCTCTCATTAGCAGTGATGAAAAGCCTGCATGACACACTTAGAAACATCCACGGTAGTGGAGGTGAACCACTGTCATCACTGCTGAAACGCACCACCTACCACCTCACCCATGCTCATGTCCACTGTTTGGTACCCATCAACACTCAGCAAATGTCCATGGATATTGATTGGTGCCATTTTTTCCACATGGAGGAATTCAGTGACACACCCTTGCTTCATGCGCACTTCCATGTCAGACACCATTTTGACCCTCTGCTGCTATCTGTCACACAGCAATAAAATGTAATGGAATATTGGCGGGAAGGGTCAAACTCTAGTGCTGTACCACCACCTCCCTTTGATGCTGTGGGCCAACACAGTAAAATAGGAGACATTACTTTTGGAGCAGCCCTGGACTTCACCTACAAGAAACAAGTTGCTAAGAATGACCACACACATGCATCATTCTTTATACCTATATAAAGTAGTTTTGAGAACTAATTTGTAGGCTACCATTCACTGTTGACTACATTCTCACCATTTACAACCAGTACACAACACAAATTCTGAAGATACCTTAAAATTGCAATCACAAATTTTAAATTACAGAATGTGGGAAATTCTTTCTCCTTAGGGAGCAACTCATTTTAAATTGTCTTCAACTGTATTTTATGACAGTCTTAATTTGGAAATATATCAATGAAATTGCCTAAGGTTTGTGCCAAGATATTAAAATATGTTTTGCAAAACAAACAGGAGGTAAAAAATATAAGTTCAAACTCTTTATTAGCCCAGAATACTCAAATCTTTGTCTCCCAACAAAGTTACTAACCAGCATACATTGAAAAGGGAATGGGGCTTTCAGATTCTACCAGTGGTACAGTCCTTTATGCATCACCTGCAAGTGTTACCAGGAAAGCAGAAACTTCTGTGACTTGGTAGCTACTACATGCAGATACTTTGTCTCAGTTTTCATGAATATGTCACATTTTATATGAATGTGAATAATTCTAAGTAGATAGATGGGAAAAAAAACAAACAAACAAACAAACAAAAAAACCAAACCAGTCCAATTAATAAGAAATTTGAGGATAAAGGGATAAAGTCCTGGGGAAAAAAATAATAACATGAACTACCTCAGACAGAGGGGGACTTTAGCCTACAGCTCCTGTATTCCCCTAGAGGCATTATCTCCTTTTTTTTCCATTCTTATCTAGATATCCAACTTCATCTGCTTGCAAATAATTGGGAACAGCTCAAGTATTTCATTTCTCTTTTTGGTAAACAAACCAAAATAAAATAAACAAAAGCAAAACCAAAAACAAACAAACAAAAACAATTAAAAAATCTTAACCTCTGATACAAAAGGAAAAAAAAGAAATGAAGCAGAAAATCAATTATGAAACAATTCATTTAAGAAATCAAAACAATCAAGACATATAAATTAGGAAGCTAGAAATCAAATGTAGATCTCCCCAGATTTTCAACCTGAACCTACTCTTTCTTACAAAAGGATAAATACTGTCTTATCTTATTCTGTGGTCTTCCCACAGCACTGCCTATCTCTCTTGCATACTCTGTTGTCTTGCTGTCAAAGCTAAAGCAGATTCAGGAGGTAGAGCTAGTTGAAATGACCCGACAGTCGCAAAAGACATACAGAAATATATGATGGGTCTGTGAAGAGAAACCAGATCTCACATACAGTTTCTAAATTTCTGTCTGCTTCAGTCAGGAAAGTCTTTGCTGAGGTCCTTGACAGTTGGCTTGTAATAAATAAAGTACACAAACTTATTCTTAAAACTGTATGAATTATATTACATTTAGATTTTTCAACCTAGGTACTTAGTAAATTTCCTTTCAGAAATGGTGATACTCCTTGGAGTGGGCCAAGGTTAGCGGGCCAAGGTTAGCAGGCCAAGTATGTTTCAGCTGGAGTGTGTGAACAGCAGAAATGTGGCCTATGTAGTCAAGAAAATGTGGGATGCTTTATAAAGGATATGTTCTTCAGAAAAGAAAGAAGAAAGTTTGTGCCAAGAAAGAAATACTGGTGTTCTAAATAATCCTAATGTGTAAATGGTTTAACATGAATAATTATGCGTGTATTAAATATTCATTCAGAGGAGAATGAGGAGAAAAGGCATAAAATAATATGCAGTGTTTTCTTATATGCTTGGCATTGGCATAAACAACTTGGATTAAAACAATTAGGATATCAGATTATAAAGACAGGAATTCATGAGAAGTTAAGTTTTCTATTGTGTTTTAAACCACTAGTATCACCATGGCTAAGAATTTGAAATCCTTAACCCTTAACATTTTTATGTTGCAAAGTGACTGAAGAGAGCTATAATCTCCATCAGGGCTGAGTAAAGCAAAAGTAAGGATCTTTGTTCTAATAAATACACAAAAAAGGGCTAGGATTTGATAGATGGACTTCATCCCTGTTATATCCTTTTCTCTCATCAAAATATTTCAATTCTCATAATGGGTCTTTTCTTGCTAAAATAATAACAATAAACACAAAACATCATCAGCTACAGTAGCATTTCACACTACCCATCAGTTACAGAGCAAAACAGGAAACACCATTTTCCAATTTGAAAATGTTTGAATGGGCTGTCAAAAAGCCTCTCAGTAAAAGTGTTCCATCCAACAGAAACAAACCCTGTGCAAACAAATCAAGTGGTGCAGAAATCCTTTGCACAAGATGATAGGCGAGGCCTCCATGCTGACACTGTATGCAAGCCAAGTTTTCATGTACTTTGATGGCTGACCTCCAACAACTGACATATTCATTATATTTCAGCATGTTGGGCGCAGATTGCATTGAAGTGATGACAGCTACAAGACAGCCAACGAGGAATATGGGCATTCTGGCAACAGGTGGCCTTTCACTTCTACAGGGAAAGTTAATCTAGTTTATCATCTAAGTACATTATGTTCAAGGAGTGTCATGTTTTGAGAAGTCTAGTGACAGATCAAACAGAAGAAGCATTATTCCATAGACTCTGACATTTTTTGTAGACCAAACCTTTCAAACAGCTCTATTTATGCTTGATTTAGGTCAGTTAAAAAGTTATTCCATTGTTTCAAGGTTTATGTCATTGGCTCCAAATTACAGTTTCTGTCCTTCATCAAAAGGTGATGGAGGTACATCATTAAAACATGCAACCCTGGAACCACCATCAGACACAGACTGGGAAATACTTAATTACCTTGCAAAAGGTAACTTTTGAAAGGTGATTCTTCTCAAGGAAATATAACAGCTAGAAATACTTCCAACAATGCATGTCCTTGGTGCTGACAACTACATTAGCCACAAATCTGTCTTGAAAATCTTGTCCCTCTGTCCACTTTACAGCTTCGTCATCTGCTTCAACAGATGGATGAAAATTAAGTAAAATTTAAATAATGTCAAAGTATCGTAACTCAAGAGATGGACTTGAACTCATGGTTTTGTTTTTATTGTACTGTTGGAAATAGGTCCAAGAAATACTGCACTGTAGTTAAAGTAAACCATTGATTTTACATATGAGAATGTAGTCACTGAGCTGACAACAATTTTTCTGCTGAAACTGTTTTGGAGCAGTAGAATATTTTACAACTAAACTAAGATGGTCAATAAAGTAAATATACTTTCCACGTAAATTAAAAAGAAATGAAGTCAATAGATAGGAATGACAAAGCAAGATCACAACCCTAGAATAATTAAACTGAAAATGAAATCTGTTTTAATGCCCTAAAATCACTTTTTGTATCTGCTGATCACCTTCTGGGAAACAGACTTGGCTGAGGAGGTAAAATTAGGAAGGAAAACTTGGTTGTAAAACTAGGCAGATCAAAAGAAATGCGATTTAACAAGAGAAACTAAGCCACCAAGAGAACCAGTAGTCTGTCAATGCTCAAACTACAGCTTCTGTAGAGTACTATAGCAACATTTTCAAATCAAAATTTCAGGCTTTCAGTTGAAATATCATACTTTCTGAGTTACTATTAGTATGGAAAACGTAGACAAGTATCTTCACTACATTAAAAAATTGTCAAATGGAGGAAGAAATAATCTTTTTAACATTTGTTGCTATGTTTTTTGTTAAATAAAATATTCCTGAATAAAAGTTCAAATGTAGTTCAATGGATGGGCAGCCTAAAAGTTATTTATGTAATTAAGAAAACTGCTATCTTTGTAAAGCTTTGTTTTAATCAAGAATCTCATTATAGTTTTTTACTAATGTATTGAACACAATATCTGATAGATTTGAATTAACAGAATTGTCATTTTTTTTGAAGTTTTATCTAGGGTGAAGAGCATGTTCCCTGAAGTTACTTATCCCTACTTTGGCTTCCATCACGGAGTTGTCTTTGAGCACATGAACTAACTTATTTTGGAGCGTATTTTAAGAGAGAATATATTCCAAAATTCAGCTTACCAAACACATACTTCAGTCCTTGTGATCAGATGAGAAATAATCCAAAGACATTTGCAAGCAAATAATTCATTGGCATATATTTTTAACTATATACATCTCATTTACCCGCTTGATAATCTCTAGGAACTCTAAAGTAAGAATTTAACGTATTTCACATGACTGATAATATACTTACCTATGTTTCATACATATGAAAATATATAATTGTTAACAAAGTGAAATATTTTAAAGTGAGTCCTAGGAACACATCATCTTGAAAAGTAAAGCCAACTGTGGAAAACAAACAAATAAACAAACACAACCGCAGGAAATCAATTACAAAATTTTGTAGCATGTGATAGATGAAATTAAGCTTAGGACATTATCTAATAAGGAAAAGCAAAGAGATGAACGACAAGTATGCTACATTTTATAGATGAATACACCCAGAACAATACCTGTCATAATTACAACAACCACAGATACTCTCTACTTGACAGTTGTGAATAGTTTTACTGCTTTAAGACTCTTTCTGTATATGTAAGATTGGCTCCTCTTTCATCAGTTGCTTGCCCCAACCGTTCTGGTGAATTTATAGCTTCTGATTACTATCATCTTTACAGTGTTGTACAGTTAATTAAGACATATCTTCATTCTAATCCTTGTGTGACTGAAAGCAGAATTGTGCCCATAGGCTCTAATTTCTTTCATATTATAACAAAAGATATTTTCATCAGTTTTGACTAGGGATGCTTGTTTTTCCCTCATGTTCTGTTCATTTTGCTCAGATAGGCCTGAACTTCGTACATCTGATTTACAAATGGCTTTTAATTTAAAAAGATATTACGTAGTTTTTTGTGATGCTGTCTTATCTTTCCCCAATGTTCCCAAATGTCAGAGACAGAATGTTTTTTCAGTTTTAATTTAGTTTAATTGCATTGTTCTCCCCAATTTTCTCCTTATCCTGTGTATCCAGCTACTGGGTAACTGGGAGCCCAAAGTAACATGGCATTAGATTAATCAACTTCACAAATATTCTGCATCAAGGAACACATGGCAGAAGCATGCCATACACTATTGACTAGAACAGAAGTTAAATGACAACAATTAGATTTTTATTTTCCTGACGCTTTGTTGAAAGAGACTTCCCGTTCTCAGCTCTTACAAGGCTAGGATTTGGCCTACTAGAACATATCTATAGAAAAGATATTTTATTACAGTTTCTTGGCACCTGAAAAAGACAAAGAAATGTGGGCTCATGTATAAAGTTTTCAAGTCTTAATCTGGGAATGGATGTTCTACTTCAAGAAAAAAGCCATTATAAACTTATGTGCCTCCCTCAGCTGAAAAGGAAGATTGTATCTTAATCTACAAAATTTTAAGAAGTTAATGAGAAAGTTTTCTTCCCTCTTCATAGTCATTATTCCTATGAACTTCTGGATGCTTAGTGCAAGATGAGAGAAAACAGAAACCAAGAACTTTTGGAGTCTTACAGAAAATCAGAACTGCATGTTTTTCAATGATCTACATGTACAAATTGGCTTCCTGCACACACCTAGGTCCTATAGACCCTAGTTAATTTTGCAGGTTGTTCTGTCAATGGAAATTAGAATGAGAAAAGGAAATTTTCCTGTTCAGATCACATTATTTTATGACTTGCAATGTGTTTATACATAAACCATAAATGGGGTTCTGATTCACAAAGGAGACTTGTTGACACCACCTCAATAAAATCAATAGGCAGAAAGAGTGACAGATAGTAGTAAACTGAAACTATGGATGAAGAACACAAACGTAACAAATTCTCAGCGTAAATCTACTTCTAGAGTTTCAGTTGTCAATATACTTGTTGTGTTTTCTGTCATGTGTGAGTGAAAACTTTTGATTCTTATCACAATTTATGCTTGCCTTAGTTTAATTCATCATCAAGATTTTTTTCCTAAATTATAGTTTGTACTTGAAACAGATCAGAGCTACTCACCTGAAGTACCTGGAGATTCACTTACCCTTGTTAACTGGGCAGAGAGATATCATAGCTTTCACTTACGAGTAGTAACACTTAGCTACAGCTCTTTAACAAAAAACTCAGGATGAGGAATGGTGTTTCTGAATGTTTCTTAACACTTGAAGTGTTTGCTTAAACATAAGCTCTGCAGCAAACATTTTAACGAGGAAATTCCCCTGGGAGTGATTTGTAAGGATAAACACAAAGGCTTACACTGGACTAATTCAAATATGGTAGTTTTCATAGCTAGGTAACAAAGAAGTGTTATCTCACTCAAAAATCTTTACACTAGACAAAGAAAGTCCATTGTTTACTAGGACATAGCTAGATAAGGTCATGTCTGTACTCTGCCCATATGGTTCTTCTCATCTTATTTCCTCTGTACTCTGTTTATATCACATTTTTTGTGCTAGTCGGTTAATACATGGTAGTTAACCTGCCTGTAAATCACTGAAAAACGAACTCATGTGATTCATTTCATCAGTCTGACACAAAAGCCAAAACTGTGTGCTAGGCAATCATATTTTTCTGTCTCATGTTTCTGTTCCTCTAGAGGTGATGTCAACAGAAACACACCTACTATGGCAATGTTATGCACTGACACAAGTAAAAGTAAGCTTCTCTGACTGCACCATGGGGACAGAATCCAAAATAATTTGCTTTTCACAGTCACCTGTATAGGCAAAATCGATATGAATTATTTAGAAAAAAAAAAACAGTACTTTCTTTGCAAATATTTGGATGTGTGTTTCATTGTCAGAGTCATACTTATGCTACTACGTTTCCTGTCTTGCATTTGGTATAGGGTAGATATTCATTCTCTAAACATATTTCAGACATTTACCCCATCGTAACATGTATTTGTAAGGCCTATATTGCAGTATTCTACTGATGCAGTCACATATCAAGAGGTTAAAACACTGAAGATATTAATAAATGAAATATCACAAAACTAAAATGCATTGTATTGTCTTTTTGTAGAATAGTTCAGAAAAAGAGAAGTAATAGGTATTCTTAAAGAATAAAAAAAGTCTTGTTTATAAAGATGCAGTGCAGGTATCTGAATGCGTGTTGAATCTCTACAGTAATTTCATGGCATGAGCTTCCAAAGGCTCTGTGACATTGTTACTAATTTTTCTTATTAAGAAAAATTACCCCTACATACTATCATGTGAATTTTTGGAGGTACACACTAAGGCGCTAGAGTATGGTAACTCAAATTAGATGCAGCATGTCTCAGCTTAATTTACTTCATGCTGTTAATTACCCATCTAGAGATATTTTAATGATGCCACATTTAATAATCTAGATCTGTCTGTGTATAAACACACATTTAACTTGAGTGGAACTGATTCTACTTTGCTACATGACTGGTTATAGTAACCTGGGAATTTCATGTAATAGGATGTTGAAAAGGCTGGTTTTTACCAGTCTTCTTGCCATTAGCAGATTGGTAGTGTAGACATCCCTAGGAACCACTTCTTCCTGTCGAGACTCTTGTTGTAAATCACTTCATCCCTAGGTTCCTTTCATTTTGCAATCCAGAACATAGGGCCCAGTCACATATAACCATGCACTTGATACATACCCTGCAAAGAGCTAGCCTTCAGAGACAGTTTCTATACTTTTCAGGGAGCCTGTCCTCAGCTGTGCTTCCCTAACTTTTGCTGAAAAAATTATATGTTTTGATCAGAACAAAAGATATCTCTCAGCAAAGGAATATTGGCAAGTTACAAGGTGTCTGGTTGTGTTAAGACTCCTCTACTTAGACACAAAAACTGAAAGAGGATAGACAAATTTTTTCAAACCAGGTCTTGATATAATTCTTAAATCAGTATGGAACTAGTAGACTCTTCCCATGTTTAAAGTTAAATACATATTCTGGCACTTGCTGAACTAGAGCCAAGGATACTATCGCTCATATATTGTTCCACAGATTCACATTGGTGAAGATTTCGTTCATCTTTCAGCTATTTTATTTTCACCTGGTCTTCTACAACCTGTGCAATTGACACAATGATTTCTTCTTACTCTCTGTTCTCCAAACCTAAGAACCATTTTTCAGAACATATTTCTTCAGCTAGTAGATCATGTTCAACTTGATCTATTACATTCCATATGAGTGTTGCACACCGGAGACACTTGGTTAAGTAGTAATTATTGGTACTTTCTGTCACGCTTCAAGATTTCAGCCTATAGAAATGTGTTCAGAAGATAACGTATTTATAAACACAAATAATCTTAATTGATTTGTGCCTGTAGGGACTTAGACTGATCAGGACAGGAAAACTGTTGACTTTCTTTTTAGCATGTTCTATCACCAAGCATGTAGATGAAGCCTATACAAAAAGAAACATTTTATGGTTTGCATGAGGAAATGTACTCAATCTTTTATTTAAACACAAATGAGTAAGCAGTAGGGAGTCTTGGAACTGATTCTACAAATTTCAGAAATAACTCTTATAGTCTTAATCTATCCAGTCTCCCTCTCATCATACCCTGTACATTAAAGTTATATTTAATTTTCTGAAATCCATAGGGATAGCTAAGTGTTCAAGCAAGAGGAAATAAGAAAGTTAGGAATCTAAACTTAACTTAAATGATGCTGGTATACATGAGAGTTGTGTAAGATGAATCCATTATCATCTCTTCATCCAGAGATAAAACTCTTAATGATATAGAACTCTTAATGAACTCACAATGAACTGATCACAGAAGATTGCTTTCAAAAGGAAAACATTTAAATATCAGACAAAATAATTTTTATAAGTTTCTGAAAGATTGTACCATTGTCTTTGAAATTTTATAGCTTATTAGACTTAGCTGTACTCTAATCTGTGTATTAGCAAGGTCTGAAAAATTCTTTAGACTAGATTTAGTGGCAGGACAAGTTGTTGCTTCTTCACTGTACTTCTAAGGTGACAATTAGCCTTAAACCAGTTTCAAGATATCACTTCTTCTTCTACATGAGTAGGAACATACTCCTCTTAATTCCTCCACAACTAAATGTTTTGTTTTTGGTGTCTAGAGAACATGAAATATAATTTTTATTCACATAGTTCCTCTTCTGAAAGAATAATTCTCTTCATAATAAAACAGGGAGTTTCACATGTAGGAATAGTACATTGCATTTTTGATCTTACCAGGTGAACTGTCCCTTGAACACTCAAATGGTAATTAACTAATCAATGGAGAATGTGCTGTTCTGTCCTGTATGTTCTTCTCTAATGTTTTGAGTAGGTTACTCTAAAAGTAATGCCTCCTCAGTATATCCATGGAAGTTATAATAGATGCAAAGAATACAATAGAACTATTTGATACAGCTATATAACATAGTTGCCTCCATTAGGTATGCATTTTCACCAGCTTACATGCTGCACTCATAAATATCAGCAGCAGTGAAGGTGACCCACTATTTCACAGCTGCTATGACATGAGCATTTCTAGAATAATGTTGCTCACACAGTCTATCTTTCATTGAAAAATCAAAAATCAGAAGGTACCAAATCCAGTCTATATGGTGGATGTGATAGGACATATAGTATTAAAAAACAAACAGGGAGGTTTAGAGATCTGACTGTGGTCACAGGGCCACAATCTCATTGCAGTCATGGTGGGACTCCTCACGTGACTGGAATGCCGTCGTGGATGGCTATGTCCTCTTAAGGAAACACAGAATGTGAGGCAAGGTGGTGGAATTGCTCAATATGTGAGAGAGGAACTAGGGTGTATCAAACTCCACCTAGGGATGAATGATGTATGAGTGGAGAGCTGGTGGGTGAGATTTAATGGGCTGGTGAGTGTAGGTGACACTCTCATTGGTTATGTAATACACAGGCCTCTGGATCTGCTGGTGGAAGTTGATGAGGCCTTCTGCAAACAGCTAGAAGCAGCCTCATGATCCCAGGCACATGTTCTTATGGGGGCATTTATTTATCCTGATATTTGTTGGATAGACAACATGTCCAGGCACATGTGGTCAAAGAGGTTCCTACAATGCACTGAAGATAATTTTCTGATACAGGTGGTGAAGGAGCCAACAAGTAGCATGCTGCTTGACCTTATTCTTACTGACAAGGAAGGGCTGGTCAGGGATGTGAAGGCTGGATGCAGCTTGGGATGCAGTGATCATGACATGATGAACCTCAAGATCTTGTGGGGAAGAAGCAAAGCAATAAGCAGGATTGCTACTGCGGGCTTCAAGCAAAACAACTTTGACATCTTCAAAGACCTACTTGGAGATATTCCATGGTCTAGAGGGTTAGAAGGTAACGGGGCCCATGAGAGCTGGTTGGCACTTAAACATCACTTCTTCCAAGCTCAAGATCGATGTATCCTTATGTTGTGGTTTTGTGATTTTTGTCAGTATTCCACATCAGAACATCATGTAAAACTATGGGAGTTAAAGAGTTAACGTTCTGGCATAGGAGTCTAGAAGCAGCATTCAGACTGGTGTGCAGAGGAAGAAGGATGGAGTTCCTGGCAGGACACCAGCATCTCTCTCTCTCTCTCTCTCGGTTCGTTGCAGAGAAAAGCATGTGTGTTTCCCCTGCAGTCTACCAGAATAAGATCTCTTATTTTTGGACAGTATTAACTCTCTTATTTTGTTTGATCGTGTTGGATTTGGTAAATTACCGTTCCACCTCAGATCATTGCCATTGTTTTTTTTGGACCTATCTGCTACCTGAATACCTTCCTCCCCCTCTCCCCTTCTACTGGAGAGCACAGCTACGCTTGGGGCCAGCCGCATTGCAAAATGCAGTGCAGGCTTTTTTTTTTCCTTCCCTTTCTCTCCTCTGCTTTTTTTCTTGTTTCTGTTGTTGTTGTTGTTTATTTGGTTTTTGTGTGTGACCCAATCATGGACTCAGATCTAGAGATAACTCCATGACATCTTAAGAATAAGAAATTAGGGAAGGGTGGAAGGAGGCCTGTGTTGAATGAGTAAGGAACTCAGGGATGAACCATAAGGAAAAAAGAAGGTTCATGAAATATGGGAAAAGGGCCTGTCCACTTTGGAAAAATACAGGAATGTTGTCAGGACCTGTAGGGATGGAATGAAGAAGGCTAAGGCCCTCATGAAATTAAATCTTGCAAATAAGGTAAAGAATAACAAGAAGAGTATTTTTAAGTATGTCAACAGCAAAAGGAAGACTAGGGAAACTGTGAATCCCTACTAAATGAGGTGACTGCACTAGTAATAGGGGATGCTGAGAATACAGAGATACTGAATACTTTCTTTGCTTCAGTCTCAGCTACAAAGACTGCCCCTCTGGAATCCCAGACCATGTAAATAAGAGAGAGAGAGAGAGTCTGGGGAATGGAAGGTTTCTCAAGGGGCGAGAAGATGGTCAGAACGCACCTAGCCAAAATCAAAGCACACAAATACATGGGACCCAGTAAGATGCACCCACATGTGCTGAGGGAGCTGCCAGAGTCCTGAAACCTTTTCTATAATTTTTGAAAGGTCTGGATGATACTCACTGTCACTCTGTCACTCCAGTCTTAAAAAAGGGCAAGAAGAAGGGTCCAGGAAACTACAGGCCAATTAACCTTGCCTCCATTCCTGGAAAAGTGATGGAACAACTTGTTCTGATGCCATCTCCAAGCAATTGAAAGAGAAGAAGATTATCAGGAGTAGTCAGCATGGAACCACCAAGGGGAAATCATGCTTTAGCAACCTGAGAGCCTTCTGTGATGTCATCACTGGCTGGGTAGATGGTGAGGGACACAGTGGATATTGGGTATCTTGACTTCAGCAAGGCATTCGACACCATCTCCCGTGATGTCCTTATTATGAACACTATACAGGATAGATGAGTGGATGGTGTGCTGGATTGAGGACAGTCTGACTGGCGGAGGTCAGAGAGTTATCATCAGTGGTGCAGTCTGGTTAAAGGCCTGTAACTAGCAGTGTTCTCCAGGGGTTGCTGCTAGCCTGAGTTTGTTCAACATCTTCATCAATTACACCTTCAGCAAATTTGCTGATGATACAAACCTGAGAGGAATGGCTGACACACTGGGAGGCTGTGCTGCCATTCAGAGAGATCTGGACAGTCTGAAGAGTTGAGCAGAAAGAAACCAGATGAGGTTTAACAAGAGCAAGTGTAGATTCTTGCACCTAGGGACAAATAACCACATGTACCGGTATAGGTTGTAGGGTGACCCGTTGCAGAAGAACTCTGAGGGGAGGAACCCAGGTGTTCTGGTGGTTGACAGGCTGGCCATGAGCCAGCAGTGTGCCCTGGTGGCCAAGAAGGCCAATGGCAACCTGGGGTGCATTAAAAAGAGTGTGGCCAGCAGGTTGAGGGAGGTGATACTCCCGCTGGTGAGGCCTCCTCTGGAGTATTGTGTCGAATTCTGGGCTCCCCAGTACCAAAAAGACAGGGATTCCCCCAAAAGAGTCCAGCAGAAGGCTATGAAAATGATGAAGGGTCTGGAACACCTCTCTTATGAGGAAAGGGTGACAGAGAACTGGAACATGCTGCCCAGGGAGGTTGTGGAGTCTCCTCTGGAGATATTCAAGACCCTCCTGGATGCCTACTTGTGCAACCTGACTGAGGGAGGCTGCCTTGGCAGGGGGGTTGGACTTGATGATCTCTAGAGGTCCCTTCCAATCCCTACAATTCTGTGCAAGTCTGAGTAACCGGGTCTGTTCAGCCTGAGGAAAAGGAGACTGAGGGAGAATCTGATTGATATTTATAAGTAACTAAAGAGAGGTGGGAAGCCAGTGCTTGAGGCTAGGCTCTTATCAGTGCTGTGTAGTGACAGGACAAGGAACAATGGCTTAAAAGTTGAATATAGGAAGTTTCATATAAACATGTGGAAGAATTTTTTTACAATAAGAGTGATGGAACACTGGAACAAGTTGCCCAGAGAGGTTGTGTAGTTACACTCTCTGGAGATATTAAAGATCTTTTTGGATGCCTACATGTGCAACCTATTGTAGGTCTGCTTTGGCAGAGGAATTGGACTCAACGAACTCTTGAGGTCTTCTATGATTCGGTAGCAGTCCAGCTAAGTCTGGTGATGTCACCCATGACATTCAAACTGGTATGGGGCCTAGTGTTACTGTGAAACAAGAGAAAGGTTGTCTTCTTCTCTGGTCCAACTCTGGAAGTTTGAGGCTTCAGTTCAGCAAGCTTCACAATATAGGGTTCAGAGTCGAATATTTGCCTGGATTCCAGAAAATCCATTTGGATCGCACTTATCCTATCCCAAAAGACAGTGCATATCACTTTTCACACCGAGGGCTGCATCTTGAACTTTTTCTTTGATAAAAAATTCTTTTATTCTCATTCCATGGACTACCATTTTGACTCTGCCTGCAGTGGTATCACCACAACTCATTATTTGTAATTATGTAATCCAGAAAACTAATACTTTCATCTCTGTATTGGTCCAATGGGCCCTGACAAGACCTGGTAGATCTTCTGATCTTGTCTGAGCATTTGTGGGACACGTATAGCATAAACTTTGTGATATTCCAACTTTGTCAATGTCATTTCCAGTGCACTGGGGTTGATATTCTACTTCCTAAACAAGTTCCTCTCATAATTCACCAATTTGTGCAGATGGGCTGATCTAGACAATTTTCATTTCATGGTGTGACAGCTGTGCATGGTCATATGGAACATGGCTTGTCTTTCACTTTGCTGGTGCCACTGCTGAAATGCACTGCCCATCTCACTGCATTCCTCACTGAGTTCACATCCACTGTTTGGACTCCACAGATGTTCAGCTTGTGTAAATCAATCTCAGTGAATGTCATTTTTTCACACACCTTTGCTTAATACGCTCTTTCATGTCAGACACCAATTTGTCAGACTGCCACTCTGCTGCCATCTGTCACATGGTAACAAAATGCAATGGGATATTGGTGGGAGTGTTCAACCTCTATTGCCATACCACCAACATCCACCTCTGATATTGTGGGCCAACATTATAAAAATAGAAGAAATTACTCTTGGAGTAGCCCTCATAATTTGGCACTTACTACCTCTATGTCTCCTCTGACTGGTGCATTCACATATCCTATTTAGTCCTCTGTTTGTATTTGATTAATGAATAGAAATTGTTTTAAGCATTGTACAATTCATAGTCAAGTGGTTGTCAAATCCCACCCATAAAGGAAGGGAGAAGTGACCAAATGCATTAATCTTCCCACTAAGATTAAGATGAAAATGACACTTGTGCTCCAAACACAATCATTGATTTTAATGAGAATCTCTGTATTACAGATACAAATTAAGATATGTTATCTTAAAAAAATTGGTGCTCTTACAAGTTTATCTGTCTAAGCTGTGCAGATGAACTATGCAACATTATAAAAAGAACTAAGCCTTGCCTTACTTAACAAATTAATGAGAGAAAAAGAAAGAAAGAAAG
>VXAB01002731.1:231742-305457 GCA_013399175.1 Odontophorus gujanensis | reverse complement strand
CAGCCCATAAACCGTTGACAATCATGAATGCTGGAAGTTCAGCAGGAGGAGGAACAATGGCACTGCTGCCTCTCACACGTTTCAAGAGGCCACAACTTAAAATCTGGTGCTGGTACTCTATACCATGATGTGCTGAACCCATATCCATCGCACCCATCTTCAGCAATCAAATGTACTAGGTGCTTAAATCACTCCAATGCTACGTGCCCTGCCTGAGTTCATTCACATGGGGTCTGAAATTAAAAAAGGAACATCATATCAAGAACCCATAGCAAATGTAAAACTTACCACATTCAGAGTGTAATGGTCAACTCATCTCTCTTCCTGTTTTAACAGAAGCATAGTCCTTCCAGCACACAAGAGCAAGAAAAACCAGCTACACTTCTCAATGGTCTGTTTGCACAGCACACACACCCAGGTATGCTAAGTGCCAGCACACATCAAAGCCCTGTGAAATGTTTGTTGCACAAAATGAATAAATGCACAAAGGAAGAGCAGCTCTTCCTTCTTCAGCAGATGCTGAAATTAAGCGGAAAGAAAAAGAAAACCAAGTGTGATTTTGGTTAATGACACACAGTTTGACTGAGAACCTTACTCAGTATCAGAATGCAAGTAGCAGGCAAATAGATATTTTTTTTAATCCTTTTTTCTTTCTTTTGCCACAAGCAAATTTGAAAGATCTTTACGTATGAAAACTGGAACATGTATGAACTGGAAAGTCATATATTGCAGCATAATAAAAATAGCCACATATGAGTGACTGCAGCATTGTTTGTCAAGACACTGAGAGACATTGAAAGTGAAGAATACCACCATACAAATCTGCATCGGCGCTCTACAATAAACGTAAGCTGAAAAAGGCCAAAACATCCGACCTTCTACGTCAGCCTTCGAAACTCACACAGCCAAAGTGTGTTTAATTTCATCTATCAAACAAAAACAATGGATTCAGAATTAGCACAGTTTTTAGGATGGGAACAATTCCAGCTTTCTCATGACTTGGCAAAGTTGTTATGTAGCTACAAGGCTGCATTTTTTTATTCCAACCACAGTTAATGTCTCGAAGCTATATGTAGCTTATAGTGTTGTTGTAACTAAATTTCAAAATGAAACCCATGAGTGTTTAAAGACTAAAGTGATAATGCTGATGCCCATTAAGTGTATGAAGAATTTCACCTTATCAAATAAGAAATCAGTACATTAAAATGCCTAATCTGTATAAGGAGAGAGTTAAGACCTAAGATTCAGCACTGCTAGTCATTCACTCAAGACATGTTCCTACTGTAGGTATCCCTGTGTTTATTTTTTCAGCCTTTAAAAATAAATAAATGAGTAACATAGAATCACGGAATTGCTCAGATTGGATAAGATCTTCAAGATCATCAAGTCCTAACCATACTACCCTAACTCTAACCCACCACTAAATCATGTCCCTGAACAGCACATCCAGATGATTTTTAAACACATTAAGGGATGGTGACTTGACCACCTCCCTGGGGAGCCTATTGCAATGCTTAACAACCCTTTCTGTAAAGAAGTTTTTCCATACATCCAACCTAAACCTCTCCTGGCACAGTTTGAGGCCATTTCCCCTGGTCCCGTCACCTCTCTCATCAGTGAGAAGAGATCAACCCCACTCTCACTGCAGTCACCTTTCAGGTATTTGAAGAGAGCAAAAAGGTCCACCCTCAGCCTTCTCTTTCCCAGACCTAACAGCCCCAGTTCCTTCAGTCACTCCTCATAGCATATATTCTCAAGACCCTTCACAAGCCTTGCTGCCCTTCTTTGGACCTGCTCCAGCATCTCAACGTCCTTTGAAATATGAGAAAGCAAATAAATAAATAAATAAATACATGCCTAAGTAACTCTGAAAGTAATGCTTCCTATTTCTTTCCATGCAAGTTACAACAGAGAGAAAGAGCAAAATAACACTATTTGATTGAGCAAATTCTCAGCTAAGAAACATTATTTTTCAGTATAGACACTGCCATTAGCTATAAATTTTCACCAGTGATGAACAAGAGCCTGCATACTACACTCTGATAAAGTTTTACCATTAGAGGTGACCCACTGTTTCACAGCTGCTGTGACAATATTGTTCCTAGAAAAATGTTTTCCAGTCTTTCTTTCGCCTGAACAAATGGAGGTCACAAGGGACAAACTTGGACTATGTGGTAGGTGTGGCAGGACTGTACAGCCAAGACTGGCAATGTTTTCCATTGTTTTCAAACTGGCATCCTGCCTGGTGTTATAATGTTGCAAGAGAAAGGTTTTTTTCCTCTCTGGGCTGATTCTACAAGTTCAAGCGCTCAGCTTAGTCAGGGTCATGACGTAGCAGTCAGAGTTGACCATCCATCTGGGTTCCAGGAAATACAGACACCTCTCCTACCCCTGAAGGCAGCACACATCATTTTACCTGCCAAGGGTTGAGTCCTAAACTTACTCTTTGATGGGGAATTCACACACCATCATTCCACAGATCACCTTTTAACTACAGCTTTTAGTGGTGACACCACATATCATCAACAACTATGTGATCCAGGAAACCACCACCTTCAGACTCACATTGGTTCAATATTTCTTGACAAATCTGCATACAGTGATCTTTCTGTTCCCCTATGAGCACTTGTGGGACCTACTAGGCATAAACTTTGCTGTGTTCCAATGTTGCCTATGCTGTTTCTAACTCATTAAAACCAATATTCAGCTCCATTCACAGTTCTCTGGTCAAAATCACCAATTAACACATATGAGTTGATTGAGATGCTCTTCATTTTGTGGTATGACAGTTGTGCATGGCCATCTGAAACACAGCCTGTCTTTCATATCACGCTGTTCCCACTGTTGAAACACACCACCCGCCTCCTCACTGTGGTCACACCCACTGGCTGGACTCCACCAATGGTCAGCAAGCACCAGTGAATGTCAGTGGGTGCCATTTTATCTGCATGGAAGAATTCCTTTTCTTCCTTCTGCTCCTTTTCTTTATCTGCACTTCCATGTCAGACACCACTGTGTCAGACTGCTCCTCTCTTGCCAAATGCCACATGGCAACAAAACATAATGGGATATTAGAAGGAAGGTTCAACCTCTACTGCCACACAGCTAACATCTGCTACTGACATCACTGGCCAACATAATAAAACAGGAGGGACAACTTTTGGAGCAGCCCTTGTTAAATATATAATGCAGTTATGTATGTAACTTTTTTTTTTTTTTTTTAAATTAAAACATAACAAGAGAGTAAAAAAACCATAAAACTAATGGGATACGTGACCCTGTGTATGAAACTAGTGCATCAGTCTGGTTCCATGGCAGTGGCTGCAATTCTCAGGGAGATATCAAGGCATTCAACATAGTTTTATGATGAAATTTTATTCCTTTTGCGCTACATCCATGACTATTAGTTACTTTCAAATGTGTGCACTGCCAAAAAGCAATGAGATGAATGAATCATGACTGTGAAATGAGGGGTACTTCTCTCTGGTAAGATAGGACTGATAAAAATCATGAGTCAAAGAGAAATGAATCAGACTTCTGGTTGCAACTGCACAAATTCCTTTTGAAAATTAGCAAGTATAGTATTTATGCCAACTGAAACTGCTGGCACAGGGCAGGAGTTGGCTGCAGTGTGAGCTGTGCTGGGCTGCAGGTTGGACATGCCTGCTGTAGATGAAGTCTTAAATTCAACAAGTCTCTAATCTTCCCTACACTGCACTGCTTTAGCTGGTATACTTACAAGTAGAAGGTAAGGAGGAAAAATAAAATGACACAACAAGGTAACAATCTTTTCTTTTTGTTTTATTCACCACTGGGTAAATAAAGATCACTGTCCTGGCTGAGCATTTAACCAGAAAACACAGGACCTCCCAGGGTGGGAATGTAAATAAAATTCAATATGTTCACTTGCAAAACTAAACAGACAAGAGAAAAGAGACCTGAGCAAAGGAATGAAGGAAGTCAAAATATATTTCTATTGTTAAGCAAAAACATTAGCGCAATGCTAAATTACCCGTGAAAATGTGACTTAGAGCCTGACTCATCTCAATCTTATCACTTATTCACAGTGTTTGTAAAAGCAGTAGTCATACAGTACTGAACTTTACCTTACTTTTACGTTATTCTTTTCATCTTTTACTTTCCATTTCATTACAGAAAGTAAACAGTGAGCTGAGGTCTAGATCAGAACCAATTTGCAGACAGCTGTAAAGCAAGTTCTAGCACCTACCACCTTGCATGTGTTTTCTGTCACAGCTAGATAAATTACAAACTTAACCAAGACTCACATTTACAGAATTTAACTAAGGTAAGTTGAAGAAAGTATACCAACTGCTTGCTCTTAAGAATCTCTAAACACTCTTTCCCCACAATAAAATGTGTGAACCTTGGCAGCAAGAAATCTCCTTCTGATATGAAAAATCTCTCAAAAATAGACAGCAAGAACAACATCAGCAAACACAACCCTACAGATATCAAACATTATGAGTTCAGGAAAAGTTAAATTATACATATGACATGACATTATTGCAATCGTCACCACACAATGCACGCACAGGAGAGAACCCAGGACCCTGACCACTATCAGGCAGCAGCTGCTGCACCACATTATAGCCCACCTCCATTCTCCCTCCTCCTTAATCACCCTCCTTCCTTTTCACTGGGATTTGAGGCTGCTCTGGGCAGTAACTATCACATGCATCCCTGCAAGATCTCTGGGGTGGTGGTTTGTATTGCACTATTACTGCAGAAGCTTCAGACAACATGAAGCAGAAGATAAATGGTAATACAATAGGGTGCATCTGTTTCATTTAGCTGCAAGAAGTAATTTACTGAAATATCAATATATTTGATCAAGATTTTCCCATAAGAGAAAAGCTCCTCAACAGCAAATAGCAGCAGCTACTGCAGAATTTGATAAGGATTCAAAAAAAATTACAAAAAAAGCTTGTTCTTCAGTCTTAAAAAGTTCAAATGTTTTAATTAATTTGCTAAATTAAGAATACTACGAAGAGCATTCTTATAAGCTTTGACTTTATAAAATATTTATTTTCCAGATAAACTCATGACTATCAATCCAAGGATTAGTCCATACGATACATTTCTATCAGTGACCTTTCTTTCCCCATGAAGAGAACAAAATGATCTCTGAGCTTCAGAATAGGGCTTCACAGCCTGTTAGATGCTAGGTACTCATTGTCCTTTCTGCAAAATCAGTATGGTATAGTTATTACCACATGCAGTGGGTACAGAGTGTTACAGTGTGATTTAGAAAACAGACTGGATTTGGGTTTTAATGATATCAAATTTGGTTCCACACAAAGATACTAACCAAATTTATACGTTACACAAGTTATCTCTCTAAAGGCATGAAGAATCTTGAGATTCATTTGTTATTTACTCTAACCTAGTCATCCCAGCCTAGCTCTATAAGCAGAGGAGAGAAACTGGCATTTCTAGGGCATGACTCACCTCGCGAGAAGATTTTTAAAAGGTCAGAGGAGTCCCTGTCTGGTAGCATCCATCTTTCTTCACTGACTGTGAAGAGAATGCATCACGACTACCTCAAACGCAAGCGTACAAAATGTATGAGTAAAAGTACACATTATCAGTGTAAAATGTGACTGAGCTGTTCAAAAGGACACTTGCCCAAAAACCTACCAAAAGATACAAACAGCTTAAATCATAAAGAGGGTGGTGAGATTAGACTGATTTCTTGTTTTGTTTTTCACTACACACAATGCCACAATGCTTTCCTATACAGAGAGCACACCAGTCACCTATGCTTTGTCATGAAGTGTTCAGTGTGCTGTCCACCCACTGAATCCATCTCAAAAGGAGTTGGATGAGAAGCCTGCCTTGTTAAGTGTATCAGTATCCTTTTTTGTACACTGTGTAAGAAACCAATTAAAGTGACAGATTACTCCAAAAAAATCTGCTCATCAAATGAGTGGAGCATCTGACATTTATTTTTTTAAATCATTATTTGTCTGTTTTCAAGCTCTTTGCCCTCTCAGCAAATTTGTGCCTCGTCTGTACCTCTCCTCACAGAAGGGCATGCAGCTGAAGTTACCAGAGCTGAACAGACTGCCTGGCTTCAGTCTTTCTCACACAAAAAGCAGTGGTAGAGATTCAGCAGTACAGCTTTCAGCAGTGCCTTGCAAGCAACAGTCAGACACACAGCTGAAAGAGTAAAGTTCAAAGCAGCTCAGTGGATCATTGTGTGGGAAGCACTCTGAAGTGAAAGGAAGCATTTGCTATTGCTCATGATGACTTTATGGGTCATGAGAGAAGACATAGATTTCCACTGAAGAAATAGTCCAAGACCTGAGGCCTCAAGTCATCTTTGTTAGCATCTAAATTTTTCATTTGTAAAAGCTAACCTGAAGTTTACTATACTGTGATGCTTTGTGCTAATTGCAGGGGAAAAAAAAATAATCTCAATCTGACTTCTATATCCTTCTGGACATGAACCATCAAGGCAGTTGCATCATCTAATAGCAGTGGGTGCTGTACAAACAACAGAAAGGCACAAAGAAACTGCTTCTGCTCCAACATAGAAGGACCCTTATTCATTTTGCTTCATGTTCCGCTTATTACCATACTTCATATTCCTCTCCCTCTTTTCAGCTAGCCATGTAGTTCCAGCTGTGAAACAGACTCAAAAACGCAAAGGTGGGCTTCTAGAGTTTTCTCCTGCCCTAGGACCACTCTTTACAACTTGGGAACAGACATAAGGCACATATTATGGGGATACTAGCTTTTAGGTGAAATGGTAAAAGAGAAATGATTCAGAACAATTGTACAGAGCTGTTCTCACAGGATATTAATCACAACTTGACATTTCCATAGCAGCTTTCTGACTCTTTTTGGCCAAGCTTAACTCCAGTACTTTGCATAGTAAATGTTTTGCCTTCTGCTTATTGTTGCATTTCCAACACATGGATATTATATCATTTGATACGACACCAAAATGTGTAATTATGTGACGGTCGAACTAATCACTGGTCTGGGTTTGAAGTGGAAAGCACAACGGATGAGTACTTCCAGTAGGAAAATCTATTAAAGATCTTTCAGAGAGACGGTCCCCGGTACGGAGTAGGTAGCCAAGTACGCACCATGGAGAGGATGGTGTCTCCATGTCCTCACATGGAGGAGACATGCTCTCCTCAATGACAGGTACAGCAGGGCAGCTGTTCCTGCAAACAGTAACATCTCTTGCCACTGCTGTCACCTCTGTTTCTAAAGTATAGCCATCAACCTCTCATAGCCTGCCTAAATTTCTCACTTACCAATACAGTTTTGAGAAATTAAGAATACATTTACAGAAGCCTGGTTAATAATTTATCAGCATCAGTAGTGTTACTTTTTTTTTTTTCCAGCAATCAAATGCTGGATACACAAGTTTCACACTTCAGCATCTCTCCTTACAGATAGTAACAGCTCTCTTTCCTTGTCCTGTACAGCAACTACAGTTTAACAGACATCCTCAGGGCGCATACAGAAGTGACAAGGACCATATTTTTTTTTTAGGACTATTGAAAAACTAATAAGATTTATCTATTCAGTCTCTGCCTCACACAGACCTTAGGGGTTGTTCTTGCTACTTTTATACCATTTTTTAATATATCAGCTTGTGGCACACAGCTCATGCCCTTCAACCTAGCAGAAACCCTCAGAATTAACACAGACAAGCTTATTTTCCAAGAAAGTTTGGAAGAAATGCCTTCCCACAAAATAAATCCAGGCAGCAGAGCAAGAGAAAAGGAGAGAGGTTTTTTCCCCCTTGACTGATTCCATTCATTTTATTCCCATTGGATCAAGTGATCCCATTCCACGGGTAGTGAAAAAAGACTCATCTGTAAATATTGCCCCACATTTCCACCTGTAAACAATTGGCTACTGTTAGCCGTTTGGGTTCTCTAAAAGGCTTTAGAGGAAGAACCTGTCAGTATTGAAAGTACTATTTCATGACAGAAGAGCAAATCTCCCAAGTTAAAAATGAAGCACATAGTCATGAGTATTTTTTTTTTTCAGACATTATGGCGAATCATATTCGAACACATCTTTTCCTCTTTAAGCATAGCACCTTAAAGTAACCTTTCCAGAAAGCAGAGTAAGCAAAGGCAAGCAAAAAAAATTTCATCAAACTCCCTGATCATCCTAAGTTAATATTCTATGATAACTCCTGCATTTACCACTTGTGAATATCAGTAGAAGTCCAACTACAAGCTTGCACATACACAAAATTCATAGCAACAGTTGCCTATTAATTCTGTTCCTGGAATTCCTAACAAATAAAAGAGCCGTTGGCCATGAAATGCTAGGCACTATCTCCGGTACAGATGATCTCTAAAGGTCCCTTCCAACCCCTACAGTTCTGTGATGAGACTTAAAACTGTTCGACACCATAAAGACATATATAAACTGTTATTCTGCTCACTTGACAATATCATAAAGTTTTCCAAATACACAACCACAAATGTTATTTTTCCACAGGACTAATGTTCCATTCAGGACAGAAAAGATAACAGCAAGACAGTTGCCCGAAGTTTCACCATAAAGCCCATACCTCTTCTGAGGTACATTTTCTAATTCCTGAATACATAATTAATAGATGACAAGTTTTTCCCATCTTATTCACATACGTATCCAAGTACCTCACAAACAGTGATCTGCATAATGCTGAGGTACCAGCATTAGGGTGGGAGGCAGGAGAGAAATGGGAAGGGAGATGAACAATTCAGTAATTTAATTCATCTAAGTGGCTGGACACTCCATTCACAGACAGTGTGCTTTTACGAGTATACTGAACACTCACGTTCCTCATGATTTAAAATATGCTTAGGAACTCCCAGCAGTTTTGGGTGCCAAGGCCCTCAAGTATAAAATACCTTTTCCACTTCACAGAAAAAGCCTTTTTTCCTCCGTAGTCTTTTTAAAATGCAAAAACAAAAATTCAAAATGAAAGTTAACCTGAATATTTATTAGGGCCATGTAGTGCACCACATGAAGAAGTAAAATCCAACTAACAGAATACTTTACAATTTCAAACGTTTCAGTGTTTGAAAGCTGAAAATATAATTAGAGGCTAAAAACATAAACAAGTAACATAGCTTTGCTTTCACAGACTCCTGAATGAAAAGCACAGTCTGGTAGAAGAATTTACCTCGTGCTACGAAAAACATATCAAGAGAATCAAATATGCTCCTCCAATTAACTACAAGTTCTACCCAGAAGAAGATTTTTGAACCTTTTTCTTTGCAGTTGCTTCAAACATATCCAAAAATCTCCAGACCAAACCCAAAAACTGAGGCTAGCCTGATTGCTTTGATAAACCTTCACATTCTCCAGTGGGGTATTTCAGCATTAAATACTTGTTTAAGAATATTATCTGAAGAAATTCTTCTCTTTAGTACTTTAATTTGTTACTTAGCAAACTGCAAGACTTTACAAAGATAATATTATAGAACTCCACTAATTTCTTCCCCTCTTAAATGAAGAGTTCTTAGAAATTTTAAGTGGCTTTCAGCAAATCCTTAGACCGGAAACCCTCCCCCTCCCATCCCTCCACTCCTTCACTTCTTACACCTACAAACTAACTGTACAAATACCAAACAATTTCTCAAAAGAGGAAATACTGTGCATTTCAGAATCCTATGGAATGGTAGATGGAAGAACTTTTTAATTGAGCTCAGTATTGTTTAGCAGGCACTGTTTGATCAAGTCACTCTGCAGTGCAGTTATGCCAGTCCATAGGTCAAACACAGTATGAATTCAGACACTTGCAGAGAGACCACAGGAAGCAGAGCTGTTTGCACAGAACATCCTCAGTCAGGTTTCCTGCCACAAGGAAATGTGGTGCTCATGCAGAGAACATGACTCCATTGAACAACAAAAAGTTTAAGCTCTTCTTCAACTAACTTAGAGCTGAGACACTTTCTTTGGTACACAGCAGATGGAAGACAGAAGTGCAGGCTGAAAGATACTTTCCTATAAAAATAAGGTTTTTTTTATATCATAGAATTCTATGAGCAAGCCTTGATAAACTTTGATAAGTTTTGTCCATGTTTCCCAGTACAGATACACTACTACACCTATATACCTTTACTTATGCTATATACTGTTAACGTTTACAATAGCAATCAGTAATCCATGGAAAATGACTGGATGGTCTCTCTGTGACATCACTGAACTTCACTAGCAGTAGAGCTTAAAACTGTGTGAATATACTGCTGTTTAATCAACTGCCTGCTAGCTTGCCATAATCATCCAAAAACAAAACAAAACCACCACCACCAAACCCCACACTCCCAGCAGTACCAGCATGCACATGGAATGCTGGTGATGTAATTTTCTTTTTTTTAATGCTATAATAAGATTTGAATATTATGCTGCTGAGCTATAGGTACTACAGAATACCTTTGGGAATTGACTTTTTAAAATTTCCCATGCATCAGTCCAAACATTTCTCCCAAAATGCACTCTGTTACCTTTCTGCAAGTCTGTAACACCTTCAAGGAGTTTCTTATGTAATGTTTATGCAATGCTTGTTGAAAATCCCTCCAGTATGACTGGAGAAAAAAAAAAAGCAAAACATAAAATCACATTTTCTGCATACAGCTTTAACACAGGTACGACAAGAACTCCCACAAATGACCCCATTACTCAACTGCCATGTTTTTGTTCTTACTAAGATGGAAGTACACCCGTCTAATCTCCTAAGTAGGATTCCCTCATGTTAGGTTTCCTTATCATTCTGTCTCCATCACAACAGCACAAGTACTTTCTCCAGATCTGTGAACTCATGAACCAATGGCAAATGAGAAGACGGAGGAGGATAAGAGGATAAAGCACACTCTGCTGTACCACAACTCAGCATCTCACCTTCCATCCATGGGGGCACAATCCACAGATACTGCTGGCTTGAGCAGATTCAAAACTTTCCAATGACTTGAGGTTCACAGGAAGCATCCATCACATGGCTCATGACACAACAGACAAGCCTGCGCACCAGAAGAAAAAGCAGAAGTCTGAGGACAGCCTGGGCTAAAGGCACCTTGCATACTGGGGAGCAAAACCTGAGCTGTTTCACCAGGCCAGAGTGTAATGCTCTTGGAGTCCAGGCAGAGCAAGGAGAGGCTGTCTTTTAGCTACTCACTAAAGGTCTGAGTGGGTGATGATCTCACCCATGGGACATTCTCATTTTGTTTGTAAAGGGAGTAAGCCAGGCTACAGAAATATAATCTGTTTAAATAGAAAATGCTTAATTGTCTATGCACACTCCATATGTTTGCAAAAAGGGAAGTTCAACCAATTAAAGGCAAATCACTACTGGCACACTTGCATTTCCAGGTCTCTAGGTGTGGACTAAAATTAGTTTAATGGTGAATTCATGTCTCTGGGTGTACTGAGTGTAAAGCTTTATTGCTGTTACAAGCCACCTGAAAAGATTACTCGGGACATACTGTGGAGAAAAGGGAACATAAGTAAATGAATGCTTTCAGACAGTGGAAAACACTCTCCATCTTGGCAAAGTAGATAAGAAAGCAGGATAAAGTGACCCCTTCACTGCTAGACAGATTATTTTGCATTGCTCATTCCTCATTCTGCTGTAGGAGTCAGACTGTCAAATTCACTAGAATGCTGGGGAATATATAACACTCAGTTTATATCTATTCATTTGAAGACATTCTTGCCTTAATAGAAACTATAATGGTTTACAAATTAATTAAATGGCTAGATTGAAAAAGAGGCACAGACTTTTGACTGTGGTTTGTCCTGGGCTGTACCAATATAGAGACAACTCCGCTCAGGAAACTTCACTAAATTTAGAAAGTTTGCTTTTATTTTCACTTTTATCAAATGTATTAACTGTGATAGCTCAGATACAAACTTCACTAAGGAAACGCAGGGGCAGTGGTTTCACATAATGCTACATAAAATCATCAGACCGATGGAAATGAAGACATTTCATAATTGCCTCTTTTCTTAAATTCTTTAAAATGACACAGAAGCACCGGCCTCAAAGGTCCTTTTATTTTTAACCTAGCACAACTGTTATTTTTTGCTTTAAAAGAACACAAAAAGCTGCATGAGTAGGGGTCATGAAATCTCAAAGCAAAATATTATGGCTAGTGGTTATAAATCTTAAATACTATTTTGCTGTTCTCAGTTTAGCTGATTGCCCTCCTTCTGTAACTGGTTAACAACATCTTTTATTTAAGTCACATTTTTTCTGTGACGTTTCCAGACATTCATACCTTCTGTTCTTTTAGAGTAATAAAAGTAGATAGAGACCTCATTTTGTTCTTAGTATTCCACTGGAATAGAAGAATTGGAAGAATGACTCTCAGAGTGGAATAGATATACCAAAAATAATCCTGTTTTGTTTGAGCCTGAGGGAATTCCTTCCTTCAGGTTTTGGTCATGAGTGCAACAGTCATTCTGTTCAAATTCAGCCCAGAATAAAATATACTCTAAGTCATTTTTACAGGTCTTAGTATAGGCTTTATTTGAATCCAGAAATACTACAAACCTTGGAAGGTCTACTCTCATTTTCAAGTTTATCACTGAAATCTGCCCTCTCTCACTGCACATCTCATTCTCATATAATTTAAATTTTGATAGAAGAATTTGGAACAATTCTGCCACTGTCAGTTTTCCACATGTGCCAGTGGTATGCACATAAGTATCCATGCACATAAGGAAATCATTTCAACTGCTGTCCTGAAGGATACTGAAAGGACTCCTAACATTCATTGTCTCTCAAGCTCTGCATCATACAGAATTCTTCATGAGAACAGAGCACCCGGTTTAAGCTACTCTAAAAGCAGGGATCCAGTTCCTCAGGTAGTATAACTGTAATGGCCCTGCTAAAGAAAGTGTCATTATGCTGTTTGGTTGGGCCTGTTCCATTCTTAGTCCCTCCAAAACTCAACACCTCAATACAGTACTTTGTTACAATGGTTGGAGAAAAAATTGTCCTAGGTAGCCATGGAGTAGCAGTTAAACAGTACGCTCCCAAAGCACATTAAAGCAAAGTCTTCCTCTGCCAGAATCAATAAACACCTTTATAGCCTAAGTTCACCAAAAAGAAGCGTTAAAATTTTATTTCTAGAAAAATAGTCCTGCATTTCACTACAACATTGTCGTAATTGTTACCACTCAACCATTTCTAAACACCGTCTTGTGCTAATCTTACATTTATGATTATATGAAAGGGTTTAGAAATAAACCAGTTGGAGAAGTCAGCTTCTGTTACTGAAGATCACACTACTGTAGTGCAACAAAGCCTGCAGGCAGGAATGCTCTGGCATTACAAAAAAAAAAAAAAGGAAACCGTGCTGTTTATGAATCACCATTCTCAAACACAAACAGGTATTACCAAGAGAAGCAGCAGTAGTAAATAGGGCTGAAGCAGCATGTGGGATTCCTTTAATAACAGAAAATTTCCCAATGTCCTAACAGTCACTGCAAGTAATTTGCTCACGCCCCCCTTTATTCAATGATATAGAAAATTCAGAATAAAAAAGTAGCAGCCAGCAACTTCAGAGACATCTGCTTGAACAAACAGAAAGACTTCTTATTTTTAGGGAGTCGTGCAGAAAGCCCATTTTCTCTTTGCACCATCCATACTCACTTGCAAACAAAGAATAATCACACCACAGGGAGAATGTCTTAACCTCAAATATATTTTCTACTGCTATTTTCAGATCATCTCTCAACAGAACGAGTTCCTGCTTTTGTGATGTGTACCTTTGAAAACAAACCACAAGCCACTTAGGTATGCTAGGTCCTTCAAAACCAGACAAACACAGAAGGAGACAAATCAAACTCCTAAACCACAAAACACACTGTTAATAGTCATGGTTCACCTGTTTATTCCCTCCCTTGCCCCTTTAGAAGAAGTGATGTTGTATAATCCTTCTGCTGCCATCTTTTGCCTAAAAGTTGCTATTTGGGTATGCATATTAGGATTACAGTAAACACTTAACGGTATAAAAGGATGTCAGAATTATTTATCCCCAAGTACCTAACATAAACACTCTTAAGACCTCATACATGTATCTTTACTTCTTTTCTTTCCAAAAAACTATTCAAATACCAACTTATTACTGAAAGTAGAATGCCTTGTTACATATTTAATCATTAGTGATTCACAGGTCTTCTGATTTTTTTTTTGTTGTTTTGGGAAGAAGAAAGCAGAAACAATAGGGGATCTTACATTCACAGCAAGGCTCAAGGAGATCTGCAGCAATGAAAAGTTTCAGCCTTCTCACATCATTTATGCATTAACAGATTTCATTGCTTTCCCCAGGCATAAGCTGTCTGAAGATGCATCTGCATAGTTATCTAACAAATACTTGTTTCTATAGATGTTTTCTGTGTATATGAAGATACACATACACATTCTTCCTGAATACATCTCCAGCTTTTATACTACACAGAATGTAGTTAAACTCCAACTTTGAGCTTTTCAGGGTATTTCACTGTCTTGACCCATTTTGCATTCATGTTCTCCTCTCTCCCAGGTGAAAGTCACACGCGTCGGCCTCCTGCAAGTACACTCTCTGCCAGCTATCACAGCCTCTTGACCTGCTGTGATGAGAAGTCAGGAGAGACAGAAACCCTCTAAAGTCAAAACCACTGTCAATTTTCCTCTGGTTTTAGCTTGCACCTACTTAAGTAAAAAGCATCTCCACTTGAAAACCAGTAACAGAGATGAGACAAGCAGCTGCCCTCCACTTAGTGATCCCCGTCTTATTACCTGCTATTGTTTCACTTGGATTCCCTGTTAAAACACATCCAATGCTACCCGAGAGTTACACACGAACACCATTCTGTTCCTCCTTCCATTCCTCCCTTCCTCATACACTACAATGAAAAAGAACCTTCAGCCTGATCTAATTCCCTCAGCATGAACAAGAACAGGAGTGCCAAAAGAAGTCAGTTCCAAAAACATAGGCAACTGCAAACAAGTTCAAATTTATACATCAGCAACAGAGTACTCACAAGCAAAACCAGAAGAGCTGTACCAAATCAAAGGACAAGAACACTAAACTCGGATCTGTTTATTTCAAGAACTGGAGTATAGGACAATCAAAGAAAACTCAATGTACTGCACAGAAACATGTCACTATTCCATCACAACACAAGGACATAGAACTATGAGACAGCATCCAAAGGAGGGATACAAAGATGGAGAAGGGTCTGGAAGGAAAAAAGTATGAGAAGTGACTGAGGCCCCTTGGTGAGATCAGTGCAGAGCAGAGGAGCTGAGGGGAGGGCTGATGGTGGCTGCAGCTCCAAGGGCATGGAGTTGCATCAGGGGAGGGACAAGTGGGAGTTAGGGAGAGCTTCTGCACTGGAGAGCAGTGAGCTCGGCCAAGTGCCAGAGTTCAAGGAGCATCTGGACAATGTTTCAGAAACATGGTCTGATTTTTGGATGGTCCTGCATGGTGCTAGTCCTTCAGTCCTGAGCTGACAAGGGAAACAACAACATTGGGAAGGTGGCAAGCTTGAAACAGTTCTACACCACCCTCTTGAACTGGATTTTTTGCTCCTAAGCATAAAATCACCCAACACAGATTATTTCTAAACATCCCTAAGACTTAATTCTCTTCTGAAAAGTTCTGTACATACTATTTCGTGACTGATTTACCAGTTTTACTACTGCTATTTAGTTACTAATTAATTAAGGTAGGCAGATCACTACAGAGTTTGCTTTCCTCACATACAAAAGGTACACAGTTATGTAAACACCATTGAAAGCAGTAGCAGGATCCCACCTAAGCTTCCTCACTAGAAGCTGAAGGATGTGGGTAACAAACACAAATCATTTAGAACATCTATTTCTCATCCTTTTCTCAAAACCCAGCACCACCATGTCTGAAAACATGACTATCAGATGTCTGTAACGATCATCAGAATTATCTTCACTAAGCTACTGAGAAGGCTTTTGCATGCATCAGTGGTTCAGGTACTCCAAACAAGCCTAAAGCTGAATGTTTAACTGCTTGTACTTCAAACACAGATTCTTTATAGCAGGAAATGTGACAAACATTAAATACATTTACTCAAAACTAATCAGAAATGAGCTCATGACTTCATTCAAAGTATTTTTTGTATAAGTACTATTGCACCAGTAATTTAAACTCCTAATTGAGAACATGAACTCTTAAGAATCATTTCCCACAAATCATTTCAAAATGTTTTTACTCTCTTTCAAAGCAGAAATTAATCATCATCAGTAAGGTCATGGACCAAAGTAATTTTAGAGTAAACTACAAATTCCTGGCAAATCAGTGTCTCAAACATTAAGAAGAGATTTGATCAGGAAGGACTTGTAGCTTGCCAAGGATGTTACTGTTTGAATAATGCCCTAAAAGTCTATCCCAACCATAAGCAAAACAATCCCTGCCTTAAGAAATTCAGATAAAAAAGAAATCTAAACACATTTTTTTCTTAGATACAAGGCCAACATCCAGGTATTAGTAGAATATGCAGTTAAATTGACCAAAGTAGCATCAACTCAGGTTTTTAGAACAGCAGAAACTAGACAAACATTTGCTAAAGAAAGTACAAGATTTATGAGCACACAAGCACCACCGCTGCATGCCAAGCTTGTCACACCCTCATCTTTCAGCACACCCCTTACTGCAGCACCAGCCAGATGACATCCATGTTTGCACAAGTTATTCATACTTCACCTTTCTCTGCTACCATCCACGTTTCATAGAGGGATGTACACCTTCAAGCAGAAACGGAAGATAGCAAGAAGGGATATCCTTCTCACTTGTTAGTTTTCAATTGTACCTAATAAGTCATTGTCTTTTATCCACCTAACCACATCCTACTTTTTCACCTTTTTCTGACATTGAGGGTTTCAAAACCAGACCATGTTTAAACAGCAGCTTCACTGTAACCTTAAAAACCTTAAGAACTGTAACCTCCAAGAACAAGAAATAATTTCTTTCATTCTTCTCTCCTATTAGGCCCTAGCTACTTCCTACAAAGATTCAGGAAAATGAACAAGAGTTCAGAAGTGACATATAAAGTATGTCCTTCTTAAATTTACTTCTCCAGTTCTGACATGCCCCTTTGTTAGGGTGAATTCCCCAAAAGAATAGTACCCACAGAAAATAATGGAGGTGGATGGTATGTTTTTGGATGGCTTATCTAGATGGTATAAAGACAACCAGTAAATAAGGAAAGGCACACTTGTCACTGACAGTCAAGGCTCACCTGGAATTCCACAAGGGAGGGATCTCCAACAAGAGATCCTTCCCCAGTGGTGGTCAGCCCTTAAATGGGGTCTGGGAGAGGTGGAGCCAGACTGCACCCCTTCCGGTCACACAGTGCATTGCCTTCACCTGTGCTCCTGCGGCTGACTCAGTGCTCACCTCAGGTGATCAGTCAGTGGTTCAGGCCCTGATTCATCAGTTCCCATACACCCTTGAAAGGAGGAAGCAAGTTCAGGTTAAACTTGTATACAACTGTTCAAAAAGCTATGGACTCTGCCATGTTGCAACTGCAAATGAGAAAGATCACTGATGAATGGCTTCCTTTCAAACAGTGTTGTCTCCCAGAAGTCAGTCAAATATCTAGGGAGCCTGCTTTGGCAGGGGGGTTGGACTAGATGATCTCTAGAGGCCCATTTCAACCCCTACAATTCTGTGATTCTGTGAAATAACAGAATCCTTGGAAACAATGTTTCCATGGTCATGGACATTTGCTTCCATAGTATTCAGATAACATCCTAGAAGTTGAGCAACATGCTGACCAAAGAAATGATTCCCTCAAGCTCCGATCTGCTGTTCAAGCCCTGTCAATGCATTGGTGCTATGCATCAAGGCTGACCCAAAAGTAATGTCTCCTGTTTTATTACGTTGGCCCACAGCATCAGAGCTGGATTTTGGTGGTATGGCAGTAAAGGCTGAATCTTCCTGCTATGTTGAAAAATAGTTTTGTAGCTGAAAATACTCGCTATCAAATAGTATTACTATACTCTTTGTAGCTCCTGTGGTTTCCATGGAAATAAACAGAAGGTATTACTTTTGGAGCAACCTACATAAAATTCCTATATGATTTCCATCTCCACTTTGTATTACAAAAAAATAATCAGAGATATTCATACTTCAGAATGCTTTCCTCTCCACTGCTGATGCATTGCTGCTTCTACTGTTTGTGGGGCTGTACAGATGAAGGGCATGAGTCCCAGTGAAGAGACTCTACAAGATGAGCTATATTCAGATCACAATTTAAGCCAACGCGTAATGCTGTCACTCCAGAAAAAACAGTCTTCCTTGCAATAAAAAGATGCACTGAAGAATAATTTCTTACAAAAGCAAACAAACAAAAAGAGCTTTATGACAAATTTATCTGGAACTGAGACTCAGAGCAACTGAAACTAGAACAAGAGGTGCCCCTGAAAATTTAAATATTTCAGACATGCATTTAAGTGAAGAGTCAGAGACAGTTTCTCAAATAAAGAAAAAAAATGCTTATTGAAGGAGATCCCTATTAACACACTTCTGTGGAACACAGTAAAAATGACAGTGGAATCTTGTTTCATCTCTGAGATCTGTTTACATTTCTAAATGATACAAAAAGCCTTCCCAGGGAAGAGTTATAGTGAAAATAAAAAGGTGCTGATTAAAGTAAATGAACTATGAAGAAACTCTGGTGCAGGCTGATTCAGCAAGCAAATTCAGTTCCTGCATAATTGGTTCTGCTCTGAAGCTATCCCTCAGCGCATGGGGAGAAGAAGAAAAACACAACAACCCCACTCAGAACTGAGCCTCTTGGTCACATCCAGGACAACCTAAAATAAAAGCTTAAACAGCTTTTTCCTACTGCAGAGTCCAAAGGCTGATCTGAACAGACTGCACTGGTAAACATTTTATGTACATGTTCACTGGCATACATTGTAGGTATGTATGTGGTTCTTCTGCATAAATAGATGGAAAAAAATGCTCTAAAGATCCAAAGAAAAATATGCGTGTACCAGCCACCATGAATACACCTTTTACTACCTGCCTTGGACTCAGAGCCACACCGTTGTTTAAGCCACTTCCAGCCATTCTTATTTATTCTGCTTCTTTATGTTACTTGTGTTTGCAAGCTCCGAGACAACACACAGGGATGTTAATCCCCACTATCAAGAAAGTTTGATAAGAAGGCAGAGTAAGTGCAGGCAAGGAAGTAGCAATAAAGAACTGAAAAAACAGTGTGTGTAATCCTACATCACAGCTGACTTCAGCCTTCACTCAATTAGCAGTTTCCCTTTCTCCCCACACTAAAAAGCCGGACGTCTTACTAATGAAGTTAATCATCACATTTGAAATGCACATTTCTTTTGATAAGGAGGTTTGAAGCAGATAGCACTCTGCATATAATAACAACATGTTTTGTAGGCACTCAAATAAGTAGATGATAGCAACTCCACACCATAAAAGGTTTCATAAGATACTTCATACCTACTATCTTTCCACTGTAGAAACATAGTATCAACACAAAAAGGGATTTTCATGTCGAATTTCAATTGAATTATGATTCCTCCATTCAGAAAGAACTTGAGATTTCAACTACCATAAAGTCTGTAGAAGTCAGAACATGTTGATAAGTATCTCTTCACAGCAGTGGCAGTTCTGAAGGCAGCTTAGAAATATCAACATGTTGAACTCAAGAAAGTGTTTCAGCACACTGATATAGCCTGGAAAACATAACCATACCTCCAAACCCTTACAAAACACATTCCTCTAAACTTACTCAGATTTCTGAGAAGCTGTCATTGCAAATCCTGCTCTGCAGAAATCCACTGGAATCACTTAGATGTTGACCCCTGGATCTATTTTGCATTTAGGGGATAATTTGGTTCAGAAATGCACAGAAAAGCATAGAGTCAAAAACTAAGCTAACCATTAGTGTTATTTGAGCTCTTTTATGCAAAGAAAGTTGGGGGAGCAAAGAGAAAGAGAATATGGAGAGTGTGCTTTGAGTCAGCACAGCTTTCCTGATCACATGCCTGATGAATAAGGGTTCATTATGATCACCTGTCCCAGTCTCCCCACCTGTGTGTAGCCCATAAGATTGCCCCATACTACATAGTGTAACAAATAAATCTTTTAAGTACTGATGCTTTTCTAAAAAGTTATGTGTTTAAATGATGAAAAAAGAAAAAAAAAGAAAAACCAGCCTAATGATAGTTGCTATTTGAAAAAAATTGCACTCTATTTCTAGTCTCAATATGTCAAACTTTACGTTTCCAACTGTGGATGTTGTTAAACCTTTTCCTAGCCTGACTTAAAAGCCCATTATTCCTCACCTTTACATTTCTAAACAATGATTCAAGCATTTCCTTCATCCTCTTTGATCCACTCAAGGCCACATGCTCTGAGAGGCTGTAAAGCAAGAGCTTTTTAGATGTTTCATATACTGGAGTGGGCTGCATCTTGCACATAAGCCTCTCACCTGAAGCGCATACAATTAAGTACTAACACCTATGGACCTCACAGGTAATTCTCATACTCCCTGCTCTTCCGTCATCTCACATTCAGGAGGGGCTTGCCCCTGGCTGACTGTCCACCAAGCTCCTAAAGTCTTCCCAGAATCACAGCTCTGAGGAACGGAATCTTCTAACTTGGTGTTCCTTGTGGTATGACTTCTACTTATAGAATCACTGAATCATTAAGGTTGGAAAGACCACTAAGATCATCTAGTCTATCTGTCAGCCCATCAGCACCGTGCCCACTGAACTCAGTATGTTGAAATATGCAATTGGGTAGAGGTGTTCAATAACCAAGTAATCCAAATCACTGTCCGTGAATGATAGTTCATTTCAGTTAATATTAAATAGGTTGCTTTCCATACGATCGTTTAGGCTGGAAAAGACCTCTGAGCCCCATTGCTAATCCATCCCTCTCAGTACCACCAGGCAAAGCAAAAAGCTAGAATAAAACTTTGGGCAGCACACGAAGGGGAGCTACCCTCCACCTGAGCTCCACGGAGCCACTCACCCACAGAGAGGACGATTAACCGCCCCCTTCTTACCGTCCCCTCTGCCCAGCGAGAGCTGCCTGCAGCATCGCAGTCGAGAGAAGTCTGATACCTTCAGTTTTCATAGTAACGTGGGTTAAAAGAGAGAAAGAGAGAGAGAAAGAACAGCTCCGGTCAGGTTTCCGACGGCAGCAGCGCTCGGTGCTGTCGGTGCAGGGGAGCGGGGCGAGTGCAGCCGCGGCTCCCGGGCAGGGAAGGGCGCCCGCGGCCGGAGCAGTGCAGCCCAACCCAACCCGACACCGCACGGCTCTCAGCCGGTACTCCTGCCGCAGGTTTCCTCATTCTCTACTCGCGCGAGGAAAGCAAAATAAAAAGAACAAGAGCAATCATTCCTAAAAGGTTGCCGATAAAGAGAGAAGGACTCACCAGGAACCTCGGTAGGAGACGAGAAGTGAGTGTATTTTATCAGCATCCCCGCTGCAGCCGAGACGGCGAAAGGACTGCCGATGTCAACTCCGCAGCTCTACGGGGCGGGGAAGCAAAGTACTACTCCAGCCTCGGCGGGATGCAGTCCCCGGTGCACGTACACACGCAGGGCACAGCCAGGTTCTGGCAGGTGCAGCCCTGCGGCGGCCCGCCCGCTTCGCTCCCTCCCCTCCTGGGCTCTCCCGGCAGCTGCGCGCCGAGCTCCGCCCGCACCTCCCCAGCTGCTGCCGGCACAGCCCCGGCCGCCCCTCAGCGCCTCTCGGCGGCAGGAAGAGCGGCCGCCCCGCTGCCCCCGAGCTCGTAGAGGGCGGCCCCGCGCTTCCCGCAGGGCTTGGGAGAGGTGCTCCCTTCCCGTGACCATCTCGCGTTCAGCGGTGTTTTCGTTGCGTGGACTGAGCAGCTCGGGAGGCAGCTCTGGTCTCTCGGGATGGGTTTAGAAGATGTAGCTGTCTGTCCTTTTGGCCATTAGGAAACAGAAGGGATGGCCATTCTGTGCAGTTGGTGAGGGAAGAGTCCGAAGGGTAAAACGGCAATGGGAGAGCATAATGGAATGTATTCATCCCAGCTCTCCTCCCTACAGCAATATGAAATAGTTCTTAGGCTTTATGACCATCACTTTAATGGTTCAAGTGCCTCAGATTTATCAGATAGCTAGCTGCAAGCCTGACAAAACATCCCAAAATTTGAAAGAAACCAGGCAAAAGAGTATCCGGATTCATCCAGATGAAGTAAATGATTCATTTACCCTTGTGGGCATCCTCAAGCCTCTGGAGAGCTCACATAGCTGGCATCTGAGGAGGGAGATAAGGAAACCAATTTAGCACTCGTGTATTGCCTAACCTATTAGAATGGGTCTTTGAAATTTCTGCAGTATGAGGAGGAAGGCCATGTGGAAGCACTGAGGAGCAGGTCTTTTTCACAGCTTTAACTCTTTTGAAAAATGATCTAATTTTTATCACTTTGAAAACACTGCAATGTGTGCAACAAAAATCACAGAATCACAGAATGGTTTGGGTAGGAAAGAACCTTGAAGCCTACCCAGACCCAACCCGTGCTGTGGGCAGGGCTGCCCCCCACCAGCTCAGGCTGCCCAGGGCCCCATCCAACCTGGCCTTGAGTGTCTCCAGGGATGGGGCATCACAGCTTCTCTGGGCAGCTGTTGCCAGCACATCACTGCCCTTCTGCGCTGAACAAACCAAAGGACCTCAGCCACTCTTCATAGAGTAGTTCTATGTCCTTTTTGTACTGTTGTGCCTAAAACTGAACACAGCACTCAAGGTGAAGCCACACCAGTGCAGTGTGGAACAGGACAATCATTTCCCATGACTGGCTGGCAATGCCATGCTTGATGCAGCCCAGGATATGATTTGCCTTCTTGGCTGCCTGGGCACTCTGTTGACTTATGTTCAACTTGTTGTTGACCAAGACCTCCACATCCCTTCCAGCAGGGCTGCTCTCTAGCATCTCATCCCCCATTCTGTATGTATAGCCAGGGATGTCCTTTCCCAATTACAGAATCTGGCACTTGCTCATTAGTCTTCATGCAGTTGGAGATTGCTCAACCCCCTAATTTGTCTAGTTCTCTCTGCAAGGCCTCCCCACCCTCAAAAGAGTCAACAACTACTTCAAATTTAGTATAGTCAGCAAACTTGCTCAAATCATCTTTTAGTCCTACACCCAAGTTATTTATGAAAACATTAAACATGAATTAACATGAAAATATCTGGCCCTAAAATGGAGCCTGGGGCATCCCGCTAGTTACCAGGACCAGCCTGATATAACCCCATTTACTATAAACCTTTGGGCCTGACCTGATGGCCACTTTGCTCACCCATGACCTTATGTTTCTGACTAGCTGTATGCTGGACATTTTGACCAGAAGAGTACTGTGAGAAATGCTATTAAAAGTTTTACTGAAATCCAAAATTATAGCATCAACTCATTTCCCTTGGTCATTTAGATGGGTGACATCATCATAAAAGCAAGTTAAGTTAGTTAAACAGAGCCTTCCCCTCATGAACAAATGTTAGCTGTGACCATTGATCACATTGTCCTTCAGGTGCTTTTCAATAACTCCCAGCATGATTTTTGGGCAGTATTCCTCCTGTTTATAAGCTCCCTTAAAGTAGCTCACAAGGGAAGGAGATAAGCTGTGCTTACGTTATTCCAAATAATGCGTATGTTGGGAAGGAGGTACAACATTTGCAAAACTTGCAGTAAACTACAACTCCTTTGAAAGCTAATTTGATTTTGTAGCGTTGTACTCTTATAATATTGTCTGGAGGGCTGATGAGTGAAAAGAAGGGAAAATAACCCAGCAGCAGCCTGATGGCTCAAATACCATGCTAGCCACCGGAATACTTAAGTACAAAAAGAATTTCTGAGAAACCAGAGATATTTGTGTTTCTGCTGGGGTAAAACGCAGCTGTTCATAGAGGCTGGACAAACGTAGTATTCTGGTAGCACCGGTGCATGTCACTGGTGATTCTGATCGCAGCTGCTCACATTTGCATCGCTGTAAAGAATGACCCCACAAGATCCTTGACTGCAGCTCAGCAAGGAATAGCTCAAGGTATTCACAGCTCTTGTCCACAGTGTTGTGGCAGCACTTGTGTCTTCTAGGATAGAAATTTTCTGACAGTTTTTCTTCTCTGGGTCAGGAACTGTGAACTCCACACACCAGCCATCAGTAGACTTTGGCATTTATTGATATCCCATTTCACATAGCCCCAGCATCTACCAAACACACAGAACTCACACATATTACTCACTATTCAATATCACTAATGAAGAAAACTTGGTTGGCTTACATTTCAGTTAGCAATACAAAGTGCTCTGCAGGCTGTTATTTCTCACTCAAATCTATCAGTCACCTATCAGTACTTACCAGAGAAGTCACTTCTGCTGCAGTTTTGCTAAACCTAGAAGTTTTAAGCAGGAAATTGTGTAGCGTGAAATAGAAAAGGGAATGTTTGAGAAATGCCAACAGCTATTAACAGCAAGAGCTGCTCTAGGATAACTTATATGCCTTTCACTCCTAAATAACACACACATAAGGAGAAGAATTTGAAGGCAAGAATTGGAAAGAAAGGTTGGTCATGGATGTTGAATTATGCAAGTGCCTATTATTCCCTAGGCTGTTTTCCAGAAGTATAATTGCATCTCTAACAAAGAGAGAGGACTTTTAGTGTCATTGGTGAAGGTTTTGAGCTGTCACTTGGTACAGGTCTTCATAAAATAATAATAAAAATAATAAGACATTTCAACAATGCCTTCCAATGGTCAAAAAGGTATAGAAGCCAATTCTAAGGAAGTGTTCTATTTCTGACTATATTTTCCAGTGCTCTGAGTTCCCATATAAATTATCCTTTATTTAAAATGAAGTTCCTGGAATTTCTGTAAAAGCAGGTTCCGGGTCAGTTTTCAGTGGTCCCTGTGAGCCAGTGTGTTTCTTTATGCTGTAAAGATGGGGAAAAGACGATGTGTTTTGAAAATAAATAAATAAATAAAATGCCTGGTAGGATGCACTAATTAATAATGAGGCAACTTAGCGTTTCAGGAAATATGGGAGCTGCTGCTGAAGCAACAGCACCACTATGCTTCTTGAAATCATTCATCACCTTATTCAGTATTCCTCATTAAAAGGAGAGATATTTATTTGAGCACTGCTATTAAGCCATATTTCATTAATTTTATTAAAACATATATATTATTTCACTTGAGATGTCACTTCTCAGTTCCTGCTTGGTGACCATGTGACAAACAAGATCTAATGGAATTCCACACAACCCTGTAGGCTCTGGTTTCATCAGTGTGAATCATAAATGTCTGTGAGATCAATTCTAGCATGTAATTGAGCAATCTGGACCCATCTACCTGTCTTAGGACTTGGATTTTGGTTTTATAACAGCAGTATTGGGCTGCAAGTCAGAGAGTCCTAAGCTTACTTGCACAACTGTTTTTACTTACATGACATGAAGCAATTTTCTTACTACAGAGCCAATTAACTTTCCTCTGAGAGAAAAATAAAATTTCTCTAGCTTCATTCCAATTATTCAGTGTTCCTACCCTCCTTTTCTCCTCTCATACTGAGAAAGTGATGTCAAAAGTAGAGGATGGCCATTCTGAAAGTGTTACACCCAAGAGCAATGTTTTGAAATGGCAATTATTTGAGGGTTTTTTGTTTTGTTTTGTTTTGTTTTCTGAACGTTTGTTTCTACAGGAACAGGAAAATTACATGGCATGGGCTTAGAGGTGAGAAAGAGTGAACTGATGTCATTAGCTGTTCTGAGACAAGACCATTTCTGTTACAGTCAGTGAAAAGATTTAGAAGAAGAGGTATTTACAGAAAGCTTTTCAGGGTAATTACAGTGCCTTCTGTTCTTTCTAAAGAAGTTGCTAAAGGCGGACTTAGAGATATAGTGAATGCAGCAACACATTTGTACTTTCTCCCCACACATCATAAAATGAGGAACCTATTTTCTTGCTTCTCCTTCAGTACATTCAATACAAAAAGAATAAGAAAATAACAGAATACAGTAATGGGTATCTCACTGTGCTACGTTAAGCTAGGGCTTGAATTTCTGCCTAGAATGAAACTAAGGGAATGGTCTTGGAGCCCCCAGTATTGCGTGTGCTATTTACAGAAACACAGAATCACAGAATTGTAGGGGTTGGAAGGGACCTCCAGAGGACATCAAGTCCAACCCCCTGCCAAAGCAGCTCCCTAGCCCAGGTTGCACAGGTAGGCGTCCAGGTGTGTCTTGAACGTCTCCAGAGAAGGAGACTCCACCACCTCTCTGTGCAGCCTGTGCCAGTGCTCCGTCACTGTACTGTGAAGAAGTTCCCACAACATTTGTGCGGAACTTCCTGTGCTTCAGTTTGTGGCCATTTCCCCTCATTCTATCGCCTCACACTGCTGAGAAGAGTCCAGCCTTGTCCCTTTGCCTCCCACCCCTTAGGTATTTATGGACATGAATCAGATCCCCTCTGAGTCTTCTTTTTTCAAGGCTGAACAGACCCAGGTCTCTCAGCCTTATTTACTCTTATCTGATATTTTCTATGGCATTCTTCACACAAGCATGAACAATGCAAAATGAGTAAAAGCTATAGAACAACATCCTGAGTAAAGAAACATTAAGTCAATATCCAGGTACCCTGTGCTTCACTGTTCAGACGTATTTCTTGAACCAACAATGAGGAAGCTCTTTAAATAACTTAAAAATATGAAAAGCCCATGAAACGTAACTGGTAGTGCAACACAGAATTTCATCCAACAGGTAATTCTTATAATTACTTACAATTTTGCTTCAAAATAACTAGCTGCAGTTCTATCACTTAACAAATCCATCAGTAAGATATCTGTATTTTAGAATGTTTTGTTGCAAATCGCTTTAATGAGCCTTAGAAAATACAGAAAAGTGTCAGTGATTTCATAAAACCTGTCCACTTGTTATTTGCCAGACCTGTGAAGTTCATCAGGAAGATAGTCCAGGTAACCTCAATGCTTTTTGATCATCTAGCTGTCAGTAGATAAGATTTAGAAATCTATTAGAAGATGCAGAGATTAAAAAAACCACCATGTTCCAATAGACAGTGAACAGAAGTATTTTGGTCAGAAACTGAAAGGGCATTTTTAGATCAAATAATTTGATTCAGTTTGTCCTTGACAAGAAAATAGCTTGGGAAGTGAAAAGCTGCATTCTGCATTCGAAACAGGGTTTGGAAAAACACCTGGGAAAGCAATCTTATATCTTCACAGAAAAACAAAACAAAACAAAAAAAAACAAAACAAAAAAAAAACCAACAACCAACGCTTTCATTTACTATATAAAAGAATTCCTCACCCTTTGGAAAGCTCAATGTCACAGTGAGAGTCACTAATTTGACTTTCTCTAATTTGCATTATGTTTTGCTCAAAGCTCTTGTTCACAGTTGTAGTCTCATGTGGTTACTTCTGATAAGAGGAAATCTGTCATCTTAGATGAAGTGTTTCTTCAACATGCTTTATATGACTTGCAAACACAGCCCAACTGTATTTTCTTGAACGCTACAGAAAGAGAATACTTTTTGTAAGTACTGCTCTATGCAAGGATCTACTTTTTTTCTTTTTGAAAAGCACTTTTTCCAAAGTGAGCTCTGCTGCTTAGGGTCCTTAGGGCACAATCACATCTTCTGTCTCTCTCTCTTACCACATGAAGACCACTGTTGCTCCCTGTATTTCAAGTACAGGGAAGCCCTCTAGTGCAGAAGACAGAGTTCCTTTCTGTTTTCCAGTAGTATGTTGAACAGTATTTTGGACAATGGCTTTGGGGTTTTTTTCAGCCAGAATTCCTTTTAGATGGAATAAATGTTCCTTACTTTGAAGTAGGACTGTGACAGACAGGAATCACTAACACCTCTTGCCTAACAGTAGCTTCTAGTACAGGTATAGATAGACAATTACAGTATAGAATGTTTATTTTAAAAATGTACATCTTCATTCCTTGGGAAAGAGTTCATGTTTGGTTTAAAGGTAATACAATAGCTGGTAGCTGCTGAAAGATGAAAGTTGCTGTTCGTGACTTTTTTCTCTCTTCCTCAATGATGCTCTGCCCTCTCCCTTGTCCTGCTTCCTGACCTCTCAGCAAGCCAGATCTGTTAGAAAACCAGCAGTAAGTTACTCAGCTGTTGCTACTGCCAATTTAGTGAGGAACATCCTCAGAGAATGGAGTCAAAGGAGCACCAGAGCCTCTGCCAGGGAAGGCAGAATTGTGCTGCAGAGGAAAATCACTGAGGGAAGAGGGGCCTGGCTGCTCCTTAGGTTCTTAAGGGCACTTAGACTTCAGAGTGGATCAGTTGTCTTGTGGTCTTGGGGTTTTGTGGTGTTTGTTCCACCTTAAAAGTAATGAGGCTTGGTGGATGTTTTGTTGTTGTTGTCTTTTCCAAACAACCAAAGGATAAAATCACTAACATGTAAATGCATCCATGTAACATTCTTGACAGTTTTTAACTCATCATTTTCTAGTGGTACAACTGTTTACAACCAATAACAGGGATGCATCCCTGCAGTCTCATAATGGAAATTTCACCTCATTGAAGGAAAAAATAGCTTAGAAGGTAAGTGCTCTGGCCACAGAAAAGAACTACATGTTTTATTTAACCATCATACAATTAAAGTTCTCCATTCAAGTAATGGATAGCAGTGTGCCTGCTTTTAGCAGCTGTTACCACAGCATTTCTGAATTATAAAACACTGAGATAGAGAGTGTTTTATGCATAGTACACAACGAAATTTTCACACAGTAGATGATTTCAAATAAAATTAGAACAGTTCTAATTTTTATTTAAATATTTATACATCATAAAACTTGTAGCCCTCAAATGTGCATGTTGTAGGAGTTTTTGGACAAACTCATGGACCACTCATAATATACAATCCTACAGCAGCAATATGATAGCTTGAATAACATTAACAACAAAAACATATTCTATGCATTTTAAGACGTTATTTTATGATTTACCAGGAGTAAATGAAGGGTTAGAAATGTATGAACAGTCTGTCTTAGACATCTGTGGCAAATTTTGATAAGTAATCCAGGTAATATTAACCACAAAACAGAATGAAGACTTCTTATACAGTGAAGTCATAACACTGCTGTTAACTGTTTCAGTTCATTTAAATGGGTAAGCAGCTACAGTGGGTGCAGGGCAATCTTCCTAGCACTGGAAAACTATTCTATCTTGATATGTGCCTTAAATACTGACCACAGAGAATAAAAACTGAACACATATAATACTGTCAACTCATCCAGTTTAACCGTAATATTCATGGTGTACATTGTTCTATCTCAAAGCTTATCTGAAAGCAGGTGAGTCTCTAAGGAAGCCAGCAGCACTTGCAATGCAGGCACTCCAGTCTGGGCCTTGGCAGCACATCTGTACCAGCAAACACTACACTCTCCACAGCTCACACAACTTGCAACAAGCCACTGCAACCACTGCAATGCTGTCTCCTAACCTTTTCCCATTGTACACAAACAAAGCAGCTTGCACATTTCTGTTCTGCATTCATGTTCTCATTCATGATCACAGCATGAGTTTCCAGCACTCTGATGATTCCAAAAATACAGAAACCGCCTCGATAGACCATTTGTAGCTATGGAAATAGCAATATCTATCACAATCCACTGAGAACTTTTTAAACAATTGTTGAGTGGGCATTCAGCTCTTCGGAGGAGTTTGAGCAAGTCACTGCAGTTAATACTAGAACAACTCTCAGCAAAAAAAAAAAATAATAATATTAAAATCAGAAAAGCTGAGGCATACAGCCAATGGTCTGGCCAACTTGAAAACTGCCATAGAGATTAGGCCAGGAGTCCATCTACTCCACTGCTCCATTCCTGGCAGTAACACATGGCGATGCATAGGAAGAGAGCAAGAACAAAAACAGCACACACTGATTCTTCCTCCAGCGTGTGGCCACATGTAGATTAGGAACTAAGTCAGAAGAATTAAATCCAGAGTTGAAGCGGTTTTGACTTTTTGGTTTAAGGTGGATGGTGAAGGCTTAAAATGCTTGCAACAGCTGAAGGACAAAAAGGCAGGAAGCGTGAGAGAGAAGCCATACTATTTTTCCTGCATGAGATTCCCATTTTTCACTCTGCTCAAGCAGTGGTGAATCTCTGCAGCCTGTACTACCTCTCCAGTATGTCAAATCCTTTTCAAATATTTGCATTTTAATCAAGGAATGATTTGAGCTGCTCTGTTTATTTTCAATCTTTTAAGAGCTTCTGTTCAGCATGTGAATGATGAAAGCCTCCAATTACATTTGAATTCAGTGTTGTATTTCTGTACCATCTCTTTCAGCATTTTCCATATTTCCTATTACAGTGCACATAACTAATTGTACTGCAATCCATTTGCATTTTCCAGCTTATAATTCACAGCAGCATAGTAAGGAATTAAGCAGAGCAGTCAGGTAACTCCTCCTGAAAAGTGTACATTTCCTTGTAAAAATTTATTATAACTCTTGTGAAATCAGTACTCATGTTAGCCATTCTCAGGAAAAATAAAAAATACAGAAAGGAAAATAGATCGGTCCTTTTGGTTGTCAAAATTCTGTCAAAAATGAATCTGTGTGGAGGAAAAAAAAGGAAAAAAGAAAAAAGAAAGAAAATAACCACTCTGGAGCTGTGAAAGCTGAATTATTGTAAGTCTAAGACTAACTCAAAAGATGATTTAATACCTCCTGTTCCCTAAAGGAGAATGCAGGCTAGTTGGATGCCTGGTGGATGTTACTAATGTGTTATCAATCCAGCAGAGTTGACTAAAACACCAGGCCTGTTTCAGTGTTATTACTCATACTTGATTTTTTTTTCCTACTAATATTTAAGATATATCTCCTTTAGTTCAAATTAAACCTATCATTTTCTTTCCTATTTTTTATCATGTGTTGGCCTGTTAAGCATCCCTTTTAGTGAGCTGCTGCTCATTGAGATACCCACTGCGTGAAGAGACTGGAGAAGAGATACAAAACAAATGTGGTTCCTCCACAAGTCACATTTTCTAAGCTTCTTTTGGGTCTCTCTGCTTCCAGGAGAAAAATCATTTTAGGTCCTGACACCACACTGGGCAGAGAATTACACTTGGTGCCTGGTAAACACCAAGAACAACATAATTGCATTTCGTTCCTTTCATGATATTCTTCAACGTAATTATTTATAACATCATCCTTTGGTTCCTATTTACTGATATTCCATAATTTTCTGTAACATTACTGCCTAGCCTCCATTTATGTATCTGTGTCGATGTCATTTTCACAGGCAGTACTTTGTATTCTTTATGAAATTTCTTCCTGTTGATTTCACCAGCCTATTCAGTATTTATAATTTTATCCTGTCAGTCAGCACACCTGTAACTTGCCATTATTAAAAGGCTTTTATAAGCATTATTTTTGTTCCACAATTGCAGTTGTTGCCACTAATACTGATTAGTTCAAAGAGGAGAGAAGAGAAAGATCTTGAGTTTATTCCTCCTACTTTGATAACAATTCATTAGGAGCAATTTGTTACTTTTTCCCTAGATTCCATATTCTTACTTTAAAGTTACGTGAGAGAGCATAACAAGACACATTTACTACAAAATAACATGCCAACTATGCGTTTCCCTTTCATCCATTAAAACAGTGGTTCTGTTGAAGAACAAAATAAAAGTTGATTGACATAGATTCTGGGCACATCTGTGTTGGCTGTTCTTAGGTGTTGCTGGGTGTTTATCTGTAAACACTCTCCAGATTCATACCAGTTCTGATATTTTACAGAATTACAGAATCATTAAGGGGAGAAGACCTCTTAGACCATCTAGTTCAACCACAGCCCATCACACCATGCCCACTGACCACGTCTCTCAGTGCCACATCCACACAGCTCTTGAACACCTCCAGGGATGGTGACGTACCAACTCCCTGGGCAGCCTGTATCTCTGCCTCATCCCTGTTTCAAAGAAATTTTTCCTAGAATACAACCTGAACCTTCTCCATGCAACCTCTCTTTCTAGAACCTAATAGTTCTCTTTTATTGTTCAGGTGTTGAGCTGAGCCTGATGACATTCTTGCTATCCTGTCTGTATTGTACAGTGGGAGAGAAGGATACATTTTATTTTTTCCCCTTTATTAGGACCACTACCTTCCAACCAACATACCAGTCCTTCAGGAGCCCTATTTTCCATGGTGTCCCCAAATATTATAGTTACTAGTATTGCAAAGAAAATATTTCTTTACATATTTCTAAACAGCATAAAAAATGTGTCTAGCAACCATTTCCTTAGATAACTGCATCCTGAAAAGATGAAGATGCATAATCTCAGAAAATATAGAGAACAAAAGATGAACAAGATCCAAGGCTAAGTTCCTCCTAGCACTATTAGCTTTATGTCTCAGTTGCCAGTGCAAATACAGCACACGCTTCCAGTAGCTTTTATTTCTTTAATAAAGTTTTGTCTCTAGCTTTGATCTATAAATACATAAAAAGGATATTTTGTTTTTCTTGTAATAACTCCCAAGTGTGAAAACCCAGGAATATACTGCACAGGTCAGGACAAAGAACACTTTATACTGAGAGGTTTTTTTTCTATGTCTTTTTCCTATGACTATATCCATTTGTGCTTGTTCATAATAATCTGCTTTTAGAGAAATAGTCTTCATGCTCAGTTTTCTCATCCTACTGTCCCCACTAGCAAATATTACACATGAAAGCTATTTTCAAAGATGATACAAAAGTGTTTTGTTTTGCTTCCCCTGTACTTTCATTCTTCTAAAGTTTTTCCAATTAGCATTCAAGAAACACCAATCAACAGACACTTTTGCAAGGTACACATGCGTCGGTCCAAATAGGTGCCACCAAAGCTGAAACCAGATCTGAGGCAGCCTTGTTGCTCCACCTATGAACCAACTTTTTACTCGGGTGACTAGTGATAGGACATGGTGGAATGGCTTTAAACTAAAATGGGGGAGATTTAGATTAGATTTTGGGCAGAAATTCTTTCCCCAGAGGGCAGTGATACGCTGGCACAGCTGCCCAGAGAAGCTGTGGTGGGGCATCCCTGGAGGCACTCCAAGGCCAGGTTGGATGGGGTCCTGGGCAGCCTGAGCTGGTGGGGAGCAGCCCTGCCCATGGCAGGGGCTGGGTGGGCTTTGAGATCCCTTCCAACCCAAACCATTCTGTGATTCTTATCATTGTTTCTGTTTAGAAAGACCGGGAGAATTGTATCACATAGGTAATTCTATAAGAACAAACCAGGAAAAACATAAAGGAGTTTACAGTTTTCTTCCAAATAAAATATATATTAAAAAAAGCCATGCACAAATTCCGCATTGTTCCATACTAGGTGTCTTTCCTGTTTCCCGGGCAACATCACAGCGAGTGAGAAGATCGCACCTGCCTACACCTGTTTGTATAGCGCACCGATTAAAACCCAGAGCCGTTTCTTTGCAATAAAGTGGAATTTAAAGCAAGTCACCGCGACTAAAACCTAATGGCAGCTGTGCGTCAGGCAATTTACACGGACTAGTAACAACAGCGGGGAAGAAAACGCCGTCCCGCGTCATCAGGAGCACGCCCACCCCCAGCTCCGCAGAGCCCGGCCCGCCCTCGGTTGCCGCCCCGCGGAGGCGGAGCCGCGCAGGACTCGGAGGAGCCGTCGCTGCCGGAACCGCCGCCGCCACCCGAGCCGGGGCCATGGAGGACTTTCACCCCCACAACGACGAGGTAGGGGCTCTCCGCCCGGCCCCGCCTCGCTGGGGAGGGTCCGCCGGCCCCTGCCGGACCAGAGCCCGGCGCCGGGCGGGGCTCTGCCGTGTCCCGGGCCCGCGGAGCGAAGCGTTTGAGGGCAGCCGCTGTGGTCGTGCCGTGCTGGGCGGTGGGGGCTCCTTATTGAAAGGAACTGAGTGGCCTTTCCCCCCCTTGGGCCCCGCTTTCGGATCCGTAGCCGCCCGTTTCTATTAGAAACTCACGCTGCCCTTGAGATCTGTGCCCTTACCCATCTGGTTGGAACCGATGGGTGCAGGGAAGCAGATGTCACAGGTGGTCGTGCTGGGTTTTATCTGGAAGCCAAGATGAACTCTGAGGAGTCGGAATGAGTAGAAAATAAGGTATGTTAGAACTGCAGGTGGAGTTTCTCAAGTGTGCCAAAAAATAATTGACTTTTCATCATTACAGATGATCTTCAACGCTGATGAGGCCCACAACATAGTTAAGGAGGTAGGTGTTAGTTCATGGCTCACATTTTAAAGGAACTCTTTATCTTGTAACATAGTAAAAAGAGACTTTTAATTAACCATCCATGATAAATTCAAGCCTATACAAAATATAAGCTAGTATTTAAATCAGATGAAAACAGACCTTCATTTGGAACTACTACAAGCTTCAGTTGATTGTTGTCTTCAACTGTCTAAGGGGGAAGAAGGTGACAGAGAGAGGGACAGAATTCACTTGACATTGGACTAGTGAAGTGACTAAACACTTCTATTATTTTTCCTTTACCCAGCTAGAAAACAGGCAATCACTGGAGAAGGCTACATGGAGCTGGGAGGTCTCCATCTTTGGACTTTAAAAAAACCTGCCTGGACAAAGTCTTGAGCAGCCTTGAGATCACACTTGGGAAATTAGCTTTGGCTGGAGCAAGAAGTTGGACAACATGGGCTTGCTAGCGTATCAATATTTAAAATAATTCTTGCACAAAAAGAGCAGGCTGAAAGTGAGTAGCCTGCCAGTCTAAATTAAATACCTGATAACATGGTTAATGAAAAGTGTGCAGCTTACAGATGCTGTCACATTTTACAGGGAAATACCATTTTTATAAGGAAATTTCTAGAGGGCTTGTGCAGATCCTTTCCTACCTGCCATGACAGGGCTTCTTGAGCTGCTCTGGATCACAGCAGCAAGCCCTCTGCTGTCAGGTGAATGACAGTTCAACCCTTACATAACTGGCCCTGCTTTGAGAGGCCAGATACACTATCACAGATTCTTTTTATTTTTACATCTGAGGCTGGGAGCAAAGCCAAGTGTTTCTGCCTCTGACTTAAAGCTTGCATGGGTCTCAGGAGCTGTGGTATTGGAAAAGAGCAGAGTCACAGTAGCATCACTGTGCACTGTTGTCCTGTTTTGCATTTCTTTCCTTCAAGTCATTGTCTAGCTTTATACAATGGGATTGGAACTAATTGGGTTTTATAGGATCTGGAGCACAAATCTCTTGTGCAGCATGTTAGTGGGTGGTGCACGCATGAAGTCTGCACTACTGAATCAGAGAATGTAGCTTTATTTTACTTACCTATTCCAGATGTACAGTTCTTTTCACTGTAATACAGTTTTCATTTTACATAATTCTGAACTTCTATAGGAATAGAGAATATAATTTAAGAATTACAGTTGGACAGCAGACTGTTGTTCAGACACCTTAAGTTTAAGCAAGGCTTGGCCAGTCTGGAACTGTGGGAGAATCCACGGTTTTCAGGCATTTTAGCACTGCGGAATGCAGCACTTCAGCATCTGTTGCTTTCACATCTGCCTCATCATTTACACTGGGATTTGTGTTTTGCTGCAGTGGCTCCAGCTATCTAAGATTTCAGATTGTTGCTCAAAAACTCTGAAGGTTGACCAGCCGAAGTAAACGTTGTTGATTAGAGTAGTAAAATTCCCACTGCAACAGCATGTGAAAGCCAAGCTGGAGTAGGCAGTCATTGAGAACAAGCTGGGTGCAGTGGTATTTTCACCGGTAAATAGATCCTGTGGTTTCACTCAGCACTTAAAGCATATGGCCAAAGTCTTTCCTACACCAAGTTTTTACTCAGAGCCTTATTTTTTTTCCCCACATAGTAGTGTGGTAAATATGTACTAAAAATAATTTCCCAAGAAAGCTCATTTTACTTCCCATTCAGCAGCTGATGCCTGATGAGCTGAAGCAATTCAGAGTAAACCAGCTGACAGATTCGGTTCTTAGATTATACAAGACATTTTAAATCTTTACAAAAAATAGAGAAACCTTAAAAATGTAACTACTTTTTCCCCCTCTGTTTTAGTGCATAGAAAGTGTTCTAGGCAAAGCAGATTACAATCAGAACAAAGTCAACCAGTGGACTGCAGCCATAGTGGAACAGTCGCTGACGCACTTGGTAAAACTGGGAAAAACGTATAAGTATATTGGTAAGTGGAAGCACCCATATATAATGCTATAATAGGATGAAAAGCATCATAATAATAGCAGGGTGGCAAAGTCTTTGGCTACAGCAAACGAGAGCGAGACCAAATGTAACAACCACAGATGCAGAAATGAAGGAAAGGAGCTGCTTACCTTTAGAAGGCCTCAGGTAGGCAGGGATCTCCAGCAAGGGATGCTCTCGCCTCCACTGCCAACCCTTAAATGATGTCTGGAAAGGGGTGGATCCTGGTTCCACCCCTCCAGTCACCCAGGTACATTGCATGCACCTGAGCTCCCCTGGGTTGGCCCTGTCTTCCCACCAGGTACTCTTAATGCTGGTTTAGGCTGTGATTCAGCATTTCCACTACACCATACATCTACCCTTCTAACTGTCTACAGTCACAGTGAGTAACTGCTGAAAGGTTCCTTTCAGTGCAGCACTCAATAGAAAAGTTTACTTGTTAAGCTGTAAACAAAACAGAGCAGATAGTTGAACTCTTGTGTTATAGAGATGTTTAGTAATACTTCTGGTAAAGCTGTGGAAGACATACTTTGGCCAATCTTATCATTAGAAGCAGTGAAATGACGTATCATGCAATCTTCCCTGACTCAAGCACTCCTAAAGAAATTGTATCAATTCAATTGCTCATTTCAGGAAATTAATTGCAACACTGTAATGAAATGAAAAGCACACCAATGATAACATAGTAGCAAAGCGTTAGGCTGTAGCAAATGAGGATAAGCTCAAACACAGCAGCTGTGGACACAGGAACGCAGCTGCTTACCTTTGTAAGGCTTCAGGTAAGCAGGGATGTCCAGTGAGATACCTTTGCCTCCACTGCCAACCCTTAAATGAGGGAAGGGGTGGCTCATGGCTGCATCCCTTCTAGTTACTGAGTTGCATTGCATGCACCTGAGCTCTCCTGAGTTAGCCCTGCCCTCCCACCAGCTGCTCACTCACCGTTTCAAGCTGTGACTTGGCATTTCTGCTGCACAGATACTTTTTTTTTTTTTTAAATAAGAACATTTTATTGGAATTAAGCTTCTTTTAAGTACAGACTTTTACAGGATTTTCAGCCCTGTAAGCTACTTCATGTCCTGTTACTTTTCTGTGCGTATCTGTGGAAGAGAAGTGGAGAAAGTGCATGTTTAAAATGCTATTGTGTGAACAATTCACAAAAGAGCCAAAGCAAGTGTTTGTACCCTGGTCTGTTTTTAGAGTAATTCAAAGTTGATGTTTTTACAACAGTTACAGATCAGTCTAGAAATGCCATATTACCACAGTGTGGTTTCAGAGAGCAGCCAACCCTACCTTTGGGAAGCAGCTGTTGTCCAGTCTGACTTCTGTTGTACCTGTGAGGCCAGTACTTGGAACCCAGTTCCAAGGTGCACCTGACAGAAGCTGTATCTAAGCAGTTTAAAAGATAAAAAGCACAATCCTATTAGCAGGCATTTTGCAAAAGCCATTGTCTCTATGTGACTAAAGATAATCATGAATCAAATACTGAGCTCATGAGGAAGATACTGGGAGTGAAGGAATTGTCAAAATAGGTGTTGTCTTAGCTGAGTACCTCCTGACAGCCATTTGAAAAAATAACGTGAGCTGGAGGTCAGAAACTGTGAACGATTCACCTCTTCAGTGATGAAAGCTGTGATTTTCTGACTGTATCTTTCAGTAACCTGTGCAGTGATGCAGAGAAGTGGAGCTGGTCTCCACACAGCAAGCTCGTGCTTCTGGGATACTACAACTGACGGTAGGCTTCCTCACTCAGATCAAATGTTGTAGTTAAAGAAATGGTACCTGTTGCTCAGTTGCAATGGTTCAGTTGAAGTGTTGGAAGAATGGTTATAGAGGCAATAGGTTCCAGAATTAAACCCTTGTTTACAATCCCAGGAAAAATGTTTTGTTAACAATCTGTGTCTGCATGAGGAATGATTGCTTTGCAGGTGCTACAAGGCAAATGTAGAAATGCCTTCTTATTGAAACAATAATCAAGAAAATTAACCCTCTTCAGTAACCACTAATCAATTGAAGAGGCAATAAAACATCATTTTCAGTAAAAATGAGTGCATTGTCTGAAGCGTATCTGTCTGTCTGCTGTAAAGAGACAGTGCTACTCTGAAGAAGAACAAAGTTTGGTAAAAAATAGGAGCAGTTTGACTACAACACATCTTTCAACTGCCTGATAATCAAGTTTGTTTATAGGCCTTTCTTGTGCTTTCTAACATTTAAGTTGGTTCTAAAGTTCAGGGTGTAATAATCCAGCTTTTTAAAAGAGATTCTCAGAGCATTTCCCTCCTGGTATTTAGGTAGTAAACCATGCCCAAGTTAACACAAATGTTAACTAAAGCCAAAATGCTTGTAGCAGTAATTGCCTTAAATCACAGCTGTATTATTCCTCTTAACTGGACATAGTTTACATTGAGATAAAATTAGTGTAATAAAGGGACTGGAATTATTATTTTTTGTTTTGTATCAAACTGTAATGATCTCTTCTAGGGACCTGCACTGTGAGATGGGAAAACCGAACAATGAACTGCATTGTCAACGTGTTTGCTGTTGCTATTATCCTGTAGCTGACTGGAAGATAAATATAAGCAACACCGAAGCCTTTAAAAAATGTTCCAAACACATGGCTAAATATTTCAAATAGTTATATATACATATTTTTTTTTCTTTAGGAGGTGGTATAGCAGACAGAAGTTCTCTAGAGAGGGCATACAGTCTAAGCCAGTTGTCATAGATTATTTATTTGAGATGGAGCAAAAAAAAAAAAAAACGAGAGAGAAAGCAAGTTTTTATAATTTAAATATTCAGAACTATGTTAATGAGAAGATGTCACAAAGATCAACAGAACTTACATCAAAGCTAATATCAAAGATGCTTTATTCAAGAGGAACATATCTAATCAAAGCAAAAGGTGAAAGGGCAAGCAAGACCTCTCAGGATTCTGGTGCCTTTGGGAACAAATTATGGATGCAATTCAGAGTGCACATGCTGTAAACAGTATCAAGTGCTTCATGTTTGATTAAATATAGCTGACTTTCCTATTGAGCGCTGGTGCCTTTGAAATTGAATGAGCATCACTCTTCAGTCAAGTCTGAACTTCTGCTTTGAGACTAGATCCATAAAGCTTTCCTCCTTGAAGCAGAGGATGACTTCACTAGAGCGAAGGTGCAATATACCTAGGCCTAACGGGAGTACTAATTTTTCTTCAGAATGAAGAACATTATATCTGTTGTCAATTCAGTGGATCAGACACTACCATTGAATTCATAATTTGCCCTTCCTAAAGCATTCTGAAGGTACTTGCACTTGATTTTGTTCCCTGACTACATTATCTGTGACATGCACTTTATTGAGTCCTCTTGCAATGCAAGACTGGCCAGGAGCAAGGGCAGTAAGAGTTGGCCCTCGTTTCCCCAAATGGGACTTTATAGTTCAAAGAGAAGGCACACACATTTCTAGAGGCTCTTGTTACCTTTGAAACCATTTATCTTAAAGCGACATATATATATAGAAGTATTTCCTATATTCTCTAAATCTAGAATTGAATCATAATCCTATTAAAAAATAGTTATATTTTAAGCACTAAGAATTCCCATACTATCAAGATTTGTGCGAGTTCTTAAATTTGCTCATCTGATGAGTCTTAACTTGAATTATTCCACGTGGAAGAAAAGCATTTGCACAAGTATTTGCTAGATTGGGGCCTACGTTTTTCTTTATTAATGCACAATGTACGTGATAAAAATGTATCAATACCAAAAATGCCTGAATGACTGCTGTCACTAAGTGGCAGCTACATTAAGTTGTTTTATCAGGTGCTGCTTAAGGATAGAGTTTTTTCTTCATTACTGCATGTCTTTGGAGGAGACTGGTAACTACCTAACAGCTACTGTAAGGCTGTCCTGCAGTTCTAACAAATGAGTATTAAAGCACTGTTATGTGGTTCTGTTTGGTTTTCTGATAACTATTAGGACATATAGCAAGTGACCTGTACAGAGTAAGCTAAAAATTGTGTCATTGCTTAAACTGTGTATTCATATAGCTGCTGTGAAACTACATGCAAATGGAATGTGTAGTCCACAATGCTGTTGAAAAGCTCTTGTTTTGCAAACAGAGTTCTACTTTAAACCTGAGTGCAAGTAAAACCGAGCATTGTAGCATTTCCTTTGCCTTAAAGGCAAGTGTAGTGTGAAGATGTGTATGTGTATTGTACTGACCTTCAGATACATAGTAATTCAACATTGTGTGGGTTAGGACAGCAGTTTCTGAATGCGGTGCTGCCACTTAAGAGCTGAGTTGAGAAACCAACAGAAATGCAGAGTTTCACTGATTTCTCAGAATTGCACAAGGTGTGGAAAAGGTAAGTGGAGCAGCAACTGGAAAAAGTTTTGGTAGGGTTGGTAGAGTGAGAAATGTAAAAGCGGTGGTGGCCATTATCCTGATTTAATGGGCATTCAGACGCCATGGTCAGAAGAAATACTCCATACAGCTGTTTGTAACTTATTTGGTCTTTCTGCTTTACTTGAAAATAAGATGCACTGAGTGGGACTATCAGTTTAATGAGGTTTGGTGAATGTTCCGCTGCAAAAGAAACCTGAAAAATGCTGCTGAATTGTAAGACTGCTTCATTTTAATTTCTACCAAAATCAAAAACTAAAGACTTGCCTTAGCTGTATCTTTGCCTTGTGTGTTTGATCTATGCAAACAGTGATCAAGAACAGTATTTCTCTTACTTTCCTTCACTTGTATACAATAGTAAGAACGTGGGGAATTTATTCAAGTTGTACAAGCATGTTAGAGGCATGACTCATCAAAGGCCAATTCCCAGATGTCGACTGGTTTTCCATACCTCTTTGTCTACTCAGATCTATCCCTTGTTCTGTTTGTCACGGTGATGCAGTAGACAGTTTCTGTTGCTCCAAGAAGATCATTACAAAATTCTGGGATAAGTATTTGCATTCTTCATCAACAAAAGAATGTGCATCAGATTATCGCCTGTATATGTGGAGCTATATGATCCCATGTATGACTTAATGACAAAAGACATCTGTTACTCCTTTCCTGCAAAATGACTTGAGAATTTTGTTATCAGAATTGTGTGAAAGGGAAGGTGCAATGCCCGTCTTCCCTTTATACTTGCCCAGGAAAACTAGTACAAATCCTTCTATGATCAATTTAAATTCATGCAACCTAAAGCACTTTGTAGAAGCCTTTCAGTTCCCAGCTTCTAGCTAGCCTATTTGTTTTACGTTTGGCTGACAATTTAAACACACCACAAAAGAGAGCACATTATCACTAGCCTGTGTGCATTAGTTCAGCAGCTACCATACAGAGAAGATAGGGCTTTGCTCTAATAAAGTCCACAGATCCTTCAGAGGGAACTGCAGCAAATCCTGTAATGAGCAGTTCTGATTATGGGGATGCACCTTGCTGGCTGTTGTACATTCTGACCTGGTCAGTTTGCTCACTTTTAATTTCAAGGGGGATTTTTCTAATCATGCTGTCACTAAGTGCAGAGCTGATCAAATCCTACATCAGACTATCCCAAGCCAGTAGGCTCTGTCTGTTTCTCACAGGATGTTCCCAGGCCTAGGGCAGTTTGTCTCTAGCAGTGACACTCCTCGCTGTTAACTGGAGTCAAGCACGTAGGCCTACTGGGCCATACTATAACACGGACATATGAGGGAAAGACAGGCGAGTTTTGTGGTGACATTACGATTGTAAATAGTTTCTTTTTCTGTACGTGAAGGTTTATTGCAGTTTGCCTGGCGCCAGCAGGTGGCGCTGCGGGGCTGGCGGAGCTAGATAGGGGGATTGGAGCTAGATGATCTTTGCGCGCCTCTTCAACCCCATCCATTCCATGATTCTGTGATTCTATAATTCTGGTGTTGGGAGAGTGGAGGGGCAGCGCTGAGCTCTGCTCTGTGTGACAGCGACAGGGCCCGAGGGAACGGTATGGAGCTGTGTCAGGGGAGGGGCAGCTGGGGGTTAGGGACAGGGTCTGCACCACAGGGCGGTGGGCATGGAACAGGATGCCCAGGGCAGGGGGCACAGCAAGGTGCGTTTGGACAACACTCTCAGACATAGGGTTTGATTTTCAGTGGTCTTCTGTGCAGCCCAAATCTGGACTCAGTGGTCCTCGTAAATCTCTTCCAACTCAGGATAATTCCCTCTATGATTCTACAATTAAAGTATTTCCAATTGAGAGGAAAAACATCACTGTCATTCATATATTATACCACAAAAATATCTATTCTATCTATTATGTATCTGAACAGATGCTAGAGAATTAAAAATAGACTTGGTGTTATATATAGCCAGCCTCCTTCATTCACTGGCTGAAGCTGGCCAGGGGGCTGTGCAGTGCTGTAAAACTGCATGTTTTTTTCTCACTGAGAAGCCAAATCTGAAGTGGAGAAAAGCAAAGAAGAGAAAGCAGAGTGACAGACAGCTGAGGCTGAAACTTGAGAAAGAGTACAGGTCTCCAGGTGTTTTATTTTTGTTCAAACGTGCGCAGGCAGATGTAAATGACAGGCAAACTCCAGTCAGCTGATATGCAGCTGAATTGGGAACAATGTCCCACTGGATGTTATTCAGACATAAAGCAAAAGCGTAGCCATTATCTGAATGCTGTTCAGTTGGATCAAGGAAGAGAGCATGTGGACAGAGCTAGGAATGGACAGAGGGGTTACACATCACAACAGCAGGAAAGACAGGAGAGCCCAGAGCTTCTGTACCAAGTCAAGAGGGACAAGGAGGATCTTAGGATAGTGCTAAATGTGAAGGAGGTAGGTTATGAACAGCCATGAAATCAGTGTGAACTGAGTGTATTTGTGCTGCTGGAGAAAAAAGGGCTAAGGACAACTGTCAGTGATGGACTAGAAGTAAGACCTGAAGTTGAGTCTGGGAGGGATATGTGAGGAAAGATAGTTCACTGTGGACAAAAGAGAATGACAGTAATCACGAAGGGAGGTGATGTGACTCCCTCTGTAAGTCTTGGTTTGGTAAGTCAACTGGTTTGCAGCTTAATCTGCATGTGAGCCAGTGAGCAGGTGGCATGGGTATCAGGGAGTTTGGACTGCATGGGAAGCACATGACCCTGAGCTAACCTGATGATATTGTGTGCTTGGTACCAGGTAAAGGGAAATTAAGATCTTGGACAAAGATAGGCATGTTGATGCTGACTGATAAGTCAAAAAGAACAACACCAGAGGGTTGAGGATCTGCCTGCTTAGAAATAATAGTGACAGTATTTTGAGAGTTTAAAAGTAAGACTAAAAAGAGTTAAAGTAAGACTAAAAGGAGAAGGTTTAAGGTGGCAATTGGAAGCATCAGCAATAGTATAAAATACTTTGTAAGACATGGAAGAGAAGTGCTGGTATTTTGTCATGTTGTATTAGCAAAAGATTAGCAATGGTATATTAGCATATGCGTATTAGCAAGAGATTGTGTTGATATTTGTTTAAATATGACAATATTCTGGAGTTGGGTGGAGAAAGAGACAAACAAGGTGATAGGTTTGCTTTACAGCTTGTATGGCATTTACAAGATAAGAAAGGGCAATCCTGTGCAACCTTTCCCATAACATGTTCCTTGTCAAATACCTTGTAAATTCCTTGTAAATACCCAATCTGTACATAAAGCAGCTAGCTTGGACCCACAGAATTTGCTGACAGCTTTCTTTTGTGGCTACAACGTGCAAAAGCTGTCCCCATTAGGTGGTGATGGACAGTGTTTTTGCACATCGGTAGGGGGAGAAGGGAAGGCTCAGCACCTTGAAACAAATTACCTGGCTGTGGACATCAGCTAAATAACATCTGTTACTTCTGAATGGGAAGTGGCAGCCTGAATGGATGCTTGGTCTCTGCAAATGACTTGAAAATAACATAAGTACTGGGGCTAGTTTCTGCTGCTTATATAAATGTAAATGTAGCTGATGGATTTTCCTAATAGTAAACTATCTGTATTGCCCTCTGAGAAATGCAGCTTTTTTTTTCAGCTTAACAGCTTGGTGTTGCTGTTTTCCCCATCCAGCTTCACAAGTGAAGACTCATATGCACACTGTCATTGTCTCCCTTGATTACTGCCGGTCCCAGCCTCCTCCAGGCTCAAACAGTATATTGTACTCTTGTGACATATCAGCAAAGAGCTCTGGCTAAGTCCTGAAAATACACTAATACATTGGCCTTCTTATGAAAAACTCAGACCAACACTCGTATCACTGTGGTTATTGTGAAGTAGAGTCGATCTTCAGAGCTGTTGCTTGGGGAAATGTTTATCACACATCATAAAGCTGCTGGAAAGCCTCAGGCAGTGATGTGACTGGCATCCCCAGCTGGTAACTTCATTTATTATGATGGTTTCTAGTTTGGTACCAGCTGAATGTCAGACAGACTAATTCAAATAAAGGCACAAGGGCATTTGTTGACCAGCAACAGTGACTTTAGGCAAGATTCACTGGCTATTTTTACAGCGTGTGTTTTGCTGCCTGTGCTGAGTATGAAACAGCAGTGAAAGGACCCTCTCACAGCTGCAGCAGTAACACTGGCAGAGACTGTGGTCTAGATGTTTTCTGTAAACTGAAAGCAAAACAGTATTGGGTAGCTGAGCCTTAGTACTCTAAAAATAGTATTTTGTTGCCACCCGTGTTGCTGCTTTTTACACACCTTTCTTGCATTTTCGGTTTGTAGCATTGGGTGTTTGCTGCTGAGTGCATTGATTTGTGCACACGTAAGAGACAACAGCAATGGAAGAGGATCCACATATTTTCTCAGCCATTTGCAGCACTGCTACAGCGAGAGTATTTCATGGACTTTTAACAGATGAGAGGAACTTTCACAATTTTGGAGCAGGAGGAAGCTGCTGATCACCTACAGGGCTTTTTGTCTTAGGGAAGTTGCTCTAGGTGTTCCCTTCTTGTTTGACAGCCTTTTCTGATTATATCCTTGCTGCTATTTGAGGAAGTCTCAGGTCTCAGAGAGCTTGTGTGAATTTGACATCTGAAAACAGACTTGACCCAGTATCAGTTATAATAGATGAAAGGGAAGTATGAGAATAAGGCCAAGAGGGTGGTAAAACCACAGCAGCAACCATCTTCCCTAGCTGCTCATGGGAGCTTACCCAGCCCTGGGCTGTCCTACAGAGGTATTTGCTTATGCTTTGGCTCTGTGGGACTGTGAGGTAGAAATCTCTTCAGTTTAGAGAAGTGGAAAGGCTGTTAAATGAAATCAGGTTCCTGCTCTGCCAAAGAGCTCTCATGCTAACACTGACATTGACAATGATGTTTTGGCCTGGTAACTGCAAAGAGATGATGATAATTGCTCTGTCCTTGTTATTCCCTATTCTATTTCTGGACCCAGCTGGTACTGAGAAAAATTCTTTCATAGTTTTACCAGTACTCTCAATCACACACAGAGGGAACACTGTAAACCCTGGACTTTCTCACAGTCCACTGTAACTCACAGGTATATGAAAAGATGATAATAGTGCAAGAAGCACCTACACTTCATTTCAAAGTTATTTGATCAAAGATGTCTCCACTATCTCCACTAGTTTTGAAGGCCATAAAAGACATAGTTAGTGATATTTTCTTATTTTCTGGTCTATCCTGGTTTCAACTGGGATAACTTTCTTCCTCACAGCTGGTATGGCACTGCATTTTGAACTTGGGTGACAACAGTGTTGATAGCACAGTGATGTATTGGCTGTTGCTGAGCGGTGCTTACACAGAGCCAGAGATGTTTCAGCTCCTCACGCTGCCCTGCAGTGAGGAGTTGGGTACCGAAGGAGTCAGGAGGGAACACAGCAGGGACAGCTGACCCAGACTGCCCAAAGGGATGTCCCCACAGCAGGTGGTGTTGGGCTGAACTGTAACACTGGGGGCTGGCAGGCGGGGGAAGCTGACACCATTCAGGGACTGGCTGGGCATCACTTAGTGCATGGTGAGCAATCACACTCTCTATTACTCATTTTGTATATACATTTTTAATCTTCCCTTCCTTTTCTGTCCTATTAAACTATGTTTACCTCAACCCTTGGGCGTTACCTGATTTCCAGTTCCCACCCCTATCTCACTGATAGGGTGAGCTGTGTGATGCTGAGCTGACATCCAGGTCAAACCACAATGGCACCAGTTGACTTACATGTACTGTTTTAAAAACATAGGAGCTCACAAATCTCCTTCTTTGTAGAATTAAAAATAACGATAAAAAAAACCCACAAATGCAGTAGTTATAAGTGGAAACAACATTACAGGAGGGAAACACAACAGTCAGTCTAGGCAGTGTAGAGCTGCCTACAGCCCTGGTCCATCTGTAGTGACAGAGGAGGCTGCAGCTGAATCACATCCTATGAGACACATGCTGCACTGCTTAGAGCTCAGAGCAAAGCCCCCTGTGCCTCTCCCTGCACTTGCAGTGGGCCCAAGCACTTGCAAAACCATCAGAAGCATTGCAGAAAGTGAGGAATCTCCAGAGACTTGCAGAGCTGGGGTGCAACATGAAGTGGGTAAGTGAAGCAGCAGTTAGTAGGAGAGGATGAATGGAGATAAAACCCTGGTAGATGAGCCAGCGGAGAGAGACCCATGCAGTGTCCAGGCAGTGGAAAGGGAGGGATGGATGTAGCAGAAGTACAGATCTGGTGCAAGCTGGAAGGCATCTGTAAGCTTTCTGCAGTTCTTTCAACACTTTTCTACTCTGCTATTATTAATTTCTGCTTGCCTGATCCAGCTTGTGTGTGGTGAATGTAAATGAGATCAGTGGCTTCCTAGGGTCTCTATCTAAAGTGCCAAAATGAATGTGTGCTTCATGACAAATAACTACACTGGCTTGTGTCTTTGGAGCTGTTGTATACAGTCAGATGAGAGCATTTGATGCTGCAAGCTCTTGGAACCGTTAACACCTTAATATTTGCTACCAACTTCCTTTGAGCATACATACATTTGTCCTTGAGGTGTGAAGGAGTACACCCAGCTATGAATTCTACAAAACGAAGAACAATAAGAGCCAACAAACAGAAGCCCACACTCAAAGATGCAAAAATAAAAACTGTAAAAATTAATTAGTTAAGAATAATCCAAAATAGAGAAGGAATCTGCGAAAGTATTTGCCAGACAGCTTCTTGGTGGTTGTTGTTGGTTATTTTTTCTGGTTTCTAATTTGGTTTAACCTATCATTTGATGACTGAAATGCAGAAAGTCTCCACCCAGCAGAGAAAATCCTACAGGACTGAAAAGAGGAAGCCCTATTTCGCAACTAGGCTGGTTTTCCCCGAGAGATGTGTGATGGTGAACAGGCAGAACAGTGTCTTTATAATAGGTTAAAACTTACAAAAACTTGGATTTCCTTTGTATGTGTGCAGCTTTGCAAGTACTTACCAGGGAAGGAAGGAGAACAAGATGAAACTCAGTGCATACCGAGACCTCAAATATATTAGCCAAAATGACCAGGTGCCTTGCACCCTCCAGAACCCCCTCCAGTTTTCAAAATTAAGATGGGGGAAATTGGAGCTACCCAGCACTCCAGAGGAATCATTAGGGTTTTTTTTGACTGAATTTAAGGATGTTGGTTAATTAATCAACTTCAGGCTTCAATCTTATAAACTTAGGTGCAGCTTGAGTTCAATACTGCATGAGATACGAGCTACACTCCTGCTACTGGCAATCCTATCACAAGGGCTAAGAGGTGCTCATTTCCTTTAGAGTCATTCATGCAGAAGCAGAGATAAGACTGGAGGATACTGTAGAAGGACAGTCTTAATGAGGACACCACAGCTAATGTTCAGACCCCACTGGAAATGAGGATTATTCTGAGGATATCCAAAGCCCTCCACAAGCATGGGCACTGGCAGAGCTCTGCCTGAGCAATCCCAATAGTTCATTTACTTTGGCACCCTGCAAGACAGTGACTTGGTACAGGCGTGGGAAGAGAGGGTGGCAATAGAACCTGATCAATGAAAGACAGAGTTCTGTCAGTCAGAGTCCTGACTTCTGCCTCTGGCTGCCAAACCTCCTCCCTCACACTGCCTCCCCCAGCTGTCCAGAGGACCAACCATGGTATGTCCCTGTCTCTCAGAAAATCTTACTGCTGCTTCTTGCGTCAAGGTCATGTGCCAGACAACTTTGCCTGAACTACTGAATACCACGTGCAGTCTCCCAAAGGCAAGAAGCCACCTTTTGTTTCCAAAGCAGGCCCTTCAGAGCCAGGAATTTGAAAGCAAAAGAAATCTGCTGATTATGATAGCTACTCCTGCTGCCCCTATGACAGAAAAACCCCAGACACGCAGGAGGAGGGAGTTCTCAACAAGAAGCCCAGCCTACTGCAGTGGTCAGATTCCAAGCAGCATCACCTGGCCACAAAACTGGACTGTCCTATAGAGTCACCTGTAGCCCACTGTAACCCTAACTCAGGAGGAGTGAAGAGCTCCATACATCCTGCATAGGAAGTGTTGTCACAGCCATCCCCATGCAAGGATGTATTTGTTTCTTGTAGCTCATCAGTAATATCACAGGCATAGGGAACTGTTATAGATCAGGAAAGCACTTGGAAAGAGGGCTTTACTCCTTTAAGTACCCTGGTAGACAGCAGCATTGATTTAAAACAGTACCACTGACATTATCCTATGATTTGCTGAAGAGTAGGGAGGTTTCAAAGTAGTTTATGTTTGAGTTTCAGTGCCATTTCACTCACATATCACAGATATAAAATAAATTTAATATTCAGATGTGTAGGGTGAAGTAGGGTGAATACCTGAAAGAATAGCACCCACACAATATAATGAAGAAGGACAGTATATTTTTGTATGGCTCATCTAGACAGTATAAAGATAACCAGTAAATTAGGAAAGGCTCACCTGTCACTGACAGTCAAGGCTCACCTGGAATTCCACAGGGGAGGGACCTCCAACAAGAGATCCTTCCCCCAGTGGTGGTCAGCCCTTACATGGGGTCTGGGAGAGGTGGAGCCAGACTGCCCCCCTTCCGGTCACACAGTGCATTGCCTTCACCTGTGCTCCTGCGGCTGACTCCGTGCTCACCTCAGGTGATCAGTCAGTGGTTCAGGCCCTGATTCAACAGTTCCCATACAAGATGATGTCTGATAATGCATGTCTTATGTCTCTGTGGCAATTAATAAAACAAAACATAGAAGGAAACTGAGAAGCTTTCACCTGCTTGCTCTTTTGTATGTTTTAGGAAGGCAGGAATAAGCACAGGATTCCTTTTTCTGAGTTTGAAAGGGCAAATGATCCCTGGTATACACATGCAGCAGGTCTGGGAACATCATTAGAACTGGCTACAAAAAGAAAGATCCCTGGAGTTGTAAGAATTCTGAACATATTTCCTTTAAAATCAAAGCCAAATATTTCAATACTCCCTGTGCAGGATGAGAGCCTTATCATTTCAGTAGCAATTCATTTTATTCCAACAAAGAAGTTTCTTGAATTCTGCTTAAGCTCTGTTCTCTTTTAATAAGCAGTTTTCAAACAGAATTATGTAGATTTAAATAGGTCCCTTTTGAAGGAAGGAATTGAGAAGTTCCCCAAGGGTTGATTTGTACTAGCATTTACCAGCTGTGACTTCCTGCCCTTCAGATGTGTCATATGGCAGTTCTGTATTAAATCACACAAAACGGTAATCTGTCCTTCTGAAGTAGTGCATAGTGCCTGGATAACGTTTACAAATGGTTTAAGGGGAGAACACATCCTGTCTGACAAGTTGGGGTGTAAAATATGCCACATATGGCCAGATGGCTACAGAAACCTTTCTGCAAACTTGACTGCAGCAGTGGTATGGTGGCAGTGGTGCTCTGACATCCAGGTGGCTCCTTTTCAGTACTCTGCTTCCCTATAAAGAGAAATGGCTGCTTTTCAGCTGCTCGTGCTACCTCTTGGACAAAGTGTTTAGGCTTGTACTTGGAAACCTGAGAGATTCTTGTGTTCAAAGGAGATTTCCTGTTTTAAGTCTTTCCCCTTCACCCTTTCCTAAATTCCTATTTTGAAGTACTCTCAGTAGCCAGCATGGGTTGTCTCTAAGTAGCAAGCATTATGCCAGAATGCTTTATTGTTTAATAGCATTAAGCTTTATCGATGTGAATTGGCTCCCAAATGCGTACAGCTGCCTAGAACCTTCAGCAGTCATTATGAATAACAGGAGTATAAAGGCAGTTATTTGAGGGGAAATCCCCTCATGCAGACAAGGAATAGATTTCAGCTAAATTGCCAGCATGCGGGGGGCAGTGCAAACTTTCCTAAGGTGAAACTTGACTCTTACTCATAGCATCAAAATACCTCCAAAGAAGGAAAAGAATATGCATTAGTGTAGCTGAGATCAGAAGCTGGGCTGTCTTTCCCAGACTCCAAACAGAAGGAGATCCAGTGTTCAGACTTCGTACAGAATGACTGCCACATGTTTGGGAGTTAGAAGTTTTCTTTGTTAAAAATGAAGTGTACTCCTCGTGGGTCAGCTTCTGAGTTGCTGATGCTCTGCTTGTTGAGCGTGTCAGCTAGGCCCTCAGGTCCACAGAGAAAAACACCTATTCTGGAGCTGTTAAAGAAATGGAGACATGGTCAGGAAATAGACATAGAGTAGTTGGATGCTGTTCACGTAAAAATTTTTGAAAGGAATTGTTCAGTTTTTTCCTGATAAGTTCAGATGCTCAGCTAAAGGTCATCTGTACTCAGGTGTTGTTTGTTTTGTTTTGTTTTTGAGGTAGAAGGTGTTATTTTTAGAAGTATTTAGAAGTTGAATGACATTTCTATCTACTTCAACTTCAACAATGGGATATATTTTTCCTAAATCTGCTAGTAGTGTTAGACACTGCATCAAGTGTCTCACTACATATGGTTAATTTTTTTTTTATTTGTAGGCTAAAGCAATTTGGTCAAGACCAAATCATGACCATGGCTGAAACCAGATCAGAAAATACCTGGAGATTGTTTTTAAAATATCAACATTATCAGTCAAAGAAACAAGATTGCATTGTTACGGCATTTAGATAGAGGACATTCACAGGCACTTTCAGTTGGTACAAGATTACCCTGGGTGCTGCCTCGCAATGGTTTTGAACTCATTTTCCCAGTTAGGTCTTCCATACAATGTTTTCTGTTTAAGGCCTGTAATCACGTCCTTCTCCTCTTCATGATGCATTACAAAATGAGTGGCCTGTGGGAAATGAAAGACAAAGGACAGTGTCATGACAATATGCACCAAATTATTTGCACACCAAGAACATTCCTGTAGAATTTGCAGTATCTATAAAGGAAAATTAACATGAGCAAAGTTCTGACCAGCAGTGTCCATCTTCCTCTTTCCCCCCAGTCTGGGTTATCTCAAGAACTGGAAGATATAACAATTACATTCATTTTGCCATGAACTGCTTTAGTCCTATAAGAACTGTAAAATAAAGCTGCTAATTAAAACAGCTCTTTCCCTTCCTTTACAATAATACAGCTCCTGTGACCTTAAAGAAGTTCTACCAGTTTGATCTCTGGAAGGTTTGATCCATATGAGGAGATTTTATCTACTCTCTACATAAATTTCTCCTAGAAAAAGCTAAGTAGAGACAGGAAAAAATAGTATACAGTTTTAGGAGATAAGTTGAGCCCTTGCTGAGTTCTGAAGCCAAAAAACTTATAACTTTGTCCAAAAGCAAGAATTGCGTGACTTTTCTTCTTTCCTTCATGTTTTGTTTTCCATTGTATGTGTGAGGTAACCTCCTACCTTACTGCTACTCTATTCCTATAGGTGAGCTACAGCACCTAGACACACAGTGAATTTTTCAAAAGTGAGATATAAGTGAAATAAAGCACCACTAGAAGTAATAGAGTGAGCACCTTTCCTTACTGAATCACATTCTCTACTCAGTCATGGATGAGCTGTTCCTTCATAACCCTATTGCAACCTATAAGAATGAGATAAGATAGAGAACTCAAGAAGGTTCTGAAACAAAGATGCACTCAATTTTTTCTGCATTAGCTTCCCCAAAATGCCATTAACTTTTCTGTAAGCAATAATGGCTGTCTTAGAAACAGTTGCATGGTGAGCTAAGGTTGATGCTGTGAGGAAATACCACTTCCCAGAGTGCACAGCCAGAGTGAAAGGAAGAGAAAGTCAGCACATCATGCACATCAGCATGATCTCATGTAAGTTCTAGCAAGTAATAATGATCTGCACTTAAAATCCCTAAAAGACGGTTTGAAGCCCAGAATAACGACCATTTGAACATTTGTCAAAACATTACACACTTGCTTACATCAGTCTCAGGGCACAAGAAAGTGATATTTTCAATAGCGTTGTTACCTGAGTTTCATCCCAGCCAGTTAGGTAGATGTTATAGCTGAGAAACTCTGCATTATTCCTCTCCTGCATCTGAGTCTCCAGAGACTGTAAGAGGTCAGCAAACCATTCAAAGGCATGAGTGTCCCTGCAAAGCCAGTAAAAATAGATCTGGAAGAGAGAAGAGAGAACTGTCAGAGAACATAAGTACTTAGGTTTCTGAGTTTCTGTTTGCTGACTAAATAAGAGAGTTCTTGAAGATATTGCCCTGACCACTTCAGTAAATGGGCAGGCTGGTGCTGCAGCTATTCAGGAGTTTGGATAGCGAGAGGTTGTGAAGCAGGATGAGTGACTGCAAGAACAAGGAAATAGCTTTCTCTTCTGCTGGTGGGTCACATTGCAGTTCAGGATGTTTTCAACAGTTTTATTCCTGTGAAATAGTTTGTTAGGACATAAAATAATGACTTAGGTAGATTATTATCTCCCCATCTGCTAACAGGGAAGGTAAATTGAAGCAGGTAGCAAAACCAGTTCTGTCCACTGGATATGAATGTAACTGCAGTGTGACCCCATTCCTCTGCACTGGGACTTTCCAGCGAGGCGAGAAGAGGATGGTAGCACTGTGCTTCCACTGACTCACAGTTACTCTCTCTGTTCTTTGGAAAAGTATACAATGTTTGCACGGGCTGTAGTTAGTGCCTGTGAATTAATGGCATGCCTTGGTGTGTCTTGCACAGCTTGAATGGCACTTCCAACACAGGTGGAAATCCCCAGGACCACAGCCAGGATTTGGCTGTTGGATTTTGCTCCCAGGGTATTTCTATGTCTCTCACTTTTATTTTTGGCTTTTGATCCTTGTGCTTCCATGATCACTTTTCTGGGATTGGTTTTATTTGGACTGTTGCCCCTCCAAAAACTAAATGGGTTCTGGGAAATTTCTGTGAAAAAGAAGGCACATACCTTCTTAAGTTTTAGGTTGGTTGCATCGTGGCAGTATTTGTACCAGACAGACTTGAGCACAGATGCAAATGGCGTTACCCCTATCCCGGCTCCAACCAGCATAACAGTTTCATAACTGAACACGTCCTCACTGGCAGTTCCAAAGGGGCCATCCACAGCTATCCTGCAATCGAAAGTGTACTGAATAAATAGATAGTGAATATTTATTAGCACCATTTAAAATAACAATGGAAAGGTCAAGTATTTGAGTGTTACACTAGAAAGTAGAAGAAAAGGTGGAATTGATAGGAGGAGTGAACTGGCATGAGCAGTCTCAGACCAACATCCATGATAGAAGTTGTTACGGATTGCACCTCAGGTGCCACCAACTGGGCTGAGCAAAATTTCAAATGCCCTAGATTCTGGTTGACTTTACAATGGAGACTCTGTACATACTTGGGCAACTTCCATGCTTCCTGGAATTCCTGCTTATCACAACCACAGGCATTGAACAAGCCCTCTGTCCAGTCCCCTACAATACGGACATGAATGCTGAAGTAATCCTCTTCTGGGGCTGAGGTTAATGTGAATGGATGCCATTCCAGTTTAGACACCGCTGGACATTTGACAAAAATGTATTGCCCGACCTCCATCTTGAAGCCCTTCTTCATCATCTGGAGCTCAATCGTCTTGAAGGGATGAATCACCACCTACAGTAAGAAGAACAAGGGGGAAAAAAAGGCAAAAGTAAAAGGGTCTTCCCTGCTTACTGATTTTATCTACATTCTTCATTGCTAACAGTGTCCTCCCCTACGAGAGCAAGGAAGGCAGGTGAAACATTCCCAGTAGAACAAGGTCTGGCCTGACAGCCAGGTGAAAGACTGCAGAAGATGATGAATTTTTGGCTAAAGTACTTTTTCATACCATAATTGCAGTCACTCTAAAAGGAACAGGTCAGAATGGGGACTGTTCAGCCTGGAGGATACTGAGAGGGGATCTTATCAGTGCTTACAAACATATAAAGGGTGGGTGTCAAGAGGATGGGGTCAGGCTCTTTTTGGTGATGCACAGTGACAGGACTGCCCAGAGAGGCTGTGGAGTCTGGAGATACCCAAAACCCACGTGATTGCTTTCCTATGCAACCTACTTCGGTGAACCTGCTTTAGCAGGGTGGGTGGGCTACATGATCTCTGGAAGTCCTTCACAACCTTGAAATTTCTGTGATTTTGTACCAGGGAAGGTGGAATATTTACACTGCTGAAAATTATGCAGATATCTCTAAGATTCAGTATTGTACTTAGTTAACTTTTCCTTCCTATGCTTGTTTGGAGACAGGCTTAGAGTCAACTACACTTTGATGTTAGAAGGCAGTACTATTTTCTGCCATGACATTCTGGAGAGGTCTTTAGTTAACAACACTGCCTGATGTGTAGGAACGTCTGGCTTTGCTGCACCACCTAGAAAAACTAGTAGCATTTAGCCCATTGTCAAGCATAGCAGCAACACATACCTTTGTGATAACAACCTTCTGCTGTGATCTCCAAAACCGCACCAACCTCTCACAGAGGTACAAAAACATGGGACCTACTACCCATTTCCATGTCTGTTAACAGAATAAAATGGGAAGTTAGATCACGAAGATGGAAACTCAGATTACATTGAATTCTGGAAACACTATAAACAGACGTTAAATTCAAGTAATGTTATTTATCAACCCGAGAAAGGAACAGTTAAAATACATGACACCTTCAAAATGACTTCTGTTCAGAGGGGGAATTTCTTTCTTTGTTGAGAACTGTAGTTGCACTTTTAGCTGTTAATATAGTTATAGCAAGGTAATTTCCTATGAATGATTTTGACTCTGCCTAAAAGTTAAGGTAGAAAAGAGAAACATAGAATAAAGCTCTCAGTGTGCTGTTGACTCGAGCCTGTATTACTGCAGGGAAGATCACAGAACCACAGTACTGTAGGGGTTGGAAGGGACCTCTAGAGATCATAGAGTCCAACCCCCCTGGCAAAGCAGCTCCCTAGCCCAGGTTGCACAGGTAGGCGTCCAGGTGGGTCTTGAACGTCTCCAGAGAAGGAGACTGCACCACCTCACTGGGCAGCCTGTGCCAGTTCTCTGATGTGGTTGTGTTGACTGAGCTGTCTGAAATGTGAATGAACAGCCAACCTAGTTGATCAATAAAAGCTGAAATTTCAGAGTCAGATGTCAGGAAACAGAAATTCATTTTTCTGTTAATGATCATCAGGCCATTAATGATGTGAAACTATTATGTAGATTATACCACTTTTTGGAACCCCCATGACTACAAAATACACTTTGGTTAACAGTTCTCAGATTTACTTATCTGCTTTGCCTGTTCGTTGTGCTGTTGTTATATGACACTGGAAGTGGTTGTTCGTAGTCCTTTTTGGCTTATAATCATAGAATCACCATGGTTGGAAAAGACCTACAAGGTCATCCAGTCCAACTGTTCACATATTACCAATCATTTTCACTAAACCATGTTCCTCAACACAGTGTCTAAATGTTCAATGAATACCTCCAGAGTCACCTGGGTACACTGCTGGCTCACGTTCAACTGCATGTTGACCAAAACCCCCAGGTCCATTTCTTCCACACAGTCTTCCAGCCACTCTGCCCTAAGCTTGTCACATTGCCTGGGGTGGTCATGGTCAAAGTGCAGGACCCAGCACTTGGCCTTGCTGGACCTCATCCCTCTGGCTTCAGCCCAGCTATCCAGTCTGTCCAGATCCTTCTGTAGGGCCTTGATACCTGCAGGCAGATTGGCACTTCCGGACAACTTGGTGTCATCTGCATACTTACTGAGGGTGCACTCAGTGCCCTTGTCCAGGTCATCAATAAAGACATTGAACAGGACAGGCCCCTGTACTGACCCCCGGGGAATACCACTTGTGACTGGTCGCCAGCCGGATTTAACTCCATTCACCACCACTCCCTGGGCCCGGCCCTCCAGCCGGTTCCTTACCTAGAGGAGGGTTCCTTACCTACACAGAGTATACCTGTCTAAGCTCTGGGCTGCCAGCTTCTGCAGGAGAATACTGTGGGAGACAGTTTCAAAGGCTTTGCTGAAGTCTAGGTAGACCATATCAGCAGCCTTTCCCTCAACCACGAGATGGGTCACTAGATCACAGAAGGATTCGTTACATTGAAATCTTGCTTAATGTAAAGAAAACTACTTTCTACTGCAAGTGAATTAATTATTTATCAAAAAAAGGAAACAGTAATTTTTTTTAATTGGATTTGCTCTTACCATAGGAGGATTCCCTGCAAACTGAGGGACTGGGCAAGCTCCTTTCTTTCCCCAGTCAGTGAAGTTCTTAGAGCACATCTCTGGAATGTGTTCAGCTAGACTCACAGCTGTCTGTCCCCGCACAATACGCCTGAAAGAAATGCAAAATATTCAGGGAGTAAAATGGAAATTAAGGAATATCTGTCACTTATGTACTTTTGCAGTGCTAGTGCACCTTTTGATATCTCTGTATAGCTCTGATCTATCCATAAAATTGTAGGGGAATACACCAGCTACAGTATCAAGTGAGGAACTGTGGGGTAAATTCATTATCACTTCCAGAGTGTAGTTGCAATAGGAAAACTCAATTCTTCTCAATACAATCCTACTTTTTCCTTTAATAAGAAAAACAAAACATGGAGTGGGTTCAGTAAGTTCTCTATTGATCACTGCAGCAATGATTGCTGTTATTTTTCTTAAAAATCATGGAGAGTCCTTTCCAAATAACATTCTTCCCTTGGTACTTTCTCCCTCTTTACAGCTGTACTGCAGATCTTCAGTTGGTGTGAATGAACATAGGACCCTCTAGCTCAAAGGAGCTACATCGGCTAAACCAGCTAAAGTTAGCTGATAATCTAGACTGCATTCTACCTTTAGCTTTGCTTGTCATTTTTTGTCCATTTATTTTATTACAGAGAAGCCTGATTGCTCCAGTTCAGCAGATTTGACTCTGGAAAAAGAATTCAGTCTTGAGAAATCAAAATATATTTTGATCTTGTTGACTATTTCCAGTACCTCTGTGAAGTTCTACCAACCTCAGGGCCACATAAGCACCCCTCAAGTGATGATAATTAGTAGGTTAAGACCAGATGACTTTCCCTAGAAGTGGTCTGGTTCTGATCAGACTGTTTGGTTTTATGTTGATAGGACTCTGTTGATAGTTTCTTCCCATGACTTCTATTTCTGCTTTTCAAGCTCAGTTTCCTTGAACTTGACTGTGCTTCTGACATTTCAAAGGAACTAGATATCTAAGTCATACACGTGACTAGATTTAAGTGACAAATTTATCAGAGGATTATTAGAATGCCTGTGTGCAATCTTGATAGTTAAAAGATTTCACTGTTTATAGACATTACTAATGAACCTCTTCCTCATTAAGGGTTTGCCTAACATCCTGCCTAAAAATAAAGGGAAGGAATGTCACTGTCACTGTCCCCAGGAGCATCATGAGTTGCAATTTTCAGGAACAACATCGGCTGCAATTCACTTCCCTAATAGTGACAATGGCTTCATCTGAGCTGCCCTTGGAGTGATTTACAGGAATGGGAGGAGCCCATTTTCTGCCTGTTTTCTGCCACTCCTAAACTCATTGCTTAAGGGTTATTGGTTTTCACTCTGACCTGCACTCCATTCGAAGTCTGACAAGCCAGTAGCCTGTTTGAGGAAAGGAAAAGACTTATTTTTGCTTATTGCACACTGTAGATAATCTTCCAAGATTGTAATTAAGCCTTCTGCAATATAGCCTTCTAATTTCTTCTTTTTCTGTTAAAAAATTTACTTTAATTTGCAAAGCAGAGTGATCTGAACCTCTCTACTCCTTCCTCTTAACATTTACTATGATGGGAAAGTCAGGACTTCTGTTTGTGACATGTAACTAATACACAAAGTACATCAGCACTAAAAAAGTACTGTAACAGCTTGCATCAGACAAGAATCTGCCCTCTTCATTCCATTAACGATGTGTGCTTCAGTTTGCTACGTATACGTATATATTTATATACGTGTTTGACAACAGCCTTCTGTCTCTTGAGATAAAATAACATCTATGTGTCTTTCAAACACACTGAGTGAGTCAGATCATACTCCTGTGTTCATCTCCTCCCAAAGCAGTGTCTGACAACCACACGAACCCACACTGCTGCCCAGACTCTTCAGTACTATGTTAAAATGGTGAAGGTATAGTCGTCATAGGAGGAACAGAAAATCTTTTATGAAGTATATGCTACACACTGACTGTTAGAAAAAGTAATATTTGCTTTCTGATAGCATTGTGTAGTGATTGCTGAAAAGTGTAGACATTTTGTCAGTAGGTATATGATATTTGCCAGAGGAAACATGAACCATTTGTACTTTTACTTCAGCTTTTGCTCTAACATTCTTCTCACTTCAGAATTTGAAATGGACAAACATGCTGGTGGTGATTCTCATCTGCCTTCTATTTCTGTTCTTCCTGCTATAGTCTCATTTCTGTCTTTTTTTTTTTTTTCTCTGGTACTACTGGACTAAGAGGAAGTGTTCTTGAATAGTCATTATTATTGGGCATTTTAAAGACACTTTCCAGTGCTCTGAATCCTCAGCTATTTTTAAGGCAATAACATCTAGAATTTCATTTTGAACGGATAACATAGTATCTATGAACTATGAAATTTGCCTTTGATACTTTAGCATTCTTTTTATGCATCATTTCTGTGGTTTTATATAATGAACTGAAGTTTCATTTTGGAACACCAACAGGACTGACATCTTGGTGGGGGTCTGTCACAGACAGCCTAATCAAGATGAAGAGATGGATGAGGTATCCCACAAGCAGCTGGCAGAAGTTATGTGATCAGCAGCCCTTGTTCTCATGGGGGACTTCAACTTCCTTGATATATGCTGGAAATACAATACAGCATAGAGTAAGCAGTCTAGGAGGTGTCTAGAGTATGTGAAAGACAGCTTCCTGATGCAGCGGTAAGAGAGCCTACCAGGGAAGGAGCACTGCTAGACTGCTGATCACAAACAAGAGAAGGGCTGATCGGAGATGTGGAGGTCAGGAGCTGTCTTGGATAGAGAGACCACTAAATGGTAGAATTTTCAATTCTTGGTAAAGTCAGAAGGTGGTCCAGCAAAACTGCTATCTTGGACTTCCAGAGGGCAGAATTTGAACTGTCCAGGGCACTGGTAGGGATGGTCCCTTGGGACTGAGTCCTGAAGGGGAAAGGGGTCCAGGAAGGCTGGTCTCTCCTGAAGAAGGAAGCCTTAAAGGCACAGGAGCAGGCTGTCCACTTGTGCTGTCAGACGAGTCAGAAGGGAAGAAGTCCGGTATGGATGAACAGGGACAGGGAGCAGAATAAACTCTCCACAATTTAGGTAGAGGTGGTTAGAGACCTTCAACTCAACCTAAACTACCACAAGTCTATGAGGCCACATGGGATCCAGTCGAGGGTGCTGAGGGACCTGGTGGGGGTGACTGTCAAACTGCCTTCCACCATCTATCAGCATTCCTGGTCAACCAGAGAGGTCCCAGAGGACTGAAGGCTTGCCAATGTGACTCTCATCTACAAGAAAGATGATAAGGAGGGTCTGGGGATCTACAGGCATGTCTGCCTGACCTTAGTGCCAGGGAAGTAGATGGAACAGATCTTGAGTGAGATCATACAGCAAGTGCGGGACAACCAGGGGATCAGGCCCGGTCAGCATGTATTCACAAAAGACAGGTCATGCTTGGTCAACGCAGCCACCTTCTATGACTGGATGACTTGTCTGGTGGATGAGGGAAGGGCTGCGGATGTGGCCTACCTAGATTTTAGCAAAGATTTTGACCGCGTCTCCCACAGTATTCTCCTGCAGAAGCTGGCAGCCCAGGGCTTGGACAGGTGCACTCTTCGCTGGGTAAAAAACTGGCTGGATGGCCAGGCCCAGAGACTGGTGGTGAGTGGAGTTAAATCCAGCTGGAGACCAGTCACAAGTGGTATTCCCTAGAGGTTGGTACTGAGGCCTGTCCTGTTCAACTTATTATTGATGATTTGCATGATGGCATTGAATACACCCTCAGTAAGTTTACAGAAGACAAAATGTGCAGGGAAGTGTTGATCTGCCTGAGAGTAGGAAGGCCCTTCAGAGGGATCTGGACAGGCTGGGTAGGTGGGCTGAGGCCAATGGGATGAGGTCCAGCAAGACCAAGTGCCAGGTCCTGCACTTTGGCCACAGCCACCCCAGGCAACACTACAGGCTTGGGGCATAGTGGCTGGAAGAAATGGACCTGGGGTGATTGGTCAACATTCAGTTGAACATGAGCCAGAGGTGTGCCCAGGTGGCCAAGAAGACAAAATGCATTCTGGCTTGTATCAGAAATAGTGCAGTCAGCAGGAGCAGGGAAGCGAGCATTCGTCTGTACTCAGCTCTGGTGAGGTTGCATCTCAAGTACTGCGTTCAGTTTTGGGTGCTTCACTGCAAGAAAGACATCGAGGCTCTGGAGTGTATCCAGAGAAGGGCAACTAAGCTGGTGAGGGGTGCAGAGCAGAAATGGGGAGTGGCTGAGGGAACTAGGATTGTTCAATCTGGAGAAGAGGAGGCCCAGGGGAGACCTTGTTGTTCTCGACAGCTACTTAATGGAGGTCGTGGCAAGCTGGGGAGCAGCCTCTTCTCCTAGGTAACAGTGATAGGACAAGAGGTAATGGCCTTAAGTTGCATCAGGAGAAGTTCAGGTTCCATATTAGGAAAAATTTCTTCTCTGAAGGAGTGGTCAGGCGCTAAAACAGGTGTGTGTGATGCAATTCCTTTTAGGATTCAGACATCAATTAAGAAAAAGAAAAGGGCATTTTTAAAAAAGATTTTGAATTTAAATATCATAATAAGTTGATTATCAGTGAGCTTAAGCATGCCCGAGTCTCATAAAGTCTCATGCGTGTGAATAACTTGCTATACATATCTGAGGGCCTGCTGGCCTCAGAGATTGTACCAGCACATCATTACCATCAGAAATAACTGCTCCTTAATGACTTAAGTCTCTATATACTTCTATGAGTAGAGAGTATTAAGCTAAAATAGAGTAGTGATCATGTATTGTAATATAAATGCAAATACTCACCCAGCACCATGGATGACAAGACCAATAAAGAAGATGACAAATAGATGGTGGGTGTACCAAAACACTTCAAAATATGACCTTCGGATGATTTTGGTGGACGATGTGATGATTAGTATGAGGGCCAGAGTGATGATAACACCGGTGAGACCAGCCAAGTACGTAAAAGCCACATATAAGCCCCCCACAGGATTCTGTGAAATAATTGCACATGTTGATCAAAGTAATTTTTTGCATCAAAGCTGAGGCAGCTGAACCATAATCAATCTCACTTGCCAAATCCTTCACCTTGTTGCAAATCTTTAGTTTATCCTCTGTGAATTTGGCAACAATGCTTTGAAAACCCACTCCAATTTTGCTGCACTGCAGATTTACTCCTACTAGAGGAAGTGGGAGTAGAAATAAAGGGTTTTAGACCTATCTACACACCAAGGACTATTTCTTATTCTGCCACTGCACACCAATATGAACATGGGAAAGATGAACGTTTTTGCATAGCTGTCTTGCTAAAGCTAAAGTCCTGTATCCATATTTAGGGAGAGAATTAAAGTTCTTATTTTCAGTGGTGCTCAGCAGTTGTGGGTCTCCCAGTTTACAAGTACATCAGATTCTCAGGGCTTCTGAGAAATGGGAATGTTTCTTTTTCTTTTTTCTTTTGTGTGTGTGTGTGTGTGTGTGTTTTGTTTGTTTGTTTGTTTTTAAACCTGAGTTTAGGGAACCCAATTTCAAATGTTTTTCTCAATTTCTGTCTGCCTTTCTGTGGGTATGTCTGGTTTGGTCAAAAGACTTCTTTTACAGAGGATTTGCTTTTTTTAAAACAACTTTGAAATCCTCATGTGAAAAAGCTTAAGGCATTACCAAAAATCAGCAACACTATTATTGATCAGTATAGGAGAATGAATTACAAAAGGCTTGCCTGCAAGATGATTCAAAGACAGATTGTGCACTCCAGAAATAGGTAGCCTTCTGAGATACTCTTAGGTAATCATCTAGATGAATGTAATAATGATTCTTCACAGCTGGATGCCACTTACCGGAATAGTTTGTCTGTAAAAGTTGATATAGCTTTCATTTGGGCTATCACCAAGTCTAGAAAGTACAGCTGCCAAAGTACCTTTCTCTTCAACACGTGCATGCACACTCCACTCTACATTGAATAAGTGTGCAATGGTATGAATTGCTAGGAGAGACCAGAAACAAATAATTAGGGATAAGTACAGACAAGTACTCCCTGTTTTGGGATAACATTTGGGTAAACTTTATAAGATTTCTCAACAGCAGCTCTGAACCTTTGCCACCCCCATGACAATTTCAGATCATTGATGAGTGTTAGCTCCTTCATAATTTCTTTTTGTTTCATAATTTCATTTGTTTCAAATGTACCAGCTAAGAAATAAGGCTGAACAGAAATCTTAGCCACAGTATTTGGTTCTCAAGGCATTGATAAATACCCTTTATTAATACTTGTCACAAACGTTACTAGCAGTGAAAGAGAAAGGTATCCTTTCTGATTCATCTTTTGTTCTCTATCAGTTGCAGAAAAATATTTGAAAGGTTTCAAGCCTAGATGCACTCTGACTCCTTTAAGTTAATAAAATCAGTTGTCTCCTTATATCCTTAAGAGCATGAATCTCATTTGGATTCTATTCTAAAACGAACAGAAAAGCAATAAGCAAAGAAACATTTGAGTACCAACCAGTATGAAGGGCGATCATCCATGCCACCATTTTGTGAAAGGTGAGGTTTCTGTCCAGTTGCCGTCTTACACGGGTAGAGCAGCACTTTGAGTTTGAGGAAAAAAATATTTGCAAACTACTTGTGATTCCTACACACACTTACTTAAATGCAGAGAAAAAAAAATGGAGGCCCTGGGCACAAGAATTGGTGACATTGCTGGTAAAGAATTTGAATTCCTAAATACTAACAAAAATATATTACTCCACACATCAGAATACAGTAATAACATATTATATTTTAATATATATCATTGATGCAAAGTATATGACAATGAGAAAACAAAATAACATCCATTATGGCAAAAATACATATCTTATCTGTGTTAAATTTAAATTAAATGTGACAAATGAAGGGAATAATCATACTCTGCCATGCCAGGAGGAGTTGACTGTTTCTGATAGTCTTATATTGCCACATAGTAACACGACCCTGCTCACACTCCAGACAGCACCAGTCACTTATGGTTCTAAGTGATTCCTTTCCCAAAACGCTGGGTGTACTTGGCGACCATTCACTTGCGACTCGTCAGTGGAATTACCCAAAGAAAAACAAGAATAAAAAAGTCTCTGCTAATACAAGCTGAAGAACAGCTCTTAGGAAAACAGAATGACGTTTTCATTAATTACAACAGGTACCTGAGAAGTCCTGTCCAAATTATAGTCCCTGTTATAGTGTCTGCTATAGTCAGCAGGAGTTTTCCTATAAATCCAAGCTCCTGTAAAGCTAGCATTTGCTGTCTTCACAGAAAAGAAAGTGTAATTATCCTGTGTTGTGTCCTTACATTGCTTTTGCTGACTGACAAAGGACAGAAAGTACTAAGCAAGCTAAAACGTGTACGCATGAGAGCCATACAGGTGTTTTACACAACCAGTTAAGAGACCAAATAATAATCCAAGTGCTTGCTGAACATTAACTTTGTAGATGGTATAGTAAAGTATCTTCCCAGATAACTGTGTGGATCACATCATCCCAGACATCCAGAGCAAAAAAGAAGAAGAGATAATAGAACACCAGAACAGTTTAATTTTTGATTTGTCCTGTTACCAATGGCGTTACTCTTCCATGCAAGTCCATATTTCTGTTTCCAGTTATATTTCTAAATATTTCATGACTGTTAATGGTGCAAATAAATAAAAGAGCACCAAAAAAAATCTCTTCTCTGTTTATTCTCCAGCTGTGACATTGATTAAAGGGCAAATTCTAACACTCCAGGGGTATTACGATGACTTCATCAGACTATAACAACAGCCAGAATAAATTTAGCCTTCTCTGTATCATATGCATTGAGATACAATTAAAAAGACCATAGAATAAAGGGTAGTATTTATCTATCTGTTTTACTGCCTAGCAAACAGCATGTATGGACACCTGATCTTGCTGTTTATGAAGCATAAGACCAAGCAACAGCAAAATGCTACAGTTAGGTTCAGTGGTGAGACTCATTAACATCAGCAATTAATACAGCAATAAGGGGCATGCAAAGACAACACAGCCATTAATAATAAATAGCTTTGTAGTGTATGATTTCTGGGTGACAGGATGTAAAGGGCTTGAGTTTCCAGCACATTGCTACTGAGCAATTGGTTTGAACTAATTTCCCCTCTCCCTAACCTCAATGGCATTGCTGTTGAAAAGGCCGCTACCCTTTCAATATGTTACATGACATTTAAAAATCCTGATTTTCTTAAGAGATCCTCACAGGTCTTGCTTCTAGAGCATAGTTAATTAGACTGTACAGCAGAACAAGCATAAGCAGCTGCACCGCTGCACCAAGGCCACCACAGTCCTGGCACTACCCCTGGCACATTGGGCTGGCCACGTTTTGTTGAAGGTAATTATCGCCTTCCTGAGGTATAGCTTTATTGCAACAAGCAGCTGAAGTTAAACGAAGTCCAACTGCCTAACAGTTCCATTTTGTGTCCCTTCCTCATATCCTTGCATACACTGAGAGCCTTTAGCTTCCTCACACAGCAAGACAGTGATCTGCAGGCAGGCACCAGAACTATGCAGCTCTCTACATGGTTCTCACTTGCAAACTGAGTAGGACATGAGTAATTCAGGACAAGGAGCATTAAGACCCAGCTGGAATAAAATTCTCAACCCTTGGAATCATATTTTAGTATTACAGTAATGTCTCTGAAAATGTCTTCAGTTCTTCCATTGCTTCAAGCTCAGAAGACCTCTTCCCAACCTGCTTTCAGCTTGATATTTGTGAAATCTACTTCAGACCTCATGAAGACCTAGTATGATCAAGATCTCATTAATATTTTCCAGTTGCGTTCATCCAATGACAGCATTAAACCTTACTAAATTTATGTTCATATTAACTTCTGCAGCTTGGAGAGTCAGCTGTCATTTTGGCATATACTATTTGATCTTCCTCAAAGCAGAGGAAAGACAGCTTTAGCCCTACATTTTTACTTACTATTCTTTTCCTTTCACACACATGGAGACAGCTGTCTGCTTTTACCACTTCCCAGAATCTGAAGGGGTATAGAACAAGATGGAAAATCTGGTCTGGATATTTCCAGGTTTATGTTTCTGAGTGTTATGCCTAAACAAGGCCAGAGCACTCTGGAGAGCATTGAAAATATAATTTAGGAGCAGAGACATCTCACATTCATTCACAATGACTGTCAGAGTATATGCACTGGATGAGTGTATTGCCTGGGTTGTGTCTCACTATTTTCTGTTGTCTTTATATCCCACTCTCCACTGCTATGAAGGACTCTTGAAACTGCATGTATCGTATGTCCATTTTGTACTAACAAGATTTGCAACTTTCAGTTACTTTCAGTGGCCTAATCATCATAGCTATGGAATAACAGCTATTTTTGTTTTTTACTATGCCTGGATAAAATGATTTTGTTTCTTCCTGCATTGTTTCTGTTCTAACAGACAGCAATCAACATTTCAGCAATGTGATAAAGCCAGCGCTATCATAGGAAGCCAATCCAGATATCACCTGGAATCAACTGTTCTTTTCTTAGTGCTGGTTACTTGGTTCTGGGCAGTTTGGAGTTAGAAATGGTCAAATGGCTGGTGAACTCTCATTCTGAGATGTAAATGCAAAGCAAAAAAAGAATGTATTTTATGAACTTGTTGAAAAAGTCCTCTTCTGAAAGTCTGTGAAAACATGTATTTGTTGAATATGAAAGCACAGGAGATTAGGGCTAATTTGTTCCACTATCAATGGGTATTGTATCATTGATAAACTAGGCAAATACATGTAAGCACCACCAGTGATGGCTGGCATAGAGAAGAGGGTATCTGCATCCAAGACAGCATGATGCCCAGAAGGCAAGAAAAAAGGGGAGATCTGAGGAAGGCTAGGTCAAGGCTAAATATCTCAATAGAGCTCTGGGCTTACCGCTGGCATACAGACCTCAGTCTTCCTCAGAGCAAAACTTAGCAAAACTTTCTAGACTTCTCTAAAGAGGACATCCCAGAACTACAGTATATTTGGGGAACTTGGGCTAAGACTCTTGGTATACTTGCAAAGCTAATTGTGTTATTATCTGTCATAAATTTTGAAATTCTTTCTTCATCTTACCGCACTTGATCCTCTGAGGAAGGAGAGCAAGTTTCGACATACTGGCAGCAGAATCAGCATGCAATTGAAATTCAGACAAGCTGCAGGAGCTCTTGCCAGAGCCAAAGCATGCTGAAATTGGAGAGATGCTATTACTCAATTACCTAAGACATTACAGGAAACAGACAAGCATAGATTTTATATACGATTATGTCACACCTATTCATGAATGTGAGATCTACAGTTAATTAACAATGCTTGCATATCAGAGCTGCTGTGCTCTGGCCTAGTTAGGGGCACAAATGCAGAAGAAAAGATTCCTCCAGATAGGCTACCTTCTATTGCCAGTACTGAAGTAACACAGCAGTATGAAAAGCTCCCTGTCACATTTGGCAGTTGGTAGCCAAGTGCAGATGCAAGCTTAAGCTAGTAACATTTTCTTTCGCAACATTTAAAGAAAGTTTCCCTGCTGCAATTTCAGTTGGCTGAGGATTAGGGTAGACAGAAGGACATCTTACGAGGGAAGTGGTTGAGTGTTCAGAAAGGCAACAGGACTTGATCCAGAATTCTTCACAAATGTAGGTTAGTGTTTCTTGCAGCTAGGAGCAGTATCAAAGAAGCTTTGTCATGCTCATAAAGCTCATTTCAGTTTCAGAAGGTTAGTGCCTAGGACTCTAGCTCCAAGCTGTCCCTTGTGTGCGCATCTCTGTTGACAGTCAAAGGAATCCAGGGAAACTCACTGCCTCATCTTTTAGGAATACGTTCCCTTAATAGCTATGTAAACTGTTCATGCTATGAAAAACAACTGGAAGGGAAAATGGTTGCACCATACTTCCAACGGCAATACTTTGTTTGTCTCCTCCTCAATAAAGTACTCACCATGCATATTCACTTCAATTACCATGAGCACATTTGTTATCTGGAAAAATCTTCAGAATGAGATCTCTATTTTGCTACCAGCTTTCTATTCAGAAGCTCTGGACAACAGTGTGCATTCAGTTATCTGTTTGTTCGACTTTTAACTCCTTCATGAATCTGCTTCTCCAGCAAACTTATCCTGTTTCAATCAAATAAAACTATGGAAAATGCAACATATGCAGTCTACGCCAAGATAATGTATGTTTTGTACTTACGCCAAGGAGTACTCTGGTGTAGAAGAAATTCTGTGGGAGATCATATGCAAGATAGAACCACCAAAAGAGGAAGACGTTCAACCCCAGCCACACAAGCTGAAAGAAAAATGATGAGGAAACTTTAAACTTTGTCGTTAAGGATCATACACAAGAATTTATAGTGCAGAAAATGACCAATTCAATCTTTGTACTTCTATTAGTAGAGACAACTGTGCTGCTGAATATGAAGTGTTCAGCAGGGACTATATAATTTTATTTTATTATTTTTTCTGGTAGAACTCAGCTTTGGAGAATATAGGAATGACAGTAAACCCAAATACAGATATTGGCAGCTGAAACTTTGACATCGTTGAAAGGTTTTAGACATGACTATAAAGAACTGCCACATTACATGTGTCTAGTTAAGTCTGCAAGTCTAGTTGAATCTCCAGTCATTAAAAGTTAGGGCCTCTTCCAAACAGAGCTTCCTCAGATGTGTTAACATTAAGAAGCTCAAGATCTAAATATGGATTGCCTTAATTACACCTGAGACCTGACCGTAACATTTTCTATTGTGTAGGAAGCTCTAAATATCTGAAATAAGTCAGCAAGGAATATTAATGCAGGCACTTAGGTAGAGTTTAGACTATCCAAAACTGTGAAACTTCTTCACAGCTATACTTCAGTACTCTCTCACAGTTGTGTAACCTACAGCACGGATTTCTTCTGGAAAAGATAATTTATTAACCCTTTTCAAAGCTACCTAAGGTAGCCCATCTGCCTGCAGAAATTATAATGAATGTGGCCACTTGTCCTTCAAATCAGCTGTTGACTGCTTTCACATGCTGTGGTGAAACCAATTTGTATCAATGCATCTCTATTCTAAATAGATTCACTAGGATGTAAAAACAGAGAAAAGAAACCCCAAGAACTCAGTCTACGACTCTAAGTTAAGGATACCAGAAACTGTGACTTGACAGTCCCTCAGCCCTCCTAACCCATATTTTTGCTTGTCCTTTGGCCCAAATTGACAGTGTAAAAACTTGGGATTGATTTGGCTTTTGAAGACATTTTACCTGTATGGAATTAATCTGGGAAAGTGAAGGGATTTCCATCAGTATAAGGCAGTATATAGGAAATCCCCAAATTCTTATTATAAAATTATTCTCATCTCAAGATAAAATGCTCACGCATTTAAAGTGAGAGTGTGCCATTTCCGTGTACAGTAGCCTGACAAGACATTGATCCCTGATGGACCCTCACAGCTGTGGGTGCTGACCCATTCAGAACACGGACCCTTTGAAAAACACTGTGACATCCTTTGTCAATCGGAGCTGGGTAGCAAAGTTAGCTGCTAGTTAGCTGCTTCAGCTAGGGCCAGTGGAAGGAGGGTGTGCTGGCATTAAGGCTGCTAGGTGTCTGCATTGTTGGGGCAAACCAACACAAATGGTGTCTGTATGGGCCAGCCCTGTATCATACTGCTGCAGTGGACAGTGGAGAATATTTTGGTAAGGATTTCAGTGAATAGTACTCGTACATAATAAACCCACTTTACAGAAATATCTTAAATGGTGATACTTTTTTTTTACATGTGTTATGTATTGAAATATATGCATATACTTATATTAAATATGATATCACACTGATGTGAAAAAAGAGAACTCTGAAATACTAACTTCTGCTTAAGTTTTCTCCCATGAGGATAGCCTTGTCTTACTGCTCATCTCGTTGAAATGAGTCAGACTTTTAGTACTTGCTATTTTGCTTAGAACTCAACATACTTTCAGTCACTCCAAGCAAACTGTATACAAAATGGATTGAATTGATAATTGCCCTAATGAAGAATTCATGAGTCTCTGCCCTAAATCTGACTCTAGTGTTAATTTTCTATCCTCAAGACACATCCACCACGATCTGCTACATCTACTTCTGTTTATAAAAGTGCAAGAAAGCCTTGTTGCTGTGATTGCTTTCTATTTTGAAGTTCAATAGTTAACAGTGAGTTGCAATGTTATTTCTTTTCCTTAAGTCATCTTAGCATCCAGAAGTACCGGGTACTTAAAAGCATTTCTACCAAAGAAAACAAGTTAACATGCGACCATTTGTCAGATCACAGTGAAGCCTGCAGCAAACCATGCACCAGGGAGAGCTCCTTAAAAATCATGTTCTTAAGTGCGTCACAGAACTTGCTGCCCTAACTTCAGAATAGTCAAACACATTATTCACCGACACAAAGAGATCTGCTGGACACAAAAAGATTTACTGGATGCAAATCACAATAAAAATGGTACTTACAACGACAAAGATGGACAGTCCTTCATTCTCCACCCAGTTACCCATGTTTGCCTGAGACGAGGGTGCACAATAGCCCTGTTCTTTCTGGGACAGTGTCTTTGACTTCTCTTATAAGGAAGTGAGAGTAGAAGCTTACAGCGACCTGTTTCCTTTCTCATTCATTTAGGAAATAAATTAACCATTGAAACACAAGCATAGTTCAATTTCAAACGTTTCTACCAGCTTTTTATAACCCATACGTGTATAAACCATTGAAATAAACTATCTCTTCCTCAAGATACAGATAAAATAAATAACAGAATTGGTGAGGCTTTCTGCTGAAAAATATAAAAATATATTGCCATTTTGTATAGCTTTCAGATTGCAGAACAGTAATACACAATTCACAGAACAATTATCTCATCCTTGGCCTAGCCTTTTTTTATCATTCCATCTCAGAGATGCCATTCTTGCAGATTCCTTTTAACAAAAAATCACTGGGATTATTTATCTTTTCATCACTCCAGGTTTACAGAAGCCTCCAAATACAATCTGAAGCTCTTCTTGTCTGGGACATACATGCAAACCTTAATATTTCCTCTCTACTTGGGTTAGCAGTGAGGACACGTGTCACTTGATTGCCTGTTTTTGTTTTTTATCTAAAAAACAATACATTTGAGGGAGTTTAGTGATTTCTGAATGTTTTGCCTCTGTGGTATCACAGTTCCCAAACCCACAATAAAGAGTGGTCAGGGAAGGAAAAGTGTCTGTTCTGATTTGTGCATGTCCTTTCTAGCAGTGAAGACCAGCCAGCTAGAAACACCCAGAAATACCAGTACTCTTGCCCTCTTTTCTTCCCCAGTCCAGGCCAAGTTATTCACAGTTTCTTCAAGCAAGTGTGGGAAGCCAGGATGCTCTGAGCTTCAGCAGCCCTTGTTTTCCTGGCAGCTCCTCAGATACCCGAGCCACTGAAACATGGATTCACTGCCTCAGGAGGCTTCTGGCAGGCATAAATCCAACAGGGGCAGGGCTTAGATCAGTCACAGTTGTCAAAGTTTGACATTGTCTTAACAGCCTGACTCACAGCCATAAAGCAGAATACATTTTATCCGAGCTCAGCCAAGCAGTTATCTAAATACCCATAGCTTATCTCACTGCCTGAACTCAAGGCATAGAGGTTTTGAATACTTCCAGAGCTGGTGGATGCTGTGGCTCCCTGGCATTTGGGATCTTTGCCATCAGTTTGAAAATTGCCAGGACAACACATAGCAAAAGCTTTTGGATGGCTTCTGCACATAACAGGTGTGGCTAGAGCTGGTATCAAAACCACCCACACAACATGCTCAATTTAATTCTGATGTTAGAACCTTCTGAAAATGTGAAACATCACTGGTGTAATATCTCAGAGATGTGTATGTTTTGTGCTTTGGTCTAATTANATAACAGGTGTGGCTAGAGCTGGTATCAAAACCACCCACACAACATGCTCAATTTAATTCTGATGTTAGAACCTTCTGAAAATGTGAAACATCACTGGTGTAATATCTCAGAAATGTGTATGTTTTGTGCTTTGGTCTAATTAAAAAAAATAGTATCATATACAATGAAAAGCAATGTTGGCAGCTCTGCATTAACTATTATGTAGGAGTGTGTTAAACTGAAGTATGAAAAACTGAAACACTTCTTTCTTATTCTGTTTCTAAAACGTCCATCACACTAGCTGATTGTGCACATCGTTTTTCATTTTTCTTTGTAGTGAATGGTTCAGTGAACAGCGGCTCTTCCGCTGTATGACAGTCCTGAAAAAATATTCAGATCTCAGGACTCTTCACTTCCTTACAGTAATTTTATGCCCTTGCTTGGCAGTTATTTTGGTTCCTCTGCTGATCTGTGAAATAGAGTTCTGTATATTTCTGTACAAATCTAAATGCCACAGGACTGAGTATTTCACACCTGCCTACTAAAAGGGCCATGTAAAATTCTGAATGCATAGATTCCCAAAGAGAGAGGTAAAGAAGAGAAAATGAAAGAGATGCAGTTCCTGCATTGCTGCCAATTTGCTAAGACAAGGTTGCTGAGTTCTCTCCCATGTAGCCAATGAGAAACATTGACCAGCCTCTTATATTTCGTAGGTTGAAATATTTATTTTGAATTCTATGCGTCCCGTGTCTCTTGACCTTCCCTTGATTCTACAACAACAAAGAGGAAGAAGCGGACAAGAGTCTTGCCAAGACTTCTTACATGGAGGCGAAAGCCTCATTCTTATCTACTCTCTGAAAGCATCATATACGGAGCTTTCTCAGCTACACTACACACCCGACCTGCTTTCACATCCAATCTCAGGCTATCACTGTATTGCCATGCCTTCACTCAAGGGAATAACGCAGTATGAAACTCCTGCCCTTCCTGTTTTGTTAACAAACATGATCCCAGGTCTTATGACCCGCTGGGCGCTTCCCCCCCCCCGTGCCCTTAACGTGACCAGCACCGACACCCGGAGCTCGGGGAGGCCTGCGGCGCCTGCGGGCAGCGGGCAACGGCGGCTCTGCACCGCCACCCGGCGGGCAGCCCGCGCCCCTCAGGCCCCTTCCCGCCGCCAGCTCCGCGCAGCAGCTTCTTTTCTCATACAACCGATAATGCCACTTCCTCGCTGTTTCCCTAAGGAACCCAGCTCTGCTGTCGTTCGCTGCCGTGTGCTCTTTGATGTTTCTGAACATCTGGCAGACTCGCCTCATCGCAAGTCTTTCGGGGCTAAAAGAGAGGCAAGCTGCCTTGCGACGGAGTTTCCCTCTGGTAGACATCTGTCACTGCTCTCTCATCTTTGACTTTGAAACCCAGTTTTTGAAAATGAGCCTGTCTCCTTCTTGCTGTGTGGATAAACCATACTGAAAATTTGGGTTGCTGCAGCAAGAAACGTGTTCACATCCAAAGTCACTTCTAGTGCACAAACCACCTGCCTCTGCTACAAAGCCCCTTTGCTGTAGACACTGCCCCTTTTCGGAGGGGAAAAAGCAGGCAACAAACCCTCAGCTCTGGGAGTTCAGATGTCTCCACTTCTGTGCTGAAGGAGAGAGATGGGCAGGGGTGTGAAACAGCCAAGACACAGAGCGGACATTTGGGAGCTTCCTGGGAATGGCGCTCACAGTACAATGTCCCCAGGCTGAAAGCAAGCTGAGACCAGGAGCTCTAGCATGGTGGTGGCCCACTGGCGATGAGACAGACTTCTGCACACTCTGAACAAAGGCAGCCTGGGAGCATGTACATGCATACAGAAGGGTCTGTAACCCTGAGTCTAAAATTTATCAGCACCACATCCTGATACAGTTTTTTCCACGTGTCCTAATGGTTGTGCTACAGCAGAGGAAGAAACAGCATCAATATCATCACACAGCCATGGAAGTATCTCAGCATCCCCCTACATGCACAGAGATGGTTATTCAGGTAGGAAAACCTTGCCTACATCCTAACTACACAGGGCTGTCCTACTCTACACTGCTGCAGTTCATATTATAAAACACAAACGAGTGTTGTGACTGTTTTGTTTGTTTGTGTTTTTGTTGTTTTTTTTTTTTGGGGGGG
>VXAB01002731.1:180959-231636 GCA_013399175.1 Odontophorus gujanensis | reverse complement strand
GGGGAAGGGGGAGGATGTGGGTTGCTGATTTTTCTCTTGTTTCTCAGCATGGGAGACACAGGGCAGCCCTGGTCACTTAGTATATGCCTGTCTGCAGCATGACATCTGATAGACATGGCCTCTAGCTCAGCCTTGTTTGTACTGAGGACTTTAACATTGAGTTTAACACCATTAACAGAAACAGGAAAAACAGTGAGGAGTGATCTCATGTTAAATACACAAGCCTAAGAAAGATAATATGACACAGAGAACCACGGCACCAAGGAACAAGCTTTTGCATAAGGCTTGTCTTTAAAATTATCTTTTATCCAGAGTAATAAGATGTGTCTCATCCCTGTGCTAAGGCTGAGCATGAAGCCTGTATGCTAAGTCATACTTAAATTGCTTCTTAAAACAGAATAACACTGCACAAGCCACACATCAGTGGATTTACATGTTTCATTTATATTTGTCATTTATTTTTATTTTGTCACTTGCCCTGATGACTGTGAGACTTATCTGAGAGTAGCTTGCAAAACTCCATCTGGCTCAGGTGATCTTATGTCAACCTGCTGGCTCTGTCCTGTGAGAATGACAGACTGTTCTGTTATGCTCATAACCTCTGAGGCAACCATCCTTCTCTTTGAAATCTTGAAGAGGTCATAAATTATATACAATCTGAATTTTTGAACTGGGATGACTTTCTTTCAGGTTAAATTACCACCTACTGAAGCCTCCTGTTGCAAGATTGTTCAGAGGACATCACCTCTCCTCTCTCCCATAATAAGTATTTAACATTTTCAGAGAAACTGTCATTCAAAATTGGGGAAGAAAACTCTCTAACACCAATATGGTGTTAGAAGGCAGCATTCCTTTATTCCTTGTGATACATACTCAGCTACTTGATTAGTTACTGTGACTCCAGTGCTCCTGTGGAGCAGAATCACTGAGAAAAACAAGGCTATTCACACACCAGGCAGTTAGAATGGAAAGTCTTAGAATTGATACAGGTTGGTATAGCAACAGGGATCAATATATTACTTTAAGGACCAATATATTAGCTTAGCAAAAGGAATCAATGAGTGCTAGTTCTAGTTCAATTTCTATATATATACCTGATTGCCCAGTAATGGGGGGAGAGATTTCAAACAAAGTGCAGGCCCAAATTAGATTTGGTAAAGGACAAATCCAAGCGCATACTCTAGGAAGCAAAGCTATGGAAGCTCAAGTTCTTATGTTACAGAAATTGTCCCCTCCCAACCAGACAGTACCGGAAGGAGTGGAAATTGCAGTGATACCATGGATCTGAGCATCATGAAGTCGAGACAATCCAAACCTGTAACTATTCAGTTGAAGCCAGGAGCAGATCATGAAGTACCAAGTGGTCCTGGTGAAGTAAGAGCACACAGAATTAAAAGTAACGAATATACAGAATACAGCCCTGTTTTTAAACACTACAATAGAAGAAAGGGAAATAAAACACGACTGTCTTCAAACTATTGAACAAATATATTCTAGCAGAGTTGATTTGAAAGCCAGTCCCCTTGAGGACCCAGATATGGAAATGTTTGTGAATGGCAGCAGTTTTGTGCAAGACCGTGTGAAGGCCAGAACTCTGGCACCTACCACCTAAGCACAGAAAGCAGAATTGATAACCTTGTTAAGAGCTTCGAATTTAGTGAAAGGGAAAAGAATCAGCATTTGGACAGACTCAAAATCTGCATTCCAGGTTGTGCATGCACTCACTGCTATATGAAAAGAATGAGGCTACTAACCTGCCAGGGAACACCTGCAAAAAATGGAGAAACAATAATAGAATTATTAAAAAATGTGCAATTACCTTTTTGTTATTGCTGTAATGCATTGTAAAGCCCACCAATCAAATAATATCAGTATATCAGTATAGGTAAAAACCATGCAGATACAGCAGCCAAGAACACAGCAGAAGGAGTTTTCCTCCAATTTGTATCCCAGAAATATCAAGAACTAATTGATGAACCTCCAAAATGCTGCATAGGTGAGAAATAAGCTTCCCTGCTAAATGCTAAGAAAAATGAAGAGGGATGGTGGGTAACTCCAAACAACGTAATGGTTCCCCAACCACTAATGAGGAAAACAATCATCAAATCACATACTGGGGAACAGAAGCCATTGCCAGTAACTTAAAGATTCAAGTTTTAAGCATGTGAATGGGAGGAATTGTAAAAAGCATGGTGAGGAAATGTGAATTATGCTTGAAAAATTAAAAAAGAACATCTCCTGTAGTCACGAGAAGGGGAGACAGCCCAGGAGACTCCTGGCAGGTAGACTTTTCCAAACTCCAACAGCAAGTTGGCTACAGGTATTTGGTATTGGTTGATGGATTAGGATCAAAGGATGGTCAAAGGTTTATCCCTGTCATATAAACAAAGCAATGGAAGTAGTAAAAGTCTTGCTAGAAGAAATTATACTTAGATCTGGGGCACCGATAGGGATATCATCAGATAGAGGTTTGCAATTTGTAGCTGAAATTGTTCAAAACCTAGCAAAAAAAAAAAACTGGAATGGAATGGGATTTACATACTTCTTATAGGCCACAGTGTAGTGGAAAGGGTGAATCCAAGTTTGAAAATGCAAATTAGTATAATCTGTCAAGAAGCAAACTTGCAGTGGCCTGAGGCCCTACCTCTCACCTTACTTCATGCTTGGGCAAAACTACGTGCTAAAGAGAAAATAAACTCTTAAGAAATTACGTATGGGAGACCATTTCAGGTACTGATGGGTAATAGTGCTGTAAATCATTTGGGTGAACTAAAACTAAGAGGATAGGCCATCTCTTTAGGGAAAGTCCTATCTTCTACCCATAGGATTGTGGCTCAGGCAGCACCAACAACTCTGGAAGTCACAGTACATCGTTTCCAACCTGAGGATTGAGTTTATATGGACCTGGAACTCCAAAGCACTAGAGAAGAAGTAAAAATGATTATACCAAATATTACTACAAATAGCAAAGAAGGCACCCATCCCACAGCTGCAAGTGGAACAGACTGCACCAATGAAACTGAAACTTTCATGTAAATGAACACAACTTACAGACAAGAAACAGAAAAACGTATTATGAACTATGAATTATATTTAGTATATCAGTAATTCTTTGCCTTACATTATTTGTACTAATTGTTTACTAATCCTTTTTGCAGTACTTAAGGGATATACTCTGTTTAAATTAATAATCGTAATCTTAGCAGTAATTACCTACACTTATCAGTTAGATGCATGGGATCAAAACCAGCATATGACGTTGATGAAAAAGGTGGCTGTCCTGTTGCTAGGAATTATACTTCTTGTTGGATATGCATGAAACTGCAAAAATATGAGGCAACTCCATATCCATTATGGGGTATGCACTTCCAAAACAAAGTTGGGATACAGTATTTGTTACCAAATCCATAGAATATTTTGCAGATAGGTAGGAGGAAGCGCAGACAGAGTGTTGGAGCCCAGCCTATGAATGATACCATTTGTTTGATGAACAGATGAATTAGTCAAGCAGGGAGTGCTCCAGCAGGATAATAGCCACACTTTGAGTGGTATTATAGATGATGGGTATTTTGAAAGAAAAAGGGATAAATACTACATGTCAGCTAAAGGCAAAGGACAGTACTGGTTATGTGGAGCTTGGAAGGTGTTACTCCTATGATGGACCAGAACCTGTGCCCTAGGAATAGTAATGCCAAAGGTCTGGTAACAGAACAATTAACAGAGATAATACAGGCCCGAGTACTTTCAAAGACTAGAAGTGCTCAGTCAATTAGTAGAAAGGCCTAGTAGGTTTCATTCTTCATTAGGCGATCAATTCCCACTCTAGGAGTCGCAGAACTAGGAAAGACTATAGTAAATATCTCAGCAAAATAAAACATTGGATACTATTATTGCCCTTAAAGAAGAATCATAGAATCATAGAATAGCTTGGGTTGGAAGGGACCCCAAGGATCATCAAGTTCCAACCCCCTGCTACAGGCAGGGACACCATTCTCCAGATCTGGTACTAGATCAGCTTGTCCAGGGCTCCATCCAACCTGGTCTTGCACACCTCCAGGGATGGGGAATCCACAGCCTCTCTGTGCATCCTGTTCCAGCAGCTCACCACTCTCTCTTTAAAGAACTTCCACATGACATCCAATCTAAACTTTCCCCCTTTGAGCGTAAAACCATTCCCCCTTGTCCTGCCGCTATGTACCTGAGAAAAAAAGTTGATTCCCACTTTTTTATAATCCCCTTCTACATACTGTAAGGCTGCAATGAGATCTCCTCTCAGCCATCTCTTCTCCAGGCTGAACAAGCCCAGCTCCCTCAGCCTGCTTTTGTAGGGAGGCTCTGCAGCCCTTTGATCATCACGGCCCTCCTCTGGACTCTCTCCAACAGCTCCACATCTCTCCTGTATGGGGGCCCCAGATCTGGACGCAGTACTCCAGATGTGACCTCACAAAGACAGAGCAGGAAAAGACAATCACCTCCCTGAACCTGCTGGCCACTTCTCTTCTGATGGAGCCCAGGATACCATTGGCCTTCGGAGCTGCAAGCGCACACTGCTGGCTCACATTCAGTTTTTCGTCCACCAAGAAGTTCAAAGTCTAGCCAGGGTAGTATTACAAAACAGAATGGCTTTAGATAAGATATTGGGTGCACAAGGAGGGGTTTGCACACTAGTAAATACTAGTTGTTTTGTTTCTGTGGATCAGAGTGGTAGAATAGAAACAGACATACATAAAATATGGCATCAAACTACAATATTGCATAAAGTAAGCCAGGATGGTGCAAGCTGGAGCTTAACTGACCTTTTAATCAAAATGACTTCCTGGATTCCCAGATTAGATTGGTTAAAGAAGTTATTTGTAGGGACAGTGTGTATAGTAGCTATATGTATCCTTGCTTGCTATATGATTCAGTCTCTAAATATGAAGGGTCAAAGGTGGTGAGAAGTAAGATCTAAACATCATGATCCTCAAGGGAAAAGGAAGGATTGATAAAGACTGGTTTAGCAATAAGTATTAGTATATTAGTTTAAGGACCAACATATTAGTTTACCAAAAGGAATCAATGAGTGCTAGTTCCAAAAATTTTCCATTTTACCTTTGCTTAGTGTGTGAACAGCCTTATTTTTCTCAAGGATTCTTCTTCACAGGAGCACTGGAGTCACAATAGCTACTTTTATCTTTGCATCCACCAGCTGCAAAGACTGTCACCTCAGATTTCATATATATTGTTTTGGATTAGAGTGCACTAAGATAGAAAGTATCTCATTAAGACCTTATAAGCAATGGAAATTTGTTAAATTGGGGAAAAACAGCTAGAGGTCAGCCAAAAGTCACTGTGATGAAGCTGATGACGGGAAAATGGGGAGAAAGTAAGTGGTCATAGGATCACCTCAGATGCAACAGTGCATGCCCAGAGTGACATTTGCATATAGTTTCAGTTCTTGGAAAAGAATGAATATATATGCCAATGTATTTCATATGTATGTCTTAGCTGTTTAAATGTAGAACCTGAATTCTTGTAGAGTGTGCCTGATTTGTCAAGTCACCTGGTACATATCAAGAAGAATAAAGGAATGCTGCTTTCTAACACCACATTGGAGTTAAAGAGTTTTCTTCCTGGATTTCAGATGACAGGACTAGCACTCATTGATTCCTTTTGCTAAAATAATATATTGGTCCTTAAACTAATATACTAACCCTAAACCATCCTATATCAAAATCATTATTTAAAAAGGAGATTAAGATGAGTAGATTAGATCGGGGAATGTTTTCTGCAATATTACTCACTCTTACTTTTTCTTTACTAGCTCTTAATACGAGATTTGGTGGCTTAATCATATTCTCCCATTTCCATTGTTCAAGATTTCACGGGAGTAGCAATACAGCCTGGAGATATCTCAACTCTTTTTCAGTTGAGTTCACAGATTGTTCTGAAATAATAATTTTCTGCCAAATGGTGCATGCAAACTGCATGTATAATGTCAGCAATATTATTTCTACTCTGACCATTAGCCCAGATATGTTTATTTATTTCATGATGAGATGCAGAATCAAAACTACTATGTGTACTGCAACACTACATGATTAAAGACTGTGCTGCTACTGAAATAGACTAATAAAATATAAATTAAAACCAAATGACTAGATAATGCTATGTCTAGATTAGGGAGACCTCAGCTTCTGAGGCATGGTACACTGTCTGCAGGTACCCAGACTCCTTACTTGAGCTTGTACCATGCACCTCAGAGAATGCTGGTGGATAAGCCTAGGTTCTTCCTCACCTGAGTTTTTCTGAGTTGCATCAAATATTTCTGTAGACTTGCAGTGTCACAACGTCATTTTCTTTTCTTCATCTTCTTTTCTTCTTTTCTTTCAATGTATTTATCTTTAAAAACAAGAAAGAAAGTTAAAAACAAGAAAGCCCACATCAATCCATGGACAGTGAAGGAAATATATTTAGTAAACACCTAATTACATTGTGGTTATAAGGTCATCTTACTCTCCCTGTAGTACCACAGTTAATGCTATGCTTCTCTTTGAAAAATTCCTTCCTATATCATTTTTTTTAAATGACATCTGTACACTTCTGAATACTGTACTGTCCACTGTTATTAACATTATCAATGTAGCAATGAAGAATTGATGCATTCCATGCATTCAGTAATTTTGGAGCCATGTAACCTTGGTTATAAATATTAACCATACAAAAAATGCAGCTGAATGCTTCACTGTGTTGTTTCTCCATTTCTATTTGATGTGATCACCATGGAGCAACAGACAGGAAGAAAAGAAACAGCAGGAAAAAAAATCTTGAGAATTTAACTGATGTTACAAGGGTAGTCAACTGCAAAACTAAAGCAATTGCAAGCACCTTCCTTTCTGTTATGCATGTTAAACACAGCAGCTCTACTTCAACAGATTTACAAGAGCGGGAAGTCCACACGTAAAGAAAAGAAAATGTAATGTAGCTAGGTACCTTGACTGTAAGGCGCTGTTTTGATGTTTAGCCTTCATATCAGAAGCCAAACTTGAATTAGTTTTCAGGTTGACCCACTCTACTCTGTGCTGGCCCAACCTCACCGTGAGCACTGTGTGTAGCTCTGGGTGCCACAAAATAAGGACATAAAACGTAAGCATCCAAAACAGGGCTACAGAGATGTGGAGGGTCTGGAGGACAAGACGTATGAGGAGCAGCTGAGGCCCCTGGGTGTGCTGAGCACAGAGCAGAGGAGCTGAGGGGAGGCCTGATGGCGGCTGCAGCTCTCACAGGGAGCGGAGGGGCAGCGCTGAGCTCTGCTCTGTGTGACAGCGACAGGGCCCGAGGGAACGGCGTGGAGCTGTGTCAGGGGAGGGGCAGCTGGGGGTTAGGGACAGGGTCTGCACCACAGGGCGGTGGGCATGGAACAGGAATATAGGATTTGGACTGACGTGACTGGCTCTCTCTCCCTCAGAACCGTCCCCCATACTTTGCTGAAAGTATCTGTGGATAATTAAAGTTCTCTGCTAACTGGGACACATCACATTAATCAAAAGAGAAGAGCTATTGAAAGAATTTCCAGAAATTAATACATGTAATGTGAAACATGCAAAGGTGATTCGTGTCAAAAGATAAAAAGTCAAAGCTGCTGACACAATACTTTCAAACTGGCTTTAATTCCAATTGGCGTATAAAGTTATTTAAAGGAGTAAAATTTCCTTGTAAGGCATGGAAGGATGAACTAAGAACAGAACTCTATCTGCATTTCAAACACTAACCCTGCAAAACAAAGAAAGCAAATTCCTCACACCAAGGAGTGAGAGATAAGCATCTTTAGCGCAGACCTTGCAAAGACCGGCCTGGAATGCACCAAGGGACGAATAGGAAACAGCCTTCATCCATAAAGGCCACTTGAAGAAGAGGGGCTTCAGGGACGACTGCAAATCATCTTGATAATTGTCGCGGCGCCTTAATGTCTCTGTTTATGGTTGTGAATAGGGGCTAGTAGTCCTTTTCGGGGTACGGCTTGGAGAAGCTAAAGGACCACATGGCGCCAAAGGTGCTACCCCCTTTCTGATTTATCTGTTGGGCCAGCTGTGTTAAACTTATCGATAAGAAAACAGGACGGACATCCTGTTCCCCCAACAGGATGACCAAATGGATGTCCCTCTTAACAAAACACCAGTGAGGGGCTCTCCCCCTTCAAGGTTTGAAAATTTACAGTAAAATTGACCCTTAGGTGTAATCCTCTCTATAAACCAGAGTTTGGAATGTGATGAATATGTATGAACTATACCTTTAAATAGGTATTCTTTCTTTCTTTGGTGTGTGTCGTTGGTGGAGCGAGACTCCCCGGCACACCCAGCGCTGTTTGCTAATTGCTTTTCACTCTTTGATTGTAATAAAATATTCCAAAAACCCTGATTGCACTCTGGGCATTTATAACATGTAACATTTATTCTGTCACTTTGTTTCCTCTTTCAAAATGGATGCTTTTAACAGCAAGGAATGTGTAGGCTCGGGGCATGCATTTCAGGCAGGCTGCTCCTAGTTCATTAAACCAGATCTCACCTTCAGGGCTAAAACATTTCAATGCTGATGTTATTTCAGAAGAATCTCAGAACTAACAACATCATCTAATTAGCACCCATCTCTGCTTATCTTTGTTCCTTTAATGTGAGTTTACGGTTAGAACTACTTACACGTATAAGCACTCACATCTGAATTACAATTCTGAAAGGTGAAGCGGTCATACCAGAATAGTGACATTCAAGACTACTGAAAAAAATTACTTTCAGGAGCAAAAGGTTTTCCTTAGGACTTGGAGAAATCTGGAAAAGGATACAACTGTTCTTTCCTTCTCTAGGATGTACAGTTGTTTATTCAAGGGAGAGATTCAATAAATTTCCACGTTGTCATTTTGAAGATCTTACCTTGCATTTTGACTTTAGTACTGAGGTGAAACTGAGACAAAAGAGTTTCATTAAACTCGTTCTTAAAGATAAAAAAGAAATTCACAGTCCTTAAAACTTCTTACTTTTAAGTTTTCTGTCTCCAGTGAATAAACTTACCATCTCTACCGAAGTACTATATATTCATGTTCCAGTGATGCTGAATGACTGGAGTCAATCACCTCAACTGCATTTTAAAATACTGGATTATAAACATTCGTTACAATGCTTGCCTTGCAGAAATATCAGCTCAAAATCCTGTTTCCTTTGGTACATAAGCACTTCCAGGAGGCAGGAAGTAATAGAAAATGGTTTTCTGTTTCAGACTAGTGTCTCATCCCGCTGTGTGGGTTTTGAGATTCTTCTGTCTCCTGAGTCACGTTTACAGGTAAGACAGTTTTAGGCAATGGCTACTACAAAGAGTCAAGAAGTAAAAGAAGATAAAAGATAGAAAATGGGGAGAGACAGACAGACATACACGAACACAGCAAAGCAAAACAATTCACCACTTCTCAATCCAGCGATGTCTTGGCGGTGCTGATCTTTGGTAGTGGTGGGTTGTCCGAGGCTGTGGTGGTAACTACATCGACTATGACAAAAGTACATGCTCTTACTTATAGTCCAGAGTGGTCGAGCCTGCTCTTGACAGCTTCTGGCTTCGGGGGATCTCAGCAGGAACTTCTTCCTGGAAGTTTTCCAGCCCTTACGAATTTAAATCGGCAGAGATAAGAAGACTCGAGGAGATGGCAGCTTGTGTCTTGCCTTCACGGGACACAATGGTATTACCTCCCCGTTCCCGTATCAGGCTGGAAACATTTGCTTCCAGGGAAGTCTTTAGCCAGCAAGCACTCTTGGGCCCTCCTCTTCGAAGGCAAACGGCTCAGAAGAAATGCTTTCGAATGTAAAACTGCCCACAAAGTATTTTGATTATCCTGTGTTGATTTGAGACAATGCATTCTTTACCAGTACCAGACAGATAGATACTACCAGCTCCTTCAGGAAAAAAATGTAGGAAATACAAGGAAAAAAAAATTATTTTTCTTCCCAAATTAGTACAATTTACCAACCTCAAAAATTTGCCTGTCCCGAGTCAAGTCTGCAAACGTCAAACCGGCCTGTATATAATCAATTCTTTTTTCTTTTAAAAAGGTTTCATTTTTGTTGCCATTCATTTTTCAAGAAGGAAAAAAAAAAAAACCCTCTATTTTACTTGAATGGTTAGAAACTTACTTCTGTTTTTTCTGCAGTCACCCTGTGAATTGAAGCCACTTTCATTACCTTCCATGACTTTCATTAACATCTTCATCTTTCCCTCTGCATCTCTTTATTCCCACAACTTCTACTCTTTCACATCGAGAGGTAGCAGGTACCCGGATCACTGAATGTGATTACAAAGCTTTAACGCATCTAAAAATAGTAAGCTCCTGGCTTACTAAGAGGTCAGACAGAAAGACAAGTAGATAAATCTCACTGAAACCCTCATTACCAGTAGGATCACTGCATCAGTTTGCGTATCTCCTCAGTAAATGATTGTCTTCACGAATTTGTTCAAACCTATTTTTCCCCACCAGATATTGTGACGGTGAGCTCCTCCTACTTCAGCCCTCCTGCCTCCTTCTTCCGTTAACTCCCTCCTTTGACCTGGCTTCACACCTAAGAGCTCGCACAGAGGTCTAACAATCTTGCTAGAACAGATTAATCACTGCAAATCTGTCGCAAACTGAGGGGTTGAACGAATCGATGAATCGACAGCAGGCACCTGCCTGATTCAGTTGAGCGCACACACTAAAAACAACATATGGCTATGAGTCAATCATCTTACCCCTTAAATAGTGAGCAGCCTCAAGGCTACCCCTGCGCAGAGATCCCTTACACCTCGATGTCAGGATGCCTTGCTGATACAGATCCTCAATCAGCAACTAATGTTTGTTTTAGGCTTTGCTATCCCCACTAAGATCACATCTTAGGCTGGCTGTAAGCTTTATTAGCTTCACTAAGGTTATTCGTTTGATAGTGCACATACAACCTTTATACATAAGCAGCTGACCAAGACTGGGACTGAGGGTACTAAACTTAAGGCTCCTTACCTCTGTGGTTCAAGAAGTTCAGAAAACAAGAGGGTCTACTCTGAATCTCATGTCTCAACAGGAGCTCTTCCTGTACATGTGTGTTTAGCCCTACCCTCTAGGCAATAAATAATCAATTGTATCCAGCCATCTAAAATCTTAAGTTGCTGTTAAATCACTGCATTATACTTATATTACATCAATAAATATATTCTAGCTTCTCTCTTACAAGTGCAGTATATTGTAGTTTGTTCACATCTGCAACAGATATCTCCCCTCAAAAAAATTTAACTTGCCAATGAGTTTTACACATGCTGGGGAGAATGGGGCTGACAGAGAAACAGTCACCTAAGTTTATTTTCTCTAAGAAATCACATTGAAAACAAAAAGCAGGGATTCTCTTCAATGTTAAGGCAGACTCTATGAAGAATTTTGTGATCAAAAATTAATAAGCAACCAAAATTGTGTTTGAATCTGAAATGTTTTGTTTAGCTTTTAAATGAGAATAAAACCAGTATCTGCAATAAAGGATTAATTACTTCCTATTTTTTTTTTTTAAAAGGGCAGCTAGTATTAGCAGATCATGGTGTCTATCACCATTCATGCTGCTCATCACTTAGGGGATGTGTCAAATTTTCAACTCTTTACATATGTATATATCTCTTCATACAGGTTCTTAGTGGGGATTTTTGCTGGCTATTCCAAAGAACAAATGTGGTAAAGCCAGATGAGCAGGACAGGAGCATGCAGGAAAGCATTAAAGTCATTTAGAAAGTAACAATGACTTTTTTCTGCTTCCCAACGTAAAACAATTAAATACTCTTATTATGACAATAAATAACTTATGCTGATCTTGTCCTGTATGACACCATTCTCTTAAACCAGATACTACATTTTCTGCTGAGTTTTCTACCAGCCAAATAACATTGGATGCACCACTGATTTTAGATGAAGAATTCCCAGATCAGACTATTATTCTGTCAGATTGGCATAAAAACATCTTTTTACACTGTGTGGTAACAGCTGACAGCAAGCTATATAACCCATAGATTGGATTTCTGAAAGCCTTGGATTAAGAACTGACACCAACGCAATTTGTGTTTCAATATTTTAATGTGTTGTTTTACAAGTATAAAAGAAAACCTACATTCTAGATCTTGCATACTCACATACATGAACAATCCTTACTGCGCAATCTTTTGTGTGACTCGGGACTACTGAAGTGAATGAAGCTTTTAACATTAGCCCTATACCAGAGGACACGCATGCCTGTATCATTTGAAAACAATGGTAAACTTGCATTCAGACATCACTCATTCAAGTGCTTATACCTTTCCCAGCTATGACCCTTCTCCCAGTGCAGTCACTGACTGTATTGATAATGACACCATCTAGCTGCCACTATTGTGGAAAAAAATGCATTTCCTGACATTATAGAACACTTCAGGAACAGGAGCTTGCTCTTTAGAATACTGGTCTTAATGCAACAGAACATCTTCATCTCTCCCTTGAGCAGTGGCAGCACCACAAGATCAAAACATACACTGGTCTGAGGAGCCATGAGGCACAGCCAAAGCAATGACACTCATGGTGATGGAGTGTATAAACTGTTTGGCTGCTATGCACAACTAAGGCAAAGCCATGTAACAGCAATATAACCCAAACAATCTTTTTCGCATAATGATTTAGATATTCAGGTTTCTATGCATGCAATTGAGGACAGTGCTATAAAAATAGGAAGTAATATGGTACATTCTCTAAAAACATGTATACACATTAGCATTCACCATTAGTACGTGAAATTAAATGGTACCCACTGCATATACATACTGGACTCCCAGCTGCATAATTCTGCTATTGTTGACTTACCTTAAGTACAAACATTTCACTAGCTGAGGTTTGTGAAGTTTCCACCCTTTTTCAAATGGCACACTCACAAGTGGACCAATGCTGAAGTCTCATTTAAAGACATCAGAGTCCTCTCTTTAGCTTTGAAGTACTTCTACACATGAAACCACTTTGTTATCAAAGACCAAAAGTTTACATCTGTGGACATCTGTAGAAAGGCAATGACTGTATTTCCCTGATTATTGTCTATGAATTAGATATTCAGTTCTAGCTAGGAACACCTGAAAAATGGCCCATGTGCTGAACTCAGCAAGTTAGGAAGCAAGGGGACACATTCTCAATTGCTCCTTCAACTCAGTATTAAAAATAATAATAATCTGAAATACTTTAGAAAAGTACACGGAAATACTGTACGGTACCTTTATGTACAGAAGTAGAGAGAAATACTATCGTGTTTTCAAGGAATTGCTTCACTTCTCTAATGCTCCTCAGAGAGAAAATCTAGAGCAAAGATACTTGGTGACTTCCCCAAATATGTGAGCTATGTTCCTCCAGTAAGCTCAAAAAACCTCACATTACCACCCACCAATAATTTAATTATATAACACATACACACATCAAACAAAATGAAAAAACATAACTCCATTATAAAACAGTAGGAAGACATTAATTTACAGTGCAGTAAACAAACAGAAGAATAAAAACAGCTTAACTCTTTGCAGCACTTCACGTGATCCCATTACAAATGACTTCAGACCCCAACTGGTGACATTACTAATGCAATGGTGTTGATGTGATCCCTACTGAAGAACTTCTCATCCTTCATTACAGCAGGATAGAAGTTGAGGCACAAGAAAGTACTTTGAGTCATGAATTATCTTTTTTCCAAAAGTAGTCACAATGTGTCAAGTACAGAAGAAACTCAAAAGTGCTAAGTGATCAAAGTGCAAAAAGCTTTCACTCATTCTTTTCAAGCACAGTTGTTTTTTGTTTTGCTTTGTTTTGTTTTTGTATTTCCACCAAATTGTACTTGGTTATCCACACACTAAAGTTGTATCACTGATTTGCAAAATACAGAAACACTTTCCTTAGCGGTGATGCAGTGCATAGAAGAAAAAGTCAACGACTTCTATTTTCTCTTTCAGACTTCGAGCCAGTGGTACTTATGAGGTAAAAGATGCACTACTGATACCAACCTAAACATAATACAGTGTCAGAAAGGATTTCATCTCAAAGGTGCCTGCTTCATGTGCTACCAGCCCCTCAGACAATCAGAGGAGCACTTGTCTTTTCTAAATTTAGCCATCTAAAATGGAGATAGATAGTCAAATCCACTGTCAAGACATATGGTTAACACACAGTACTAGGTCTCCAGAGAATGACTCATATCACCTAAGCCAACATTTTAAGACAGGCTGAATCACTCACTGGAGATATTTCCTGGAGAGCACCTAGCTGACTAGTTCACGCTATCAACCAAACTTGAAGATGTTTCAAGCTGTGTGAAGTGAACGTCACCCTAATACCAGTGTATCACAGATTTTAAAGTAGTACTTAATCAATGTCAGTACACTGAGCTGTTACAGAACATTACACTTACTGTGTAAAATTTAATTCCCTTAGTAACAAGTACCAAATATGAAGAATAAGATGGTGTATAAGCCAATAACCCCTCTGTCCACTCTCAGTAACAGTCACATTTCAGCATTAGTGCTAGCTAATTAGCTGTTTCTTGGCAACCTAGGCTACTGTGCATTGTAGAAGTCAAATTCTTACGCCCCAGAGAGAAGCATTATTTATCACACTGATTAGAGTGTAGTCTACAATTTGATCAAAACAGACCACAGTCAATTTATAGTCAAAGACTATGCTCTGTGCCTGTGCATGGGTGGCTCGCCATAATGATATCCTTTCTGAAATAAAATGCGCTTCCTTCCATCCTCAGATTTCCTGAGTAAGATGAGAATCAGGCTAGTTTTTAAAGGACGTCTCCTACAATGATTTCAAAATAGGCACATGATAATAAACCTATGTGCAAAAATAAAAACCTGAAACAGAAGTGTACCAACAAAGACTGCTCTCTATGTCCGTACACAAACAGACAGCTACACATACCCATACACAAAGTTTTCCACAAAGGTAGGTTTGTCACTCATCATGCAGTATACACCTGCAAGAAAGAAATCCCATCCACAAGACACGATATCCAAGAGGCCCAACATTCTCAGCAGGTGATCTGCCACATTCCAAAGGCACACACTTGCTTTCAGTTGAACTAGGCATTGGAAGAAACACTCTGATGAGGATATCCATTCGGAGAATCTATTGTCTTGTTACTGCTCTGTGATTCATCAGCATTTTCAGCTGATTTCAAATCCGCCTTGTCTGCTAGGGTGGAGGACTGGGGAGACTTGCAAACAAAGCAGAACGTGAAACAGGACAGCAAGCCTTCAGTAATGCTGGATGAGAAGAGCTTTTTGCATGGGTGGCAGAATTGGTAGAACACCAACATGAAGAAGATAGCCATACAGTAAGCTATCAGGAGCTGCAAGACCAACAGTGGGGCGCATACATACAAGTAGATATCAGTTTTATAGATGTACCACATCAGCAGAAGGAACGCATTCTCGATGAATCTCAGCATATAATACACAGTCAATCGGTACCAATTTTGAGATTTGTTAATTAAGTCAGGATCACTGAGCTTCACTTGCACTGCTGACCAGCAGAACATATTAATGCCTGCATACAAGAAGGTAAGAAGGCACAGGACAGTGGTAGTGCCCACTCTGCTCAGGGCCTTCTCTATGTTCTCAGGAAATGGGGACTTACTTTGCCAGAAGAGAATCCATGGGTAAAAGAAAAAACCGAAGAAATTCACTAGCACAACAGGGAGAGTCCAGATCTGAAGGACTGAGCTGAAAAGGACCAACACTGTAACCCGCGTAGCAATCTCAAAGCTTCTCCACATGAATATGCAGAGGTAGGCAGCTGGTTTCACACTGACATCATAATCATCGTACTTAATCTTAATAGCCAAGATGTTGCAGCGTAAGGCGCCATATACAATTGACAGAAGAGAAAGGATCATAAAAATACCTACAAAAAGAAAAGACAAACCAGAGTGATCAGCTCTGAAGAAGACACTGCATCAACGTAACACAGAGATGTTGTCTTCATGGCACTTCTGGGGATTACCAGTAAGGTATACAGCAAAAACATAATCCATTCTGTGTATCTATGTCTGGGTTCTTACTCTAACCCTGCCTCCCACTTTGGTCGCCACTTCTTACTTTTCCAAGCACAGAACAATCACAAGCATCTCCCCACCACCAGCTCAGGACTGTTTGCACATGTACTATCTTTGGCAATTACACAGCTCAGTTGCAAAATAGGAGAACAATTCTGACCTAAGTAGGATATGGATTTTAGGCCCCGGTCATATAGAACAGAGAAGTGTCTCAGTGTTCAGAACCTAGCTGTGCATGGTTTTGTCAGCATTTGCATATGTCCTTCACAGTTTTTACCAACATGCTGAATAGCTGATATAGGGGGCCAATTTTAGGCACCCTCGTTCACATACTTCCTGTTTCAAACTTTGCATTGTTTGCACGCAAGGAGCACTTCAAATGCAAATCACACAAGAACAGAAAAATTGATTTTGCTGTTCTTTTAAAGTTTGAATCAAAGTAACCAAGCTAAGTGGCTACACTACAGAGCACTGTACTGAACCAGATACAACAAGATAGACAGAGTTGGCGTTTCTTGATTATGTCAGTTACTTCTGTGCTGTTTACCAACAAGTGCTTGCTGCAGCCTTCAGTTAGTTTTTGTTATTATCCAACACATGAACTGGATTTCCTACTTTGCTATAGTTATTTAACTGTGACTATCAGTTTTTCTTCTAATTAAAATTATTGATTTCTGACCATGCCTTTGAAAGAAACCAGTGTATTTTAGGATCTCTGACCACTTTTCACATGATTTTCTCTATCCTTTTAGCTAACCTCTTTCCCACACCGATCACCAAATGCCTCTGAATTACTTTGGAGGAGTAATTAATTACTCCTTTATATCTGAATTTTAAATAGCACTCAGTAAACTGGAAAAAAAAAAGCCATTTTATACTGTGATTTTGTATGTACCGTATGTTCTCTGAAAATGGTTATGCATTTGCTTTACACTTGAATTTTTAATGTGCATTTTTATACATCTCTCTTACAGCACTACAGTTGAGCTGAGATTCTTTAAGCTTTATGCTTTAGAAAGCATTGTCTAAAAGCAAAGGAGCAATCAAATGGAGCCAAGAATACCACTGTGGCCAAAGCCATTCCTGTGGCTCGTGCTGCCTTTCCTCTATTTTTGTGTTCATTTGAGAACTGTGAGAGAACAAATAACCGCTATGAGCTAATTAACAAAAATAATGCTCTCAGAAATTCAAAACTAAAAGCACACAAAACAAGCAAACCACATAAACACACACATCCACTGGAGAAAGTGTGCTTCTGTCCTGGAACTCAGTTTGTTTTCTGCTTTGATAAGATGATAAATATTCAGCTTACTACCTAATTTCATTTTAGGGATGAATCTCAATCAATCTCAAACTTGCCTTATTAACTCAAGCCTTTGAAAAAGGCACTTTTCAGTGCATACAAACCAGCCCATACTTAACTTTGGTTTAATACTGTAGTTTGGCTCAGTGCTGTCACCAAACCACTAATTCAAACATGGCTTCTAAAGTCTGTGATAAAGGCAGTTTGAGGCAACCACAAAGGGAAATATAGAAGAGTGACAATATTGTTGCTATTACTTATCCCAAGCAAACAGAAGTAACGTTTCATAAGAGAAAGCAGCTGTAACAGCTCCTATAAACATGGCACTGCTCTTCTTCCTTCCTACTCAAAGTGATACTTCTCTCACAGGTCAGAGGTGCGCGGTTCCAGAATCACTCAGGGAGGCACAGTTCTACATTTCTGTTGCTGTTGTTATCTTCAATCTTTTCCTCACCTCAGAAGTTGGTAAGAGGGTGATTTTTCCTTTAGGTGAGCAACATCACAAATATAATATTACTAATATCTTACATTCATAAGAATCATATGATTCAGATAAGTATCTGAAGCTATTTTTAATGTATATTGCAATTTCCTAAACAGATGTTCAGAATCCGTGAAAAATATGGGAACTTTCTTACCTAGTGCAAGATATGTGGATATCAAAACCTTTTCCTTCAGATACAACTTCAACACTTAAAAACTATGACTAATCAGAAGCACTTGAAACATGTTCAAACAATGAAAAAAGCTTTCTGCTGTCAGAACTTTGTGAGCTAAAGAAAAGCCACTGCTGAAATATCTTAAGATATCTGGCAAGACCACCCAGAAAGCACAGTTCATGCCCATTAGGAAAGTGATACTATAAAGTTGGAAAAAAAAATCATATGAAGAAAACAGTCACTGCTACAACTTTTAAATTGAAGGTACAATTCTTTTAATCAGCAGAATAATTTTATTTTTAAATGGGAGGAAATCCAGCTCTTGAGATTATCGGTGTAAATAGCTTCTATGCACTTCATGCTAAACAGTTACAGAAGCTTTATCTTCATGGCTTTTATCACAAACCTTCAGACTTTATCTTACTTCAGCAACCGTCTTTACTCCTCATCTTACATTCTTGGCGGACAATAAAATGACAATTTTGGAGAATGTCAGACACTTATAAGTATCTGATCATCCACAGAAATTCATGTATGCCATGAACTACAGGAGAAAGACACAGCATTGCTCTGTTTGACAAAGAAAAGGACAGGTTGTGGTTTAAGCTGGCAGGTGGCTCAGCAACCACACAGTCCTTTGCTCACTGCCCCCTCTCCCAGTGGGATGGGAGAGAGAATTAGGAATAAAAAAGCAGAACTTGTGGACTGAGATAAAACTATTTACTGATATACATATATATATATATATATGAACACATATAAAAAGTGATGCACAAGTAATTGCTCATCACCCACTGACTGATGCCCAGCTAGTCTTCAAGCAGTNTTGTGTTCATTTGAGAACTGTGAGAGAACAAATAACCGCTATGAGCTAATTAACAAAAATAATGCTCTCAGAAATTCAAAACTAAAAGCACACAAAACAAGCAAACCACATAAACACACACATCCACTGGAGAAAGTGTGCTTCTGTCCTGGAACTCAGTTTGTTTTCTGCTTTGATAAGATGATAAATATTCAGCTTACTACCTAATTTCATTTTAGGGATGAATCTCAATCAATCTCAAACTTGCCTTATTAACTCAAGCCTTTGAAAAAGGCACTTTTCAGTGCATACAAACCAGCCCATACTTAACTTTGGTTTAATACTGTAGTTTGGCTCAGTGCTGTCACCAAACCACTAATTCAAACATGGCTTCTAAAGTCTGTGATAAAGGCAGTTTGAGGCAACCACAAAGGGAAATATAGAAGAGTGACAATATTGTTGCTATTACTTATCCCAAGCAAACAGAAGTAACGTTTCATAAGAGAAAGCAGCTGTAACAGCTCCTATAAACATGGCACTGCTCTTCTTCCTTCCTACTCAAAGTGATACTTCTCTCACAGGTCAGAGGTGCGCGGTTCCAGAATCACTCAGGGAGGCACAGTTCTACATTTCTGTTGCTGTTGTTATCTTCAATCTTTTCCTCACCTCAGAAGTTGGTAAGAGGGTGATTTTTCCTTTAGGTGAGCAACATCACAAATATAATATTACTAATATCTTACATTCATAAGAATCATATGATTCAGATAAGTATCTGAAGCTATTTTTAATGTATATTGCAATTTCCTAAACAGATGTTCAGAATCCGTGAAAAATATGGGAACTTTCTTACCTAGTGCAAGATATGTGGATATCAAAACCTTTTCCTTCAGATACAACTTCAACACTTAAAAACTATGACTAATCAGAAGCACTTGAAACATGTTCAAACAATGAAAAAAGCTTTCTGCTGTCAGAACTTTGTGAGCTAAAGAAAAGCCACTGCTGAAATATCTTAAGATATCTGGCAAGACCACCCAGAAAGCACAGTTCATGCCCATTAGGAAAGTGATACTATAAAGTTGGAAAAAAAAATCATATGAAGAAAACAGTCACTGCTACAACTTTTAAATTGAAGGTACAATTCTTTTAATCAGCAGAATAATTTTATTTTTAAATGGGAGGAAATCCAGCTCTTGAGATTATCGGTGTAAATAGCTTCTATGCACTTCATGCTAAACAGTTACAGAAGCTTTATCTTCATGGCTTTTATCACAAACCTTCAGACTTTATCTTACTTCAGCAACCGTCTTTACTCCTCATCTTACATTCTTGGCGGACAATAAAATGACAATTTTGGAGAATGTCAGACACTTATAAGTATCTGATCATCCACAGAAATTCATGTATGCCATGAACTACAGGAGAAAGACACAGCATTGCTCTGTTTGACAAAGAAAAGGACAGGTTGTGGTTTAAGCTGGCAGGTGGCTCAGCAACCACACAGTCCTTTGCTCACTGCCCCCTCTCCCAGTGGGATGGGAGAGAGAATTAGGAATAAAAAAGCAGAACTTGTGGACTGAGATAAAACTATTTACTGATATACATATATATATATATATATATATGAACACATATAAAAAGTGATGCACAAGTAATTGCTAGTCTTCAAGCAGTGGAAGAGAGGCAGATGAATTGCCACTCCTTTGATATGCTATGAAATGGAATATCCCTTTGGTCAGTTTAAGTAAGCTGTCTGATCCTGTTTCCCCTCAGCTCCTTGGGCCCTTTGCTGCAAATGGCCTTGGCTCTGTACAGCACTGCTTAGCAGCAGCTATAAACATTGGTGTGTTATCAGTGTTGTTTTCCTCCTAGAATCAAAACATAGCATAGTACCAGGCACTCTGAAAACAACAATTCTGTCCCAGATGAAACTAAGATGTCCACCAAAATATGAAGGTAACAACAGCTCTACCTACTTCTGGCAGCTGTGATCTCCTGCTGCAGGACACAGATGTAGAGCTGGAGTGTGAGTTGTGGTGCTGAGCCAAGGAACGCCTGGATCACAGAGGCCCTGCTGAATGCAGACCTGTGGGTACACAGCTTGCCTTCAGCCTGGCCCACTTCCTTCTCAACTTCTTCTGAGTACCCGTCCTTGGGCATCTGCCTCTTCTTTGTGATGCTGACATAGGGCTCTTCAACTCTGCCGGCATGGAAGTAAATGTAAAAGACTTCCACACACCTACAAGCAAGTTAGTAAATAAGAGTGACAGGAAAACAGAAATCAAAGCATAAGTGCTCTCACTGGTTAGTATTGTAAGCCATCACATACTAAGTAATTACATCATCTTTTTTTTTTTTTATTTTACAGAGCAAACTGTATATTTTCTCCTTTTGGTACATTTGCAGTAAGACAGATTTTGCTAAGCAAAATATGAACTACTGTGATGAGAGGGCAAGAATCTGGGTGTGACTTCTAGGCTCCTAGTAGGAATACTAGGACAAGAGAGGTTTGGCTGTTTCCTATGAGTCACCTGTGTCCCTAGATGTCCTATTAAAATTCTTAGACTACTCATCCACCACAGTGTCCACAACTTCCCAACCTAAGACTCAAGTTGAAAGTCTTTCTTCAGATTCTCACATCTTCCAGTGTTATGCATACACCTGTGACACACCAATAAAACCCATCAGTCTTGAAAGAATATTCCAAGAAGATGCAGTGTTTCCAGTTGCTGCATCTCCTTGTCCTTAAAATACAGGTGAATCAAACCCCTTGCTTACCTAATGCCACACATTAAGTGTGTATAGGCAAAGAGAGGGAAAAAAATGCTTTATTTCTGCATAGGATCCTGAAGATACAGGGGCTGTAGTGAAAAAGTCTGTGCACATAATGTATAAATGGTACTGATTACTGAAAAAATAAAAACCTCCCAAACCCAATGTGGACAGAACCTACTCCACCTTTTATGTCTAACACTGTTAAAGATTTCAAAAATAGAAAGAACAAATACGTGAGCTGCACAACTAATGAAGGCTAGCTTACACTGAAGCTCTCACTCAGCTGAGAAAGAACCTCAGGGGAGGGGAAACCCCATCTGCAAGGGCACGCTGTGGTATCACTTCTGGTCACAGCTCCTCCCACGGCTGGACACATATGTCATCATCTTCTGCTCTGTAAGCATCATCCTCTGATGAGGACAAAGCTGTCTTCTTTCTTTCCATTGTGCCTTACTGAAGTTCACAACACCACCCGGATGCCTTCACAGATAATAGCTGCTGGAATACAGCATTTGAGTCTTCTATAGGTCATGTTAAGCCCAAGAGTTTCTTTAATGTGTAAGTAGAAGACAAGCTTTATTTGAAATATCTCACAATTACAAAGCATGGAGTTATGCTTGCCTGATACTTTTAACTTCATTTTCTTTTCATTATTTTTTACCCCCAAGAACAACTGCCAATTCATTGTCTGTGACAGCTCATAGAATGAACTGAAAAGCAGTCCTGATAAAAATCCATTCCCACCCCCCCAATGGGCCACAAGCAAGTTTCAGCTATTCCAGACGGAGAGCAGCTTCAGCATCCTGTAATCCTATCCTCGATTCACTGAGCTTCAGCTGCTATCATCACTAAAGCTAAGTGAAGGGCCTGGTGCACTGGAGCCTCCATTCACACAGACGACTTTCTATTGTCCCCTTGTTAAACTTTCAATCGCTGTCAGCTTTGTTCCACGTGAAAGAATCAGTACAGCCAAAAGTAAAGTGTGACAAATTAATAAAGCACAACAGCTTATGAACTCAATTCAGATTCTGAAAACAACAAATTGATTTTGTTCCGAAAGAAAGATCCCAAACATTTATATCTCGCTTAGTATTCACAGCCATCTATTCATCCTGAGCTGAGGGCAGTCTGAACCTATTATGGGAAATGAGATCTCAGCATCAGCCTCTTAACTCTTGCAGTGCATGATTAGAAGCAAGACACAGCCTAGGGACCCATCTAACAAATACACAGTAATCCCATAAAAGAGGTGATAAGGTTCACAGGACTAGTGACCATAGTAAATACTACAATCAACAAAAAGATGGGTTTTGGAGCAAGCACATGATTTTTATTTATTAGCTAGGAATTAAGTAGCTGTGCATTGAGTTCCATGTTTGTGATGGGAAATTCTATGCCCATGTAGGAAAGCACACAATTCCAGTATAGCATGAAATGAACTGTCTGACCAGCACACCTGGCAGCCAGAGGGGACTTTTAACTGTACAATGGAGCAATACAAATGACACGCACAAGGACACAAATTACCTAAGTAGTGATGCTCATCTTCTCCTGAGCTCTGACACAGGAATGTTTCTGGAGTTCATGCTTTCTGGGGCCAATGACAAACACATTCAAGACTCCAGCTGGTGCTACAGTGTAAACAACTGCTTAAAGGTCTCCTTCGGAATGGAGAACTCCAAAGGAGATCCAATTGCTCTCTGCTCTGGAGGAAAAAGAATGGGAGACCCCAAGTTCTGCAGAAACTCTCTCTCCAAGCCAGGGATGCTTATGGTCCTTCAACAGACACCCATCAATGGCAGAAGGACTTCAGCTGGGGAGTTTCACTGGCTGCAAAGTAATGAAAGCTGCAGTATGGGCTCAGAAGGAGCTAAACTTACTGCAGCAGAAGAAATAAGAAAACTACTCTTAACCAAAAGTTAAGAGGTGATAAAAAGACATGCTGCTTTCTCCCCTGCTGTCAAATCTTGGCAGAGGGAATAGCTATACTTTTTCAAGGACACTGATGGCGTCTGCAAAGAGTGATTCAGCAGTAACACATTCGTCTTCCACACAGTCTGTAGGAGGAATGATCCTATCCTGATATGCCTGCTGAGAACGAGCACCTTGTTCCCTCTTTTTAATTGTGGATGTGTGGGATTTCAGTACAGGCAAAATAAAGGTGGTATGAAGACTGCAATGAAGACAGTGAACTTCCCACCTTTAACAAGTGCTCTAAGAACAAATGTCCATTTGAAAGGTCTATCCAGATTTGCTCACAGCCACTGCACAAATGGATTTATCTGATATCTCCATTTCTAACAAATTCGTTTTCCTACAGAATTACTTATCTGTGTCACATAAAAACTTGTTCCTCGCTCATTGTCCTTCCCTTCCATCTGCACTGAGTTTCTGTTCATTGCATCTTGAACACATCAGCTCAAGAATAAAATAACAAACAATCTGAAGAGGCTCTGAGCACATTCATCCCATTTGGAAAGGGGGGAGATGCAACAAAAGTTGTGAAGTTTAGAGCTAGTCTCTCCTAAAGTCTTGTCTGCCAATGGATGTCCTACATAGAAAAGAGTTTTTTAGACCTGTGCTATTCTGAACTATCAAATAGGTCACAGAACACCCACAAGGGACTATGCTTTGCACAACATGTGTGAAGCATTATCTGTACAATTTTAGCTTATTTAATTCCAAAGTGCTGAATAAGGTGCCTGAAGTATTAATGACTGATAATTTCAGCACACCAGCAGTTTTTTTACATTATTTTTGTTATTTTCCTGTAGCTCCAGAATCTAACTTAGACCATAACATCTCCTCTGGTAGTTTTACAGACTTCCTCCTCCCCCTCCTTCACTGCTGTCCACGTGGTACATATGCACATAAGTCATTCTGCTCCTCTTTACACCTTTAGAAACGAGGTCTGATCCCACAAAAAAAAATCTACTGTGTATACCCTTATCCCATTAAACTCTGAGGAAAACAGACATCAGTATTTTATATATGGATCTGTGTCATATTTGATTTCAATTCATTTCCTCCATGAGAGAAATTAATTCAGCAGACAGAACCGACCACTAATTGCATGTTCCTTGTGAGCAGGACTCTTCACTCAGCTAACAAAGCGCTTCAAGACACCACAAATCACTTAGCTGTCCTCTCACTCAGGAGGCCCCACCAAGTGAACACTAACTAGCCTCTTCTCCGTATGTCACTCTAGTATTGTCTTCAGAAAGTCAGACACTAAGAAATGACGACATCCAGCTGACTTAACTGCACCAATGTTGTCAGCCCTGACTGTTCAGGTTCACTTGCTTGAAATCTGCATTCTGTGCTTTGCCTCCTTACCTATTAATAACTCCCTGAATAGAAAAGGGAAAACAAGTTAACGGTGGCTTCTTCACAGAGTTCTTCAAACAAAATCTTTAGGGTGAACCAATACATGACCAAAAACACATCCCGTTATTTTTTACTGGAATTGTTACAACACATGAAATCTTGTGATAACACAAGCACAGAACAGACAGCCCCCAGCCCAGGAGGAGCCAGCAGTGAGCCAAAAAGCTCATCTCAGTCTTTTCCAAAGAAAAGAAAAATATTTTAAATCTCTAATTGCTATTGGCTGTTATTATAAATCAATTTTTGTGTTGTCATTTATTTTATATGGTAAAAGAAACTCCTTTGGCTTGAGAAAACATCCAAAGATTTCCTAAGTATCCAGGTGCATTGCAGCATTCAGAAGTGGCACCAAGCTGAACACAGCAAGGCTCCCCCTCCAGTGCCTAAAAATCTGCTGTCACCTTGCTGCAGCCAATTATTGCAAGTAGGCTTTCTGGCACTGGAAATCAGTTTGGCCACGGAAGGTATTGGGAATTTCACTCTACAAATAGCTGCGGCTTCATAGAGAAACTGCTCCTCTTGGGGAGTGGGAGAAGGAATTAAAAAAGGGCAATTGAGCAGCTCAGGCACAGCAAGTGTCCTCTCTGTGAAGACTGAAGTGCCCTAATTTCAGCACAGGACAGCAAGTGCCTCCAGAACAGGTGGAGTGTGGGTGTCTGAGGAAGGTGGTGGCACACAAGAAGCTCTCATAACAGGATGTGCTTTATTTCCCCCAGACACACAGAGGATTCAAAATAAGCTGGACCTTTTGGCTTGCTACACTGAATATGCTCTCTCCCCTATCATGATACTCTCACACTGTTCTCCAAATTTTTTTCCCCTTAAAAATTAAATTTAAATGGAAAAAGATGTCTAACTTTAAAGATTATGAAGAAATCTCACACACATACACAGGTTATCTATAAACCAGTTTACTGCTGTCTGTATTTGAGTCTGAACAAAAAAACACTGAACAACTCATGTCAGCTCACAAACCCAAGAGAGATGGTTAAACAGCTAAAGAGAGCTATTTAAAGCCTGCCAAAGCAGACTGTCCTCTATTGAATTATGCCATCTTGCACAGCCTCCAGGCTATTTAACATTTCCTTCTGATGCTGCAAACGGGCAGAGCCTGGGCAGTTCTAGTGCTCGTAGGTTCCTATTTGAACTAATTTAACCCAGTACTCCCAAGAAGAGTGCTGGGCTGTGGTACCGAGGTGCAGGATTCCTGCTAAGGAGATCAAATGCAGAGGATGGTGTGAGGCTTCATGCTGGGGACCAGTGGGTGTAAGCAACTTTGAGAAGAAAATTAAAAACAAAAACGACCAGATCAACGTAGAGTAGACACAGAAACAAACCAAAAGCCCTTCTGAAACAAGGCAGCAGGTGACTAACAGTAGGGCTCTTCCATTCAAAGTATCACACTGGGGACAAAAAGGCCACAGGGACATTTTTTCTCTTCAGTTCACAGTCATAAAAGCCACAGTGATGTGCTAATACAACCAAATGCTTTGCCTTCTAGCTATTCCCTCCACTTGTGTGCGTTCCAGACCGTACAGGACAGAAAGCCTACTGTGCAAATGAGGGAAAGGTGATATTTTGTATGCTGAAAACAGTTAAGCATTCCCATCACAGGCATACACTTGAAGAGAAGCAATCTGTTTCCCCTTCTGACACACACACACCAGTGTTTCGTTGCAGGAGATACGGTGAGAAAAGAGAAAAAAAAAGACCCTTAGTGTTCTCTCAGACAGAGAACTTCAACTTCCCATGCTTCTGATCGTGTAGATACATTTATTTGAAGCTAAGTTGCCCTAGGGGAAGTTCAGGCTGGATATTAAGAACAATTTCTCCTCACAGGGAGTGGTGAGGCAGTGGCACAGGCTGCCCAGAGAGGTGGTGCAGTCACCATCCCTGGAGGTGTTCAAGAGCCGTGTGGATGTGGCACTGAGGGACGTGGTCAGTGGGCACGGGGTGATGGGCTGCTGGTTGGACTCGGTGCTCTTAGAGGTCTGGTTCAACCTTAATGATTCTTTGATTCTAAAGACAGGTTGTGGCCAACGTGATAAGGTTCAACAAAACCAAGTGCCAGGTCTTGCACTTTGGCCACAGCAACCCCAAGAAACATTACAGGCTTGGGGCAGAGCGGCTGGAAAGCTGCATGGAGGAAAATGTTCTGGGGGTGTCAGTTGATGCTCAGCTGAACACAAGCCAGCAGTGTGCCCAGGTGGCCAGACAGGCCAATGGCATCCTGGGGTGAATCAGAAATAGCACAATCAGCAGGAGCAAAGAGGCAACTGTCAACCTGTACTCAGCTCTGGAGAGGCTGCACCTTGAGTGCTGTATTTCTTTTTTGGACCCCTAACTATAAGAAAGACATTGAGGTCATGGAGTGCATCCAGACGAGGGCAATGAAGCTGGTGAAGGATTTTATGGGGAGTGGCTAAATGAACTGGAATTGGATTGAATGATTGGAGAAGAGGAGGCTCAAGGGAGACCACAATGTGCTCTACATCTGTCTGAAAGGAGACTGTGGCAAGGTGGGGATCAGCCTCTTCTCCCAGGTAACAGTGACAGGACAAGAGGGAATGGCCTCAAGTTGTGCCAGGGGAGGTTCAGGTTGGATATCAGGAGCGATTTCTTCTCAGGAAGAATGGAGAGGCACTGGAACAGGCTGCTCAGGGAGGTGGTGAAGTCACTGACCCTGAAGGCATTTAAGGAAAGGGTACAGACATGGTTTAGTGAGCAATAATGGTGGCAGGTGGATGATTGGACTATATGATCTTGGAAGTCTTTTCCAACCTTAATGATTCTATGAATGGAAGCAAAAAAATCTTGGAGAAGGTGCAGGGCTGGTGACTCACATGCACTGTACTCCGCATGAAAATAAGAAGGCTTCAGATGCCCACCGTTTTTACAGTAATGACTGCATCTGGGAGTTCACTGACATGGCAGAAAATGCCTTCTATGAAAGATGTGGCTTGTGTTGACAACAGATAAACTTACTGCTGAGAAGGAAAGGGAAAGTGAAATCATACTTGATTAACGCTGAGACAGGGGTCTATGACAAAAACAAAAACAAACCAACCAGGGTTACAGAAGAATTCAATTGTTTACAAAGCATAAGATGTTCTGTAATATCCAGGCTGTTTGCCCTCATTTCTATCACAGAGTCATAACGCTGGAAAAGACCTCTAAGAGCACCGAGTCCAACCAGCAGCCATCACACCATGACCACATCCCTCAGTGCCACATCCACACGGCTCCTGAACACCTCCAGGGATGGTGACTGCACCACCTCCCTGGGCAGCCTGTGCCACTGCCTCACCACTCCCTGTGAGGAGAAATTGCTCTTAATACCCAACCCAAACCTCCCCGGCACAACATAAGGCCATTACCTCTTGTCCTAACTAGCTGGAAAAGTTAGTCTGAGCTTAACAAATCTTCCATTACTACACTGTCCAGGAGTTTCCAAAAGTTGAGGACACTTCTCCTAACACATATGTATCTTTAATTCACTTTTCAAGTTTGAACACAAATTTAAAACGAAAGCCCACACCAAATGTTCTGTCATGGATTTGCACCAGCTTTGCAATTTTTCACCTGACATTTTTTCCCCTAGTTCGCAATTTCTTGTCCAACATATTTTTTGCCCTAAGGATCTTTTCCATCACAAGTTGAACTTAGGATGAAAATTCTCCAAAAGCCATTTGGGGCAAAAAACCCTCACTTTCCAGAAAAGCATTTGTGGTACTTCCAGTATGCACAGGCGGGCTCCTCGCTATCCCTGTTTTACATTAGAGGCTGAGGGAGGAAATCTTTTCTCCCTTGGAAGTAACCTTGGAGCACACAGACAGGGATAGAACAGCAGCAAACAAACACAACCATTGGATAACTTATCTCCTTTGCAAAAAGCTGTATGGACAGGAAATAAACGCAGTACACAGCAGAAAGGAGGGAGGAAAGAAAGGAAAGGAGGGAGGAAAGAAAGGAAAGGAGGGAGGAAAGAAAGGAAAGGAGGGAGGAAAGAAAGGAAAGGAGGGAGGAAAGAAAGGAAAGGAGGGAGGAAAGAAAGGAAAGGAGGGAGGAAAGAAAGGAAAGGAGGGAGGAAAGAAAGGAAAGGAGGGAGGAAAGAAAGGAAAGGAGGGAGGAAAGAAAGGAAAGGAGGGAGGAAAGAAAGGAAAGGAGGGAGGAAAGAAAGGAAAGGAGGGAGGAAAGAAAGGAAAGGAGGGAGGAAAGAAAGGAAAGGAGGGAGGAAAGAAAGGAAAGGAGGGAGGAAAGAAAGGAAAGGAGGGAGGAAAGAAAGGAAAGGAGGGAGGAAAGAAAGGAAAGGAGGGAGGAAAGAAAGGAAAGGAGGGAGGAAAGAAAGGAAAGGAGGGAGGAAAGAAAGGAAAGGAGGGAGGAAAGAAAGGAAAGGAGGGAGGAAAGAAAGGAAAGGAGGGAGGAAAGAAAGGAAAGGAGGGAGGAAAGAAAGGAAAGGAGGGAGGAAAGAAAGGAAAGGAGGGAGGAAAGAAAGGAAAGGAGGGAGGAAAGAAAGGAAAGGAGGGAGGAAAGAAAGGAAAGGAGGGAGGAAAGAAAGGAAAGGAGGGAGGAAAGAAAGGAAAGGAGGGAGGAAAGAAAGGAAAGGAGGGAGGAAAGAAAGGAAAGGAGGGAGGAAAGAAAGGAAAGGAGGGAGGAAAGAAAGGAAAGGAGGGAGGAAAGAAAGGAAAGGAGGGAGGAAAGGGCACGGAATAAGGCTCTGTGGTGAGGAGCTGCCACCAGCCTTTCGGAAGGGACTTAACCTATTTTCCCCACCGCTAAGTGTTTACAGAAGATCAGCAACACTGCGCCCCTGTGCCTCAGGACAATTAAGCGCAGAAACGAGGAAAATACACACACACATACACGCATCCCTCGGACAGACGCGGCCGCGGGGCGCTCACCGACCTGACGAGCGGCCCCAGCTGCAGGAGGTGCAGGAGCAGCACCAGCGGCCGGTCGCGGCTCACATCACGGTGGATGAAGACCAGGCTGAGCTGCACCAGCGCGCAGGGCAGCAGAGCGAAGAGCAGCGTCAGCCACTGCCACATGCGGTCCCCCGCCGCCCTGTACGCGCCGCTCAGGCACAGCGCGGTCGCCGTCTCGGCCACGAAGAGGACGACAGAGATGAGGACGGAGCCCGGGAATTTCATCGCCGCCCGCTGCAGCCACTCCGAGCCCCGCGGCCCGGCGCGCCCAGCCGAGTGCCGGCGGCACCCGCTAGAGGGAGCGGCGGCGCCCGCAGCCGAAGAGGGGCGGGGGCCGCCGAGGCGCGGCCCGGCCCTGCGCGTTGGGCGCTGGCGGAGGGCGGCTGCCCGTGACCCCGCGGGGGCCGTCCCCATCGGGGCTCGGCTTTGCGGTGTGACAGCCGGAGTCTGAGCCCCTGGCACCACACGAAACTGGGGCTGGCAGATGGTGGCTGCATCGCTCTGCGGTCGCTGCCGCTTCCTTCTGCCTTTCGGTGCAGGGGCTTGGTTCGTGCCCTGCTGGCTCTGGTGCCTCCGTCGCACTACCGGCTCGCGGGTCTGCCAGAGAGCTGGGAACTAGCAGAAGTGCACAGGAAGGGCAACATGCAGTCTGAGATGCTATTAGCTTAGTAAGAACACTACTGGCTACGTGTGCATGCCAGCTAATGTTCCTTAATGCTGCCGAGTTTGTCCCCAGATTTATTGAAAACATGCCGGTAACGTTTTTGTCTGGGACATTTCTTGAACTGCCTTTGCTGTGGCAAATGTGGAGACCCCCGTCACTTCGCTCTGTTGAGCTCAGCTGATGGTGGCAAAGGAGAAACCTTGTTAGGGGTGAGCCTGAGTGATTTAAAGGATGATTCAAGGGATGGAACAGCTCCCCTAAGACGACAGGATGAGAGAGCTGGGGCCTGGAGAAGATGCCGGGGACACCTGAGAGCGGCCTGTCTGTATCTGAAGTGGGGCTGTAAGAAAGGAGGGGGCAGACTCTTTAGCAGGATCTGTGATGATAGGACATGGGGTTTCAAACTAAAAGAGGGGAGATTTTAATTGGATGTACGGAAGAAGTTTTTCACAGTACAGGTGGTGAGGCACTGGCATAGGTTGCCCACAGAGGCGGTGGATGCCCCCCCATCCCTGGAGACACTCAGGGTCTGGTGGAATGGGGCTCTGAACGCCCTGATGTAGCTGTAAGTGTCCCTGTTCATTGCAAGGAGTTGGACCACATGGTTTTTAAGGGTCCCTTAGAATTCAGACAATTCTATGATTGTAATTTAAATGCTGTAATGCTCCTCACTTGGAATGGAGGGGTTTTCTGAAGAGGCCATCAGTGATGCATATTCCATGAAATGGGACAGAAGCTAAGTGAAAATAAGCAGCAAAGTGACAAGCTTTAACCTCCAGGCCAAAAGCAGCCCGTCTTCTGTAATCTCCTGTGACAGTACCGTGGGATAGCTCAGATGAATCCTTATCTGCAACCCAAATGCTTTACTTCATTCTCAGACAAATGATATTACCATTGATAACGCAGCACCACTGAAAGCCTTGGAGCCCCGAGTCACTACTGCTTCAGAAAAAAAAGCTGCCATCAATGTGGAAGACAGGTAATTAACCAATCCAATGCAAAATCATACTGTTCAAGGTTGGGCTTTTATTTAAGGCAAAATATAATCACAGCTTTAATATTAATATCATGGATATACACAGTTTGTTCTGCCACTATGAAGCTTAGTATCATCACTGCTTTTAAAAAGCTATAAAATCTATTTTCTATCGTAATCTACAATACAAAACTAATACAATAAACACATTCTGTAAGATCACAGTGTTGAAAACATTAGAAGAGCAGGGGTCCTGCTTTTAAACAATAAGGTGCATTTCTAAAGAATCAAATCAATCTTGATTCTAAAGGGACTGTACGACAGTATGGCTGCAAATAGCTATTCCACTGAGACATGAATCTAGTGTGTAGCATGTACTGAAGAAATCAACACTGAATATTGGAATATACTGAATAGTCAAGTGTTACCAACGTAAACTGGACATAAAGTAACATCCTTAATTAGTAATGCCATGTAAGTTCCCTGTACTTTTAATTGGTGTTGGCATTCATGCATATACCGGAAATTTGAGCAAAAATGGACATAAAATTGCTATCAGATAGGACCCTGCATATGCTAGCTTTCCTCTTAACATATGAGCAGGTATCAGTGATCCCAAGGGACTTGTACTGAGGAAAGTGTGCAGGTTTGGGGCCCAGAATGATGCAGTTTTGCCATGATTTCACGCATGTGGAAGGACATAACCCTGCAGGCCTGAAATCAAATGGAGATTCACAACTGACATCAGTAGGTTGCATATCTGGCCCCTAAAATGAGAACATGAGGTCAAATCAGTGGCAAAATCACACCTCTGTTAGAAAACTTTTCTCCTCCCGTGTGGTAATGATAATGAAGACATAAGCAGAACTCAATTTCAGGTCAGTCAGCCTTTCTCTTCTAAATGAAATAGAAATAAATATTTGAATAGGATTTGTTTTCTATTCACTTTCAGGATATAATTAACTTCAGAACTTCTACATAAAATTTGTTGGGTGGTGTGCATGAATAATAGAAGGTTTGGGTTGGAAGGAGCCTTAAAGCCTGCCTTGTTCCACCTCTGCCTTGGGCAGGGACACCACCAGCTAGACCTGGCTGCCCAAAGTTCCTTCCAACCTGGTTATGTATAGACATGCAGTGCTGTTGACAAGAGCACTGCATTATAAAGTATCTTTCATTCAAACACTGTTTTACCAAAAGGCAAAGTAAGTTTTTAAGGAATTTTCGACCATTTTAGTGGTATTTCTGTGCTTGACCTAAATGTCTCCACCTTCTCTTTGAGTCATGCAATGAACAGTGTCAAGAGACTTCCTTTCACACATTAAAGATAAATGCTGTCTTATGTATTTTCAGACAGGTTGCTATTTAAGGATTGATTTTTCTTCCAGAGCGTGATTTTTAAACATATAGAATATAGGACCAACAGTGATGCCAATGACAACTTAACCAGAAAATTTAAGAGGTGAAAGACAAGCCAAAAAGTTTGTGCATGTTGGTTTTCTGGATTGTTTTTTTTTAACCGTTTAAGCATTTGCAGTGTACATCATTTTTATTCCATTAAGGGATAGGAGTGGGCAGTAGGTTTAGCTACAGGCAATTCCTTCATAGGCAGATTTTTGTTCCACACGTGATAACTTTGCTACAATGGCAATGAAGGCAGCTATAACCACATGTTAAGTATAGCGCATACTGCACCCCTGTCTGTGCAATGAATCAAACTGTGTTATTTGCTTGGAAAATGCCTGTTCACATCCTTAAATTGCTGTACTGTTTTGGGCCCTGAGCATTTTTGGATTATGGCTTTGAAGTATGTTGTTCCCTCAGTAATGTGATTTTTGGTCATTTTATTTATTTTTAATTTGGCTTTATGCCACTGACTACTTATTCCAGGACATAATTATATAAACTCAGATGTCTTCTCAGAGCAAGTGCAAGATTGCTGTTAGCCAGCAATTGCTCACCTGTGCATTTCTTCACAGAAGGACTGCTCTTTGCAATCCACAGAACAATTCTTACCCCTGATACACGACTTCCTACAGATGACAAATATGCACTCGTGTCAGTGAATATTCAGTCTACATAGGAGAAGATTATGGCACCTGAGATTTATTCAGCAGACCTTGGAGATGCACTCTGTCCATGGATCTTACAGGTCAAAATTTCAGAAGTAACAAGGATATATGCTCAAAATGCATGCATATGCTTAAATTGCCCTCTGTTTTCATAAAACATGCAGTATGTTGGCAGCTGCTGTAACTGTATATGCAGATAATACTGCAAGTACAAAAGACTGATTGCTTGTGAAAGTTTTCATTTAAGCACATTGCACTTGTATGTTTCTGAATACATCGGATACCTACCTCTATTTTTTCTCATAGAATCATAGAACAATAGAATCATTACGTTTGGAAAAGACCACTAAGATACCTATCTATATTTAAAAAAAAATACCTCTTCAATACACTTGTTATATTGTCTGTATGTTGATATAATTATTCCTAGAACATCAAAGTGGCATTATTTAATTTCACTGAGTAGTGACAGTGGTGATCACTTTACTTGCATTCATTTGTGCATGTTTCCCAGAACTATTTAAATGAATGTTTTGAGATGTTCAGCCATTCCACTTATTTCTGATTGTCAGTAGAACTTAGATACCAGAGGAGTGAACACCTCTTTTGCTTTATTTAATGATGTCTGTCATCAGTGAAAGTTATTCTACAGTATAATGATTTTTCCTTACTAGGAGGGAAATGGCCAAGCCAGTGAGAAAAGACCACGTGGGAGTCTAAAAATAATGTAATGCAAATAAGTGGAACACTCCCCTTCAGCAAAATTAACTGAGTTAATTTTCAAGAACAAAGGCATGGGCTGCTCGTTCAGCCTTTCAGAGTTATTCATAGACTGGGAAAGAAAAGTGGGGGAACTGAAAGAAGCAATGGTGCAAGGCAGACACTGAAAGCAGCAGCACAAAAGAAGAATACTGTCATGCTGAGGAGCCATGAATGGCGGGAAAAAATAAAGACATATTTGTTAGAATGGTACTATTGCTGAAACGTATTGCATGTGGCTCTATGAATCCTAGTATCACTAAATCTTGACATCACAGATCTAATTTCCTTCAAAATTATTCTACAACAGTAACCTATGGATGACCTACCAAAAGTCATGAATAGTATATAGCTCCTTAAACTGGTTTGTAATCTACAGCTTTACGCACAGACAGCACCACACAAACACGTGTACATCACAAGTAAGCACCAATACCCACACAATGCATCCTCTTGGCTTTGACAGCATAATCAGAGATACTACTGTATCATTTGAAATCCTATTGCCTACGCTTTAGAAACTTAACAAAGTAGAGAGACTAATGTGCAAAGGTGACTTGGCAACTTGTGTTTTACACTTTGAAAGAGGCTTCTGAAGTTTCTGGTAACACGGTCTTTTGTCACAGCGCTGTGGCAGAATCTGTTCAGGAACATGATCTTTCAGTCTCTTAGGTTTGATTCTGGAGCAGGAGGAAATAGCATCCAGCTGAGGATATCCAGCAAACGATGCCTTATTTATTTCCCCAAGCAGTAAGGAGGGAAGACAAAGGACCTTATTTTTTTTATCACACTACAAGTGCCCAGTCAGGTTGCTTTCCTGTCCATGTCTTAACTGCAACAAATTAAGGTTGCAACAACATTTATGTAAACAATAAAAAATGCAAAAAATAGAACAAATGTAAGTTGAAGATTAAGAGTATTAAGAGATGAACACCCATGCCCATTTAATGACTGGCAGTTTCAGAAGAGCCCTGGAGTATATGGACACTGTGTTCAGAAGCTGTGACCACAGCACATCCTATCTCCTCTTCAGCCCAGCCAGGTCAGATGAGAAAAGCAACAAGGCCATAGGAACCAGCTCTCACTGCTACATCTGTTCCAAGATTTTACAAGATGCATCCCATGAAACACGTGGTTTTGTTACTATTATTTATATCATAAATAATCTGAATCTTCTGAATCTAAATCTGAAGGAATTAATTCCACAAAGAGATGTACTGTTATGGTAAACTTGAACACCTGTGGTATACATTGCAGTAGCAGCATTCATGACTTGGTCAGGGTCTAAATTACTGCATTCATTTATTTACTTATTGTGCTATAGATGTATTGAGGTTTTGGCAAAGATTTCCTTCTCCAAGCCTCTCCTGAGAAAAAGAAACCTAACTGGATGCAGTTAAATGCTGTGGCTTCATGATAATTAAAAAGTAGGCACTGGGCACAAAATCAGGTCATGGTTACTGTGCTGTTAGGCATAGATTCCTTTAAGGCTTAAGTTTAGGTTACGTTTTTTGACTGTGTGGTTGTCAGAACACTAGGCCTTTTTATGTTTGCGGCTGTAAATAAAACAATTGGCAATAAATGCAGGATTGCAACTGCCAGAGCCTGGTCACAGCAGAACCCATTTCTCTGTCCTACAATGAGATAGAATCTGAGTACCACTACCCCACAAGACAAATGGTGACTGACAAATTAATGATCACTGGGAAAAAGTGGATAGACCAAGTATTACCTTCCTTAATAACTTGTTAAAAAGGGTTCCAGCTATAAAATAGATTCTCCATCTGCTTTACAGAACGAAACTAGGTAAGAATCCTAAAGGGCTTAGGATCTGCACTGCTTATCTAACAGGTGCATTTAAACATGGCTGGGCAGAGCACAAGGACTTTTTATTCTCAGTTAAGCCTCACATGTAAACTCCTCTACGAAATACACACTCCTATGTGTATGCATCTCACTGCTCACAGTGATGAAGTGACATTAATGGCTTTCTCAAAAGACCCTTAATCCCACAAATTATAAACCCGTAACATCTGTATATTGAATTTTAACATTCATTAAAAGATTCCCAAATACTTGATAAGCAGATACAGAACTGCATTGCTTTTGTCACCAAAGAAATATGGTTACTTCTATGATTAAGGAATTAATTAGAGCTGCACAGTGCAAGACAAATAGCAAAAATATTCATCTGCAGCTCATAATAATGCAAGTCATCTTGTAGTAAGAGTGGCATGAGTAGGAGTGGAATTAATGTATTAAAACGCAGAAGGATTGCAAGACTTGGCTCTATCTTACAGCCTGATCAAGCCACTGAAATCAAATGGGAACTTTAATCCATTAGGCATTAAATATAAAGAAATTGTAATCTTTTTCCAGCTGAGAATGCAGGAAGAGGGACTGCAATGTTTGGCAGTGCACATAGGTCATTTTTTTCACTCTTAACTGCAAAGTTTTGACATACTGGCCTTCCCAATCCATCCTAAAAGGCAATTTCATTACATTATTCCCATATAAATAAAAATAAATAAAAATAGTAAAGATATTTAAATATAGGCTTTGTTTTTACAGTTTTTCTACTACAAATCTATGTTAGCATTTTCTTCAGCTTTTAGTTAACATTTCATAAATATAATGTATATGAAACAGTATAATTGCAACCTTAAGTGCTAGTGCAACTAGTGCTGAGGAGACCATTTATTTCTGTAGCTATAAACCATTTGGGCACATACATTGTTTTGTTCACCAGGAGAAGAAGCTATTTTGAGTTTTCCTATCAGGTTTTTCTTAAGCTCAGTATGCCATCGGAGGTTTGCATTCGGTTTGCAGGGCTTGGAATGAACAATTCATCAGGAAAATAGTTTTTCTGTTCTCTGACCTACGTATGTCATTGTTCAGAAATGCTGCTATAGGTAATTAATTTCTAAAGGAAGCTTTTCTATCACTGAACAGTATCTATTCTAGCAATGCTGCACTGTGAAGAGGCATCTGCTGATGCTGTCTTCACTATGTAACTTTTCAGTCCAAGTCTCCTCCACTGTGGCACAAATTATCCCTGCAGAAGGGGAAGTATTGGTAGGAGTGCCACAGTTGGGGTAAGTCAGTAAGGAGACCAGCTCCTCACCACAGACTGAGCTCCAATAAGAAGGGCCAAATTCAGTTCTTGTTCACACACATGAAACTTTACTCAATGAAATGATCCTTTGAAACTGTGGGCTGCATAAATAGCTATCTACAGAACTACCCTTATATACACATGAAAAGAACTCCGGGATACAGCTATTTCTAATATGTGGTACTAGTACTAGGAAATGTGGGTTAGGTACAAAATCCCAGATTTTGCCTTTGTGCAGCGTAGTGACATGTCTACAATGCCCTCCCTGGTAAGTGCATCACTGCATAAAGACTTGCTTTTGCAGGTCACTTTTTAAAACATCCTGGATGTATCACTGTTTCTTCTTTGCATGCCCCTGTAATTCTAGCTTGCCTTTTCTCCTGTGTAGCCATCAAATTAAAAGTTTGATAATCCCCCTTTCTCTATCACTTAAGTGTATTTTACTTCTTTACAGATAAATATCTACCCCACCACATTCAACCCCTTCCCCTTTTTTTAACTGACCCTTTGATTTTATTTTATTTTTTGCTCACATGCTTCCCTTACCCAAAGCCCAGTTGTATTTACTTTCACCCACCTCCCAGCTACATTAAGGCTAGCATTAGTGGTAACCACTGGCTTGTTTTGGAAATAGCCTCTCACAAATAGGTGAAACCACAGGTGCCCTCTCCAGTCGCCACAGGGATGTGGCCCTAAAGGATGTTGTTCTCTAGACAAAGACACTGAAGAGAGGAAACTCGGCTTGGTTGGGCTGCAGCAAGTCAGTCAGGAAACACACAGTCCCCGAGAAGCCTTCATACAGACTATATACACTTTCTAGTGCCCGGGAACCAGCCTTAAATTCCTCTGTAAATAAGAACTCTGCAAACCTAAGAAACAGAAGAAAAGATTATTATTATGATTAGCATTTTAAGGATGTAGAGTAAATCACAGAAATAGGAAATCCCGGAAGGCTCTTCCTTCCCACCACCCCTGTCTCCCTCAGCATGAATCCCAGGCTGCAGGCAGGGAGGCAGCTGAGGGAGCTCAGGCACCTCTCCCTGCAATTGCAGCTTGGTGAATGTTCTTGAGCCTTTCTGGTGTGACCACATGTTCAGAAAGTTAGGAATGCTAACCTTTGGGCCCTGTAGATGTATTTTGAGTTTCCAGTGAGCCTATAGAGCAGCAGGAACACATAAGCACTACCAGCCACTCCATGGCATATTCCAGGTCCCTTCTTCAGCAAACCTTTCTGCCAGGTTAGCTCTCCGCAGCGGATACAAGTGTCCAGGTACTGAGGCTTCTTGGAAACCAGGTATGCTTTGGCAAACAGATACGCAATGCCTAGAAAAGCAGCAGTGAAGAGGCTTTGGAGTAAGTAGGCCAAGGCTTTCATAGAACACACAACAAAACAAAGATTAACACTTAAATATGTCATAGATGACATAATAAACCTGCAGTCTCATGCTCTACACTTATCAATGTTACATGGCACATATGATGGGGAGAGTATCTGGTAGGCTACAAAATTTATGCTAAGACACACTTAGACACTCCCTGTGACATCACCACTTTCAATCTTCTCTGTTCTGTGCTTAATTTCAAGTTTTACCCTAATATTCCCAGTCCTTTAGCAACTTAAAACCGCTGTCACATTTCTGTCTTTAATATTGTAAGCACTCAGCACTCAGTTCTGCCCATTTCAAATCCCCAGGCATCTCGCCTCTTTACACTGACAGAAACACAAGGATGGGCAGGATGGGCAATATAATAGTGCTGGCAACAGGTGCAATTTTTCAGTGAATCAGAAAAGAAACTTGTCTTCTTTTCAGTGGGGCACATGCTTTATTCTACTCATGAACAATAATGAATACTAACTTCAAAAAAAAATGTATATATATATATATGTATATATTATATATATATATTCAGCTTATTTTTTGAGGGGATTCAAATAAATTAATCATAAACTTCAACACAGCCCAGCACAGTTCACTGTAACCTTAGAAGAATACATATGATGTATAACCTAAGTAAGGGAATATTTTGAATAGCTTACTTGTGGTCTAAATATAATACACACCAAAGCAGCTGAACAGTGTTCTTATAAACTATGTGTGCTTTATTGCCTATGAACAGTGATTGGATACAGGATTTTCTGGGAGAGCACAATAGCAATTAATGAATTTAGACATCTGTAAATGTCTTCTAAAGGAACTTCTCTATGCTCTTTGCAATTTTGTCACCTGGGCTGAGTCTCACTACATCTCTCCACTAATTAATAAACTCATGTAAAAAATGTCAAACAAAAAGGGCATCTTCCCTGCAGATTTCCTCACTAGGCCACAGAAGTCACTTTTTTTCTCTTAAAAATGAAAACGAGCTTGATAAGCAAAAGCTGTTTTCGTGCCGCTTCAGTAGAGTGCAAGAGCAAAAAGCTTGCTCCTTCATCATACCAACAGAAAGATAATACACCAGCAGAAAGCACATTTGAGGGATATTCATTATGATGTTACTTTTTGCAGTTTAAATAGAAGCACTTGAAAAGTAATGCCTCGGTACTCATGGCGATTGTTGAACAGAAGTCAGCTTCTCTGTAACCTTCTAGGTTCATGTTACAAAACCAACAGGACTGGTCAGCAATAAAATTCTGCCAGTAGGTGAAAGAGCGATTTCAACACACAGCATTCCTTGCCCAAATTGCTAGGATACTGGAGTAGATTCTGAACTGACAGACCTCAGCTTTAACTCATGACCTAAGCTAAGTATTCTCTTTGTCTCTTAAAAGCAGTTGTATATGGATGCATTTAAAACAAAACAAAACAAAACAAAACAAAACCCTCTTGCTAGTATAAAGTCTCCTTCATGTGCAAATATTTTGGTCAAATTAACGTATATCCGTGTAATATGCATAGGCTTAAATTTTGATTCTGATGAGAGGGAAAAAATCCTGTGAATGCCTTCTCAAAACTCACACATGTGCCTGCATCTGTGTATTCCTGAACTCCAGAACTCTTCTAGCTTCAATGTCAAATGCTTATGAAGTAGGAAATATGCCTGTCCTTTCAGCTGCTTCAACAATAAATAGAACATTTTTAACTGCCAGAATAAATAGTTCATCTGCATCTCATAAAATGTCAGAATCAAATTTAACCTGAGTTTATCTTCTACACAGAATCACCAAATGTAGAAAAACATCTGGCCATGCATAGCATCAATGGGAAAAGAACCTGGAGCTCCGTGACACCAGTGAACAAGCTCATTCTCCCGCTCAATCGTCTCCCCCAGCTCAGGAGGCCAGTTGCTATTCTGTTCTTGGTCCATGAGAAAGTCGACACTCTGCCACACAAGCTCCTGATCCGCTGGCTGCAGGTACTCGAAATAGGAAAGTAACATCTGAAGGATTGAGGAAAGCCCATGTGCTGCACCTGTAAAGAACAGCAACAGTCAAAAAGAGAGGGGAGGTTTAGGTCCCACCTCCATCCTGCTGGATATTTCTTTGGGGACTGATTTCATTGTCAAGTGCATGGGTCTTTGGCCCATTACAACAGTGCTTGGAATTAAAGCACTTCAGGTGCATGACACAATTATTTGTTACTGCTTCTGTCTTTTCCAGCTCCCCAAGCTAAGTGTGAAAACACACATATACTGTGCTGTCTGCTTGAATATTTGCTGCTACTCTTCTTTCCAACTGGAGCTGATTGTGCCTTGTTAGATACAGTTGAAGGACTTGCAGAGATATGCCTGAAGAGAAATAACCTCAGTCACAACTCAACCAAACTGGAACCAGACTGAAAAGTTTAAAGGTTCAATTATCCTATTTTACAATAATGATAATTAAACACTTTTTTCAAGCATTTTTTCGATATGTGAGTAAGAAACACTACTTTTAAGTAAGGAAAAGGTCTCAGCTTACTCAGGAGAAATCCCACACTATAGGCTGTATATATTTTATTTCTGTATCATCTACTGTCTTGGTGTCTATGCACTGCATCACTTTCAAAGCAGTTGGTGTGTTTTACTCACCAAGATACTCTGTTCCATAGTAGGAATACATGAGTGGGAATGGTTTCCTCTTTTTCACTGCATACTGCTTTCCTGATTCCAGAATGGCCAGGCAAATTGATTTTATTTGTGCTGGGGTCAGCACCTAAATAGAAACATCAAAACAAACATCAAGAATACTTTAGACAGTTTTCAGGACTCTGCTTTTTCCCTGTGCACAAGACAAAGTACTGCCTTTAATCTTCTGTGTGTGCTGTAAGGTACATTCCTATTAAGATCTCCTTATATAACACAGTACTTTTACATAATGTTTCTCCAAAATAGAGTTTCATCCCATCTCAGAAAAGCAAAAGTCAAATCTTAGGTCATAGAATCACAGAATCACAGAATGATTTGAGTTGGAAGGGACTCCAAGGATTATCAAGTTCCAACCCCTCTGCCACAGGCAGGGCCACCGACCTCAAGATCTGGTACTACACCAGATTGCCCAGGGCTCCATCCAACCTGGTCTTGCACACCTCCAGGGATGCAGCATCCACAGCCTCACTGTGCAGCCTGTTCCAGCAGCTCACCATTCTCTCTTTAAAGAACTTTCCTCTGACATCCAATCTAAATCTTCCCTCCTTGAGCTTAAAACCATTCCACCTTGTCCTGTCACTGTCTACCCTTGTAAAAAGTTGATTATCTTCCTTTTTATAATCCCTTTTTAGATACTGGATGGCTACAATGAGGTCTCCTTGCAGCCACCTCTTCTCTAGGCTGAACAAGCCCGGCTCCCTCAGCCTGTCCTTGTAGGGGAGGTGCTGCACCCCTCTGATCATCTTGATGGCTCCCCCCTGGACCCTCTCCAACCGCTCCACATCTTTCCTGTACTGGGGGCCCCAGACCTGGGCGCAGTACATAGATATGGCACACAGATGAGCTGAAAAGAGGTCCACATAGAACCACTGACTTCCCTTCCCTTCAGCCTGATGGAGGCTGACAACAAGCACCAGTCAAGATGCAAGAAATGGAGGAAGGAATAGAATGAGAAGGCATAGGAAAGTAGACCTAGAGAAGTAAATATTAGAGGCTTCACTGGAACTTACAGTGAGATAGGTTTTCCTTTAAACAATAAAAAAAGAGGAAGCAAGGGAGAGGGTGTGAAACTGTTGAAAATCAACAGTACATAAGTAGGTTCAGAAGCATCTCACTAAAGAATCACCCTTTCTTACTTCACAGAAATGTTAACAGAAATGGCCAGTCATGTTCACCACACTCTGTCCCTGCAAACAGGTCAACACCACCTTTGTTTTAATGAAGTGTTAAGAAATGCCTCGATCAGAAGTATTTCACCAGACATGAGCTTTTCCAAGTTACTGACTCAAAGTATACAGAGAGGAATCTCTTCTGTTTCGTTCTACTACAGAGATAATGATACGCAGTTCACTGCAGTCATTGGCATGTCCCTCCATACATTCTTGACAGCACCTCGGTCATTAACAACACTCAGCTGCTGTAGCATTTTGCTTTAGGGGAAAGCCTGTATGGCATTGTGTTTTGCAAACATACATTTTGAAAAGAGTACTGGGAAAGAAAAAAAAAATAAAACGTAAAATGAGGCAGAACAAAGCCATAGAAATACCCTTGAGGAGATGACAAGATAGATAATAATCCTAAAGCTAACTGCGGTTATCAACTTAATGTCTCTAAAAAGGTTATGAACACATTTGCTTTTGCTGTAATTTTTATTATCAGAGGACTCGTAATTAGTTCTTTCAGTTTAAAAAATGCCACTTGCATTAAATTTGGAGGCAACATTTGTTATAAAACTGCATACTTTTGTTTGACAAGGAAAGGATACTGTGGATAAACAATGTCAATGAGAACTTGGCTGAGAAATAATGACTGAAAAATCTTGTTTATCTATCTTTGTACAACTCAGAGAAGAACCTGGTTCTGATCTTGATTAGTGTTCTTTAATGTTACTGCAGTAGAAGTAAATAAGCTGTTAACATCTGGAGACTTCACCCATTTCCAGTCATTTTAAGATTAATTGTTTCAGCTTCACTGAATTTAATAATGGCTTAAATCCTAAACAAATGAGCTGATCACAGACACGGAGAGACACACCACATTCTCTCCTGAGTTCTGATTTAGCCTTGCCCTTTGAGTCCTAATCCTCAAAATCCTGTACTTTGTAAAAGGATTAGTAAGGTAACCCTTGAAAAATAAAAGTGGTGGCTAAGATCTCCTTATTGTCATTCTGGAAGGCAAAAGCATACTGATTAGAGACACTGAGATCAGTTCATTTTCTTCATGCAATTCTAATAAATGAGCTGGATTTCAACATAAACCATGTTTGATCAACTTGTTTTTATGTTCAGCACATTTAATTTTAAATTGAATTAAAGACTATTTCAAAATGCTAATTGTGGTTTTTAAATGGATTTCAACTTCTACCCAAATCCAGCATTGCACAGTGCTGTGTAAAAAATCTCAGCCAGTAAGAACTGCATCATTCACCATTTTTTTAATAAAAGGTAAGTGTAAAAGGCAGAATACTGAAGCACTATGATTACTTATGTGTATACCCCTTGGTAAATGGCTGGCATAATAATATCACTTCCCATATGCAAAGTCAGACAAAAACTGATCATTGAAAATCATTACTAGAATGGGTGATAGAAATCAGCACATTCACATGACTGAAGAGAAAACAGAGAAAATAATCCATATATCTTGAAAGCAACCTTCTGTCTCTGTCCACTTGGACTTGCTGTAAGCATGAGACAGGTAAGAGACGTGTACTGAGAGCTGAATAGGAACACTTCTGTGCTGACCCCAAATGTCTCCTCCCAAGCACCTCAATCCATAGGCATTGTAGGCAGAGCTGCTGTTTTTCAAAACACTTAAATATGACAGGTTTGTATTTGTTCCTTATTCTAGGAAATAATTAACTGAGAATAGAGACTCGAATAATAATTACTATTTGTCTTCCAAAGGTTTTTATGACCATAGAATCACAGAATTGTGGGGGTTGGAAGGGACCTCTAGAGATCATCGAGTCCAACCCCCTGCCAAAGCAGCTCCCTAGCCCAGGTTGCACAGGTAGGCGTCCAGGTGGGTCTTGAACGTCTCCAGAGAAGGAGACTCCACCACCTCTCTGTGCAGCCTGTGCCAGTGCTCCATCACTGCACTGTGAAGAAGTTCCCACACACATTTGTGCATCAGTTTGTGGCCATTTCCCCTCGTCCTATCTCCACACACTGCTGAGCAGAGTCCAGCCTCGTCTCTTTGCCTCCTGCAGATATTTATAGGCATGGATCACATCCCCTCTGTCTTCTTTTTTCATGGCTGAACAGATCCAGGTCTCTCACCCTGATACCTATGATCCAGTATCATATTTAAGATCTCCACTGTCTTGCTACCTCCTCTTTCAACAAAATCCACGTTAGAAGTGCCTCAAGATTTCTTTCATCCTGCCACAAATAAAAAACTATGGGTATTCTCTGTATGCACCCTCACAGCACCTCTAAAAACAGCTAGAAACATGTCACCACAACGGCCATCAGGGAATACACAGATCATAACCGTGGATGGTTTAACCGCAATGCTACAAAGTTCATTTTCATTTCACATATTCATTTACACATTTCAGTGTAGTCACAATGCCAGCTTGCCCCTGGGAATTACAGAACTGATATTAGAGACAGCAAAGAAACAGACTGATCTTCCCAACTCTGGCAAAACCTGGATGATGCTTTAATGAAGAATAACATCAGCGTGAGAATATGCTGCCCAGAAAAAAACAACATCAAGCTTCTCAAGCTGTACTTTTTATAAACTCAAATGGCATTTACTATGTGCATATTGCAGAGTAGGTAGAATTGTTCTTTATTATGTCAGTATTCAGCCAAAAGACTACTGACAGTGAAAGATACACTGCTGATGGCTTAATATTTCAGCTAACTCTTTCTGTATTTTTAAAGACATCTAAATCCATTCTGTCATCTCAGAAGCACTCATTTTAGTTTCCTCACTAGATCACAGTTTGAAATACATTTGCAAAAGTATTCTACACTTCACCTGCAGTTTCCATATCAGCAGGTTGGTGGAGTTCTTTACTTTCTGTTCTATATCATTGCACAGTGATGCTGGTTGCTGTTAAAAAAAACAGCAGAAGTTCCATTCACAATAGCGACAGTGCATTTCCATTCACCCTCTACTTAGTAATAACTATCAGTACCCACACTCAGTATTTGTACTGTTTTGTTTATGCCCTGGAGCCCTACAAGGATCTTGTGTCACTGCAGACATGCATCCTTCCACCAAGGCATTCCACAAATAGGTGAATGACTTAAGCCAGGTACTTTATTCAATAAATCCATGCTAAAACTCAGCAAGGAAAGGCTTTGTCTAGAAGAATCTCATAGAATCATGCTCTTCTTATTGTTAGAGGTTCTTCTCAACCTGAGATTATTTAGCTGGAAGTAAATAACTCCACAGCTCCATTTAATCTACTAAGAGAGATCTACTAATATATCCTGTATGTGTGAAGTAGAAGGCATTACTGAACACCAAGCATCATTACCTGCTGATGGATGCATCAGAATTTTTAGGAGGTAACTTGTACCCTTACATCATTATGGCAAAAGCCTTCTTCTATGCATGTAAAATTTTTGAGTATGTATCTAACCCATCAAACCTCTCAGTGGCAAAGTTCTAAAAAGTCATTTGCACAAATCTGATCATATGCTTCTTCAGATGCTGCAGAAAGTGTCAGAATAAGCTGAAGAAATTGAGTCAGTCTGAAAAAAAGCTGACAGGAGCTTTGCCACCACTCTCACCTTCTGGAAGACCAGCAGAGGGAGCTTGTGAATTAGTTATAGTACTCAAAAACACCGTTCAGCCACGCACATTTCTATTTGTCAGGACAGCTGACTAGAGCAGAAAGGTGCTAGAGTCAGCCTGGTATTCTAATGACAACATACTGCACTGCATGGTATTTAAGTTCACTTGCTGAGCTTGATCTTTTTCTACCAAAGACGGGGCTTGGGACTGTTCAGGGACCTTTCCATGCAGTGTCACAGCCAGATTTTTCTTTCAGATGATGCTATGAAGCCATGGAACAGTAACAGGTAGAAGACACAGGAGCTGCCTCACCATAGTGTTGTTCCAGTTTGACTGATGCACTTCTGCTTCAGTAAGCTGGGAAACCCAGCTCTAGCTGTACACAGGCTACATTCCCCATAGGCAGTCAGTACACTAAAAAAAAAGCAAGCAAGCAAACAAACAAACAACAAAACTGTTTAAAATTAAATGTCCTGAAAACTTTATTTTTTGAAGATTAGTTCCTGAAGTACTAACGTTGCTAATGCAGCAAGTTTTGTGCTGTAACATGATCAAGGAAAGTACTTTCTAGAGAGCATACTTTCCTAAACTGCTTACTTTAACAAAATTCCATGACAATGTGTGTAGGCTTATCATTAATAAGATTGTGCCCATTCATTTCCAGTGGCACTTGACTTAAGTCCTGAGTTGAAGAGCCTTCCCTATAGACCCCCATTGCTGCAATTGGTTAACATATCAATTTTCATTTCTTTGAGTCATGTTTTTATCAGCAGCATGGAAACAACATCAGCTGTTATGTGGGTGCACGAATCAGATTGTTGGTGAAGACAATACATCACTTCTAATATCACTAACTAAGTAAAAAATAATCCATGGGTCTCACTTGTCAGAATTGCATAGCATTAAAGCAATCATACTCTGCAATTAAACCTCTCCTTTAGGAAGGCAAAATTTCAGATATTGCTCCAAATGGAGTGTTGCAAAAAAGAATAGAGTACCGCTACTGCTGTCTAGTAGGCAGCCTGGGAGCAGCTGGTGCTGCTACACAGTTGGTCAGATGGAATGAACATCGTTATTCACTGTCTTAAGGTAAACAATGGGGAGACTCAAGGAAAAACAGCAACCAGCCTTTCTTCAAACTCTGTCCCAGGTCAATAAAAAGAGGGGAAAAGCATCAGTCTCTCTGTTTGCACTCTGTTCCTCTTTCCTATCTCCCTCTCAGTTGATGAATGCACCGTTTGCTGGCTGGATGTTGCTAGCTACTTCTAATACAGCAGTTTTCCTAGATCTTAGGAAAGAAACAGTAGGTCCCCAATACCCTCCTCACTTCCAGAGAGGAGGGAGGCACAGCACCCAGTTCAGAAGCTGCCTGTTCTGGGCACCCTGATCTGGGTGCCCCCACTTGAGGAGGGGTTGAGCCAAATGGACCAAGAGGTCCCTTTGAATGTCAACCTTATGGTGATTCTGAGACATTTTGGCAATAGAGACACTGGGATGTGGCCATAACAGATCACAGAATCAGAACTGTAGGGGTTGGAACGGACCTCTCAATGGTCATCTTTCTGCCATCCAAATCCTTTGTTGGTGCTTCTCTGTGTCAACCCACCTGCCCCAGACATCAGAACAGGTTCACAACTGTAAATGAATCAGAGATCAGTACTCCACAGATACTGCTTTCCTTCCACCTGTGCTCCTCCACACAGGAAGGAGGAAGATAATTTATGTAAAATCTTTTTCATCAGTGGGGAATCCTTTGGCTGCATTTAGTCTCAGTCATAATGTACATCTATACACGAGTCCTGTAGTTAACTTATGCCAAAAATGCAGCAGTGAGCTGTTATATCCTGATGGGAGGCCTAGCTGTCTGTACTTGCGGTAAGTGTTCCTGACAATTCTGCATTACAAGTATAAACATCTTCCAAGCTGGGCACCTCACACTTGGGCTTGAGGAACAAGCTGCCCACTGTGTTGTAGCTGTGCTGTGCCAGGATGCTAACCCATTTTTTACACTGGTATGAAAGGAACATCTGCTCTACCCATGTATTTTGGATCAGCTTACTTCCCCTAAGCAGCAGGTCTGCTGGTTCATTGAAAGTCAATCCATGCCTTCAGTTGTTCCACTGGTGTTGTAGCAGAGCTGTCCTGGCATGTGAATTGGTTGATGCATGTAACCTAAGCAGAAGCAGCTCCAGAGCAATAGGAGACAGGATTCACAAAACAGCTTTTCCAAAAGATAAAAGCTTGGATGAGAGAGCCTCTCCAAACACTGCAGTAACCCTGGCAGTCCTTGTCTGCACTCAGAAATGATGCAAGTCGTTGGGCATGCTATGCCAGCTTAGGCAAACCTCTCTCAACAACCAGAAGTTGTTGGTATTTGTACAAATCTGCATGTCAACATAACATGGGCAGAACTTGATCTCAACTGGTTGGCAACACTACCCATGGCAGAGGGGGTTGGAACTAAATGATCCTTGGCCCTCCCAACCCAAGCCTTTCCATAGTTCTGTGATTATCATAAATTCCATTTTCATGCTGCAATTGTATACATCATTAGAGTTTCACTATTCTCACCAACAGTAATTACACTGCTCATGTGAGATCGCCAAGAAGAGGAAGTAAAACAAAAGTCTACACTGGAAGAAACTATGTAAGTAATAAATAAAAACTATTGGATGGGGACAGAGAAAGACTGATAACTAGTTCCTTGACAATCTCTTAAATTATGTTCAATTCACCATAAACATACAGTCTTCTTAACCACTCAGGATGACAAAAGAAGAGACTTTGCAGTTTCATGCAATATTTTTTTTTTTCCTTTTGTCAAAGTCATTTCACCTATTAGGTGACTCGTATTGCTTTTAATATCTAAGTCCTTATGGACCTTAATGGGTATTGACTTGAGGTGCGTTACTCTTGGTAAGGAATGACGGAGGTTTTACAAGTTTCACCTCTTATCTAACACAGAATGAAAAATGGAGTAATTTCATGACCCCAAGAATGGAATCCAATAACTCACATGGCAAACAGGTCAATAAACTAGGTTTTCTATGCCGTGCAATTATTCTTCTAAACTGTTGTGGTTCCATGCCTTACCAATAAAATCAATGGGCAGGCTCACAGTCTGTTGAGACCAATAATAATTTTGCCTGAGGTGACTACAATAATACAGCTTTAAAGACTTTAAAGACTGTGACTACAATAATACAGCTTACTTGACAGAGTCAAACGCTGACCTTGATTGTAAAAGGCAATTAGCAAAACCTAACAGATAAAGCTGAGCAACCCCTGAATCTCTTCAGAGATTTTAGCTTACTCTCCTTTTCACCTGTTTGGAAGGAAGTCACAGAAGATACATTTCTGTGGAGTTCACTGCTCCACAGCAATACGGAGTGTGTGACTTATATGTGATGAAAAAATACCCTTCTTTTTTTTTTTTTTCTAAAAAAAAAAGGGTTTTTTCTTATATTTAAGCAGAATTTCCTACCATTGAGAACCACTGAGAAGGGTTCAAAGCTATGTACAATCTGTGCCCATGGAATAAAGCTACATGTATAAGTAGCATGTCCCCCTGGAATTACTGAAGTTTTGCTTTATGTCAACAAATATTCTCAAGGAGATTGCCTCCTGTGGCAAGCAGAACAATACACCTTCTATTATAACTAAATGGAAGATACTTAAAAATTTCAGCTGAGGCATGAGTCACCACTCCACTGATTCTAGAATTTAAAAAAAAATGGTTTTCATTTTTTTAAGGCAGAGCTTTACACTCCTGCTATAAAGCTAGGGCAAGTGCTTTGTTTAAGGAATTAAAACCTAGCAATAAAATGAAAGATTGCAGCTTACATACCCAGCATCAAAATGGACACATAAACTGGTCACTACAACTATTTGTTCTTATTCAATACTCAGTTGAACAACGGGAAATCATTTGCTATTTGAGCTGTCATGTTTGGTCTCGGTTCACAGATGCAGCTATGATTATAGTGCATAGGTCAAATTCCCACTGTTTTCCAGGGGGGAAATTTTTCTGTAGGATTATAGTATTTGGGGCCTGGAATGAACCTGTCAAAAATAGTTTATCACTTTTGAACTAATCAAATATTACAAGTAAGAAACTGCACATCCAGTTATTTAGGAATACGAAGTGTGCAGCAGGGTATCACACTGTGTACATGGTTGCGACTCACAGAATATGCTGAGTACATCTGAAACACAGGAAGACAGAGACTTAATTCTATAAATTATTAAAGAGCCTTATATATATATTTTTATCTCCTTATGTTATAGACAGTGAATTCTTCATCTTTCATCACCATACAGTTCTCTTATCTTCCC
>VXAB01002731.1:105896-180936 GCA_013399175.1 Odontophorus gujanensis | reverse complement strand
TTTTTTTTTTTCCTTTTGTCAAAGTCATTTCACCTATTAGGTGACTCGTATTGCTTTTAATATCTAAGTCCTTATGGACCTTAATGGGTATTGACTTGAGGTGCGTTACTCTTGGTAAGGAATGACGGAGGTTTTACAAGTTTCACCTCTTATCTAACACAGAATGAAAAATGGAGTAATTTCATGACCCCAAGAATGGAATCCAATAACTCACATGGCAAACAGGTCAATAAACTAGGTTTTCTATGCCGTGCAATTATTCTTCTAAACTGTTGTGGTTCCATGCCTTACCAATAAAATCAATGGGCAGGCTCACAGTCTGTTGAGACCAATAATAATTTTGCCTGAGGTGACTACAATAATACAGCTTTAAAGACTTTAAAGACTGTGACTACAATAATACAGCTTACTTGACAGAGTCAAACGCTGACCTTGATTGTAAAAGGCAATTAGCAAAACCTAACAGATAAAGCTGAGCAACCCCTGAATCTCTTCAGAGATTTTAGCTTACTCTCCTTTTCACCTGTTTGGAAGGAAGTCACAGAAGATACATTTCTGTGGAGTTCACTGCTCCACAGCAATACGGAGTGTGTGACTTATATGTGATGAAAAAATACCCTTCTTTTTTTTTTTTTTCTAAAAAAAAAAGGGCTTTTTCTTATATTTAAGCAGAATTTCCTACCATTGAGAACCACTGAGAAGGGTTCAAAGCTATGTACAATCTGTGCCCATGGAATAAAGCTACATGTATAAGTAGCATGTCCCCCTGGAATTCCTGAAGTTTTGCTTTATGTCAACAAATATTCTCAAGGAGATTGCCTCCTGTGGCAAGCAGAACAATACACCTTCTATTATAACTAAATGGAAGATACTTAAAAATTTCAGCTGAGGCATGAGTCACCACTCCACTGATTCTAGAATTTAAAAAAAAATGGTTTTCATTTTTTTAAGGCAGAGCTTTACACTCCTGCTATAAAGCTAGGGCAAGTGCTTTGTTTAAGGAATTAAAACCTAGCAATAAAATGAAAGATTGCAGCTTACATACCCAGCATCAAAATGGACACATAAACTGGTCACTACAACTATTTGTTCTTATTCAATACTCAGTTGAACAACGGGAAATCATTTGCTATTTGAGCTGTCATGTTTGGTCTCGGTTCACAGATGCAGCTATGATTATAGTGCATAGGTCAAATTCCCACTGTTTTCCAGGGGGGAAATTTTTCTGTAGGATTATAGTATTTGGGGCCTGGAATGAACCTGTCAAAAATAGTTTATCACTTTTGAACTAATCAAATATTACAAGTAAGAAACTGCACATCCAGTTATTTAGGAATACGAAGTGTGCAGCAGGGTATCACACTGTGTACATGGTTGCGACTCACAGAATATGCTGAGTACATCTGAAACACAGGAAGACAGAGACTTAATTCTATAATACTAAAGAGCCTTATATATATATTTTTATCTCCTTATGTTATAGACAGTGAATTCTTCATCTTTCATCACCATACAGTTCTCTTATCTTCCCCATACAATAATTCCCAGTCTACCTCCAGTGCCGTTAAGCTTCATTTCCAAATGTCCAGATTCTCTCCTATGCAAGTGAGCATATGCACAGGCTTAGAATGAAATGAGAAAACATATCTGCCTCTTCAGCTTCTCATGGCACAACTGTGCAAAGAAAAATAAAATCAAATAATGGCAGAGGCTAGTAGCTCAGAACAGAGCTACTAAAGCACAGCACCCTATTTCATATCCTTCTGCCCCAACCACACCACAGCACTGTTTTGCTCCTGACTCACAACCAGCAGCACTTACTGCTAATGAATTCTGCTACAGGCAGTAGCATTTGGCAAATTACCCATAGAAGACTTTATGGCTTGTTACTGTGCTAAATTTACAGAGGTGATCTAAAGAAGCACAGAAGAGCACAATAATATTCTTCTATTCATTCATTTCAAATTAAGGTTCGAGAAGGAGAACACAGCGGCAGCCTCAGTTACAGGCTCCCAATTGCAGTGCTCTCAGTGTTTGTTTGTTTTGTTTACAACCTATGAAAGCTTGGTTTTACATATTAAGGTGCAATGTATGGATGCATTAAATGCCTTGATAGTGGCTGCATAATACCTGCACAGTGGTGACAGTTCAGTATCTTAGAGGAGCACTTGACCTTGAAATCTTACACTCATGGAAGAGTAGGACCTAAACTATGCATGGTGGTTTGCATAGTGCTGTGAATGGCTTGGTGAAAATCTCTCCTTAGTGTCCTGCAACATTGTAAAAAGTAAACAAAAACTGCTGGGATGCATGAGTTATTAAAAAGCTACTTTATCAGTAGCTCTTTCCCCTGCAATTTCTCTAGGTCTGTTCTCCTGTTATCGAAAAATATTTATTTATCAAGGAGAAACATATTTTAGAGACAAACAAGATATTCTCCTAAGAAGTAAAGCTAAAAAAGGCAGCAGTTCATTTTCTGGGCAGGAGGTAATTAACGTGATAAAGAACACAAAAGGATACGTCAATGTAAGAACAAAACCGTCGCTTGTGAAAAGCAGTAAATTTAAAGACAAAGTATTTCTCAGCTCCCCTAAGACTCAGATAAGCTAGGGAATTTATTCCTGCTAATTTCTGCTGAATCTACTTGCACTGTGGAATTTTAACAGACGAGCTGACTTGCTCTGCAAGGTGAGAATTTTTGACACACAATTTTGGGTTAACTGCAAGGAGTGCCCCACCACTGCAACCGAACTAAATTACAATTCTTTGGAGTCTGTGCTGTTCAAATCAATATTTTATCATTTTTTGACTAATCAAATTTTGCAACATACGAGCAGTTAGGTCTGACAGGTGTTACAAGATTGGCCACACAATCAATTGGCAGAACTCGGCCCAACAATTTTAGAAGAAAGGTAAACACTTATGCTTCAGAGCATGATGCCACTTCCCAAAAAAATGCAGGTTAGCAACGTTACAGGCAACACAATCCAAAATTGCCTTTCAGAGAAATTAGTTCAGTTACCCTGAGCCACCTAGTACTGGTACAGGATATCAAACCAGATGGATCTTTGGAAACAAATCCTGAGGAGGAAGAATTTGTTTATATACTGCCATGAAAATGTTGCCAGCTCCTCACTGCCAGCAAGTGGAAGCATTAGAGTGTTTGGACAATGGCCATGTTGTGCTGTATGTAACACAGTTTGCAAACTGTTACTCAAAGCTCTCCTTTTGGCATGTCTCTACCAGGCAGGAACTGCTTCTTTCTGCACTTACAGTTAAGAGTGACGGAAAAACTGAATGACTCTGGAACGTGCAGTTTTGGGCACTTCCCTCCAGGCACTGCTGTAAAGAACTTCTCAGTACTTTAGATAAGTAATTTCAATCAAAGCTACAATACAGGAGACTTGCTGCAGCAATCAGCACACCCAGCTTAGAGGCTTCAGCTTTAAATGCTTGTACTGTGTCAGAAAAAGAAGGGATGTGAATTTGAATTGCCAGGTTAGTGATGAAATCTCAAGGTTACTGCATATAAGAAGGAAGCTGCTGCAGCCTCTACTCAGACTGTGATTTAATCCATATATTAGATGCTTATTCCCACACAGAATAAATGCAAGAAAATGTGATGTTAATTTACATAAATGGAAATGTAGAACTCTGATGTGTTACCATGTTGCATCCAGACATATGGATCACATGTGCAGACAGTATGCCAATGCCCACGTGAACTCAGTACATGAGTAACTCAAGCCCTGTCATGTTCAGCTTAATTGAATGTCAGTTTCTTCCTAGCACAGAGGGTAAGTATTACAGATAATTCTCCCCAGATACATGTACTGCTAAAAATAAACCTTCTTTTAGCTCTTTTTTTTTCTTTTTAAATCTCTTGAACTGTTTTCATACTTTCTCTCTTCCTGCATACAGTATTTGGCACTTCTCTCAGTTTAGATGCCAAAACAATTCTTATCCAGTAAGCTGCCTCTTCTGGATCATTAGTAAAGATAATACATAAGGCTGGCTCCTACATCAGTATTTTATTAGCATTTTTGATTAGCTTTGACTGTGGTCTTTCAGCCAATTCCAGATCCACAATGTCCCCATCCAAGTCGGCACACATTAAGTTTTCAAGGAAGATTATATTTGACACTGCAACAAAAGCTTTATTCAAATGAAAACAGGGTATTGGCTACTACTCTTTCATCAACCACTAATTTTATAATTCAGTTATTTACAAGTGATCTTGTTTGCCTCACAGAACTTCTTTATTCATCTAAGCCATGCTGCCTTACATGCATAGTTCTGTTATGTTGATATTGATGAGACACATGGTATCTGGAAGTATGTCTTAAGTATTTCCTACTGAAGAAAAATGTGTCTACCTGCAAAATCAGTTAAATGAGGCAAACTACACAATAGCACAATTCACAGGCTAATTGAAGCACGCATTTGTCACTTTAAAGTAGCATCAGCATTGCTTTCATGCAAAGGTAATTCTAGAGAACTCCATACTGGCCTTATGCCACTTTTACTTTGTGTGATGATCTGCAGTTTGAGCCATGCCAATAAGCCAAATAGAAATATAAGCTCAAACTACAAGAAGAATGCTGACAATGTAGTGGAGAAAAAAACAGATGAAGGTGACCAAGTCCTCTGAGTCATCTGAAGCCCTACTCTTTGACTGCAGTAGCTGTCTGAGGTAGAAGAAGGCCTGAATATCTCTGTGCTGGCTCCTAGATCTTCCCAGGCACACTAACAAATCCTGAAATAGAAGATCATAGCAGAAGAACATTGCCTGGAAATTCTAGCCGTTCAAGGGCAGTCATGAGATTACACTGAGGAAGTGTGGGCTACCATGTCCTTTAAAACATAACTTAATAAGTAATGGCATCACAGTCTGTACTTTTCTCCTTGTTCAAAGACTGCCATGTGATACTGGAATAGAATTAGGAAAGTGTTATCAATTTTCCTTTATGCAACTTATTCTGTTGTGACTCTACAAACAGTGCACACTGGGAAAAAGACACTGCTGTGTCAGAAGCCGTGGTTCAGATTACTCTTAGGACTAGAGTACAAACTTCACAAGGGAAGGAGGACAAGGAATAACAGCCACAGGGAAACAATAATAATAAAAAGTCATTCACTGCACTTAGCTGTTACCTTGCATTTGAGGATTTCAAAGTGCCGTATAATTAACTAGTGGGAATCACTATTACCTCATACTACAGGCTACATTATGTTATTGCTGCCCTGGGAGCACTTAGTGCCATATTTTTCTTTCACTGGATTTACCTACCGTTGTACATAATTATTCTTTGCAGCTGTGTAGGAGGAACTGTGCAGCATTTAGGTATTTCTGAACAAGGGAAGTGGCCAGTGCTCTACATCGACTCATGGATGCTGACAAATGTCCTATGGGGGAGGTTACAGCAATGGAAGTAAAGCAACTGGTAGCAGAGAGGCAAACCCATCTGAACCACTGAATTACGGGAAGATATGGTTGCCTGGGTAGAGAACATGGTTGTAAAAGTGCATCATGTGGGTGCACAGCCACGATCAAAATGGAGGCATGCAGCTGGTGTTCAAGGTTCTATGGTAGCTTGTGGTACTGAATGGATCTTTTTGACATTTCTAGACTTAAGGCAAGACCTTCCCTATGTGTGGCTGCAAGCGATTAGGTATGGCTGAAGAAATAGCAATGCTTTGGCCATCCAATGTACCAAAGGAAGTCAAAGAAGAAGTGCTGAGAAGCTGGTAGTGGGGAAAGAGGCAAAGGAAGCACAAATGACTGCAATTTTTGGGAGTAACACTGATTTTTTCTGTTTGTCTATCAGTTCTTTCCATGCATTATCTCTGGGACTCAGCCTAAAGACTTGAGGGAGATCATATAAATTGGTATAAATGCCTGATGGGAGGGAGCAGAGAAGATGGAGCCAGGTTCTTCTCAGTGGTTCTCAGTGGCAGGAAATTCTGCTTAAATATAAGAAAAAGTCTTTTTTTTACTGTCAGGTTGCCCAGAGAGGCTATGGAGTCTGTCTTTGGGGATCTTCAAAACCCAATTGGACATGGCCCTAAGCAATCTGCTCAGAGCAAGGGGCTGGGAGAGAAGATCTCCAAAGGCATCTTCCAGTCTTGGTCATCTTGTAACTCTATGACTTTGAGCCAAATTCAAAAGTCAATATATGTCAGTATTTTATTCAGCCAGCTGTGGGGATTTTACTTTCCCTGAGATATTTTGATTCAATTCTAACTTTGACTCAGCTTACTAGTGTTGTTTTCTTTTTTATATTACCTCAAAATAATCGTTCACCAAAATAAGCTAACAGTTCTATGGCACTTAAAGAATAATATCAAAATAGGATGAAAGCATTCCTACTATAACTCTATCTACATTCTGTCTTCTGGATATGTAGAAGTTACATAAGCATTATTCCCAGCTATTTTTGCTGGCATTATTAACAATGTGTATGAAATGAGCAGCCAGGCATAAGCAAGCTCATGATTGATTCAGCTCTGCAAGACCAAGAACAAACAAATCAATATTTATTTAAAGCACATAAATAAGTTTGTTTTGTTGTTCTACTACAAAGATTTTTCCCTGGGTTCATATTTGACTATCTTAAGTCTGATCAAATCTAAACAGGTACATGCAGAATGTGTATATTGGTGTCCATTGCTATTTCAACTATAATTTTGACTTATTTATCATTGTTTTAGATTTGGAAAACTAAAACAATGAAGCGTAACGTTAGCCATTTCACAGATGGCAAGTAGAAATACCTAGAAATCAAGAGACAGGTTTTAAAGGGATGAAGAACTTAGAGGAAACGGCAAGGTCAAAGACCCATGCACCAAGAGTGGTGCTTCCAACCCAGCTACTTTAATACAAGACAGTCTCTGTTTTTTTATGACCCAGTTCTTCTAAGCCAAAACAGCAAATTCGGCGTTGCTGGATGAAGCTCTAAGAAACTTTTACAAAATAAAGGGACAGCTTTCAATTGACTAATGGTACCAGTGAATTCAAGAACAGGCAAGTTTAACCTCCACACGCTTTTTCAGACTTCATTTATTCCTTGATTTCCAGTGTTGTCTGACTAATGACTCAATACAGGCCCCTGAAATACATTGTTCCAACTACAAAGAAAGCCTATCACTGCCTAGATGTCCCCTGGATAAATAATATCTAGTGTTACAACACTGAATACCATACTCTCATTTTTACATTTAGAACAAAGCAAAGGAGATTCTCTCTTTGGCATTAATGAAACAAACCTCATTTTGCTTACCACAGTGCAGCTTCTGTGGTTGCGACTCCTGATTTTACATGGGCCCTAACTATGTCCCTTATTCAGAGGCCTGTCCTAATGAACACCTGTCCATGTAGCAGTGAACAATTAAAAGTCTGTTGGACTACAGCAAGTCACAAGGTGGATGTGAGTCAGTGTCACGCTGGTGTGAGATACAAACATCTTACTGAGCCATATAAATAGAAACAAGACCTCGAAGAAACACAAAGTTATCTTTCCACTCAATTAGAAAGATCTGTGCCAGAACTATGCATATAACTTCTGGCACCCTTCAGGAAAGGCTAGAGGGAGTCTGGCAGACTGCAATGGGAATGACTAGAGGTGTAGAAAACATGATGCATGTGGGAAGATTAGAAGGAATAGGATTGTTTGTTTAGAGAAGAAAAGATTAACAATAGAAATTGAAAGAGTCTTGAAACATATGAAGAGCTGCTGTAAAAAGGAGCAAAATAATCTTTTTTAGTACTTCTCAACAGACAGGACAAGGCATATCAGGAAATTCCAAAGAGATTCAGATTAGTCCTCAGGCTAGACTTTCTAATAGGCAAGGTAACAAAATAATGTCTCAGTCACGCAGGGCAGATGCAGAACCTCTACCACCAGAGGGTATGAGGAATGCGTTGGAGAGAGGCAGTCAGAAATGATGCAGGCACAGGTAAAGCTGTCTGGAGGCCAGGTGACAGGCTACATGACCTCTCAAGGTCCCTACTAGTTGTTTGGTTCTGTGTTACCATTCAATTGACAGGAGGACTGAGTAGACAGACTACAGAAAATTGCCAGTACATGATATGCAATACCAACTGTTTTCCAATACATTATGCGCTGACTCATTGGTGTATTGCTACTTAAAAAACTGTCCTATGCGTCTTCTAGCTGCAGTCCACACATGTTGGGAAGATCAGCTTCCATTTTTTTGACACTGAAATCTAAATTTGATTTGACCAGTACACTCCCAACTTACTATACTCAATTACGTTACTAACAATTAATCATTCTCTACAAAAAAAAAAACAAAAACACCCACCATACCAATTACAGAAGTATTCTGTAGAGAAAAAAAAGCCACACAAAATAACTAAGTGGCTTGGACAGCTAGAAGGTCTGTATCTGGCACAATTCTTTTTATCTTGATCATTCAGTGCTGACATCCGTTCCATCTCACTCATGATGCACAACAGATATTAAGCCATTAAACTGAGGAATTCAGGAAAGCTGAACTGTTGCAAAAATAGATTTATGGTTCTGCTCTCAGACATCAGAATACACTGAGCTGAGAAACATCACATGACTCAGCAACAGCCTGAACTGCTATGAAGATACTTCTTGATCATGTTTGCCTGAAATTAAATAGCTATTTCAATTATTCTCGTTGTTACTTCTGCAAAAGTAAAGCAGCTCGCTGTTACTTGAAAATAATCCTACAACACAGATAAGTAGTAATTGTTTTTGATGGTATTTTCATTGAGAACTGTTGCAAGAGCGGACAGAAGGTTATGCAATATCAGACAGTGCTTAATCTCATTCTTGTCAGTAGTCAAAGAACTGCATGACAGACACAGACAAAGACATTTTGACATATGGCCTTATCAAAAATGGTGACCCGATTGCATATATTGAATTCTGATTGGGAAATAAAGGCAGGAGGGAATAGGGAAGTTAGCTGACAAACAAGTTCTCACTTTTAACAAATGCCTTACACAGAGCTGTGTGGCAGAGAGCAAGCCCATGGGACATAAGCATTTTAATTGCCTCCCAGCTCCTTTCTACAGAGCTCTTCTAACACTCGGAGGCAACACTGAAGGCAGCTGCTTACCAGCCAAATAACTACACCCATACGACACCTGCTCTGCAATCCTTACACAGCCCATGAAGAGGGCCATAGGTCGATGTTAAGACTGTCTAGCTGAAATAACAGAGAGAAGTAGGGACTATCGATTTAACGAAGAGGAAGGGATGGTTTCCAGATATGAGCCCTGCTACATGAGGTGGAGAGCTGTGCATGCAACTGCACATTTACATGCAACTCTAATGTTCTAACGGTGTGTATTAAATGACTCATCAAGAAGTGTAAGGCTTAATTTTAGCTCCCCGTTTCAGTGCTGTAAGGTATGAGGATGTTACATTTTCATTGGTAACTGCTTCTAGTTAGCCCCGTGCTCTTCTCTCACTAACTGCACAATCTTTCACACTTCTTTAGTCTTGCAAATAAGAGTCCTGACAGAACTGCCATCTAGGTTACACAGTAATTTATAGTATTATATGCACATAATAAGAAAATTTCAGTGCTAGAAGCAAAATACAAGAACGTCCATGAAAATGCCCTTATCTGCTTCCAGGCATCAAGTAGTTATTTCCATCATTCCTCAGAGAAAGAAATTATAGAATAAGACGTAATGTTGTGTTCTGAATTTGCAAGCACTGAATGTGATGACAGCTACTTCTGTAAGAGTACGGGCATATGCAAAGAGAATACAGGAACAGAAGAGTGACAAGCAAAATCCATGCAGACAAAAACAGTAATTTTCCCCAACCAACTGTAGTGTTCAGTCCTCACCCCCTTCCCTAACCTGTTTTCTCTTTGTCCCTACTCTTCTGCTGTGTTTACCTTCTAAACTGAGCGCATTAGCTGTCAAAACAACATGAGTTTGCCAGAGAACCTATTTTTTTTCATTTTAGATTTAAATCTCCCTTGCTCCAGGGTCTAAGTTATTTCTTGCTATTTTCATTCATTTTCAAATTCTGCCATGCCTACGCAGACTTCAGTTTTTACTTTTTTTTGGCCACTATTTTATTCCTTTTGCTTTTTAATTTTATTTCTCAATTGACTCTTTTTTCTCCCCTCTGCTCAGCCTGTGTCAAACATTATTTTCTTCCCATGCCTCCACTGTTTCTCTGCATCCCCATACTTCACCATGTAGAGCCAAACAACCATTTAGGTTGAAAAGGAACTCCAAGACCATCAAGTCCAGTCATCAACCTAACACTTATTAAGCTGGGTACCTAAATGCCATGTTCACACATCTATTAAACAACCTCCGAGGTCTGTGACTGCCATCTCCCTGAGGCAACGTGCTCCAACCACCACCTCAAACTTTCCATGAATTAATTCTTCCCAGTGTCCAATCTAAACCCTCTTCTGAACACATCCTCTCTTTCTGCTATGTCGTTCAGTGCTGCTTGGTATCTCACACATGGAATGAACTGTGGCTCTTAGTCCTTTGCAAGAACAATGCAAACAAACCACTATTAGCCTTTTTCATGGAGGAAAACACAAATGTCAAACATAAGTAATTTGTGGAAACGCAGAATTTTAAATAGCACATGTGACATGGGTATGAAATACAAACAAAAATTTGAAAAATGTAAGGCAGTAAGCTTGAGAAAGTTCTTGAACTGTCTGGTCATCAGTAACCCCTGCTTTGAGATCACCAGCTTCCAATCCTGCACTCTGTTGGAGAGCTGCTCCTATTTTTCTTTTTGAGCTTCAAATCCTCAGGTGGTTGGCAGTGCTTCCAGATGTTATGTAGGGCCACAGAACAGATTAAGCATCCTTTCCACCAAGATGCCCTCATTCCACTGCCTGTGTGTTGTTCCTCAGATCCCATTCTTCACACCAGGAACGCAGCAGAGGCAATATGCTCTTCACTACAGAAAACAAAGGCACTCAGCATTCAACACCTCCACTTCCAGCAGGCCAAGGAGAGACACTGACAGAGACTGACAAACAAAGGGCCACCAAAAAATTGTCCCTTGTGATGATGGGAATGATGACAGAACAGATAAGGTTTAGAAGTGAGCTCACTGTATGTGAAATGTAAAGGTGTTAGGAGGAAGATGGAAAAGTACAGATCTATTCTGGATATTAGAGACTACTCCAGATAAGAACCTTTTTATTGGAAATATTGGAATGTCACTATTACAGCTTGGGTTGGGATTTCAGCAAAAAGGATGATGCTGAACTGGCAAACATTCTTTCCAACAGCGTGAAAAAGTAAAGATGTATCTGACTGCTTTTGTATAAAGCTCTTTTTAGAAGATGATGGTAGATTACTACCACTCTTAAGCTATAAGCTGTCAAAATCCATATTTCTGCAATCGAACAGAAAATGTATATGTACTGTTAAAGTTGCATCAATCAAATTTCCAGTCCTGGCAGGATTCTTACTGTAACGTCTGACTACAGTGCTTTTTACTGCCGGTTAAACAAAATTGTTGAAATTCAACACTTTCAAAATTAATTTTTCTGCTTTATCTCTGCAATTGGATATTCAGCTTCCACCACACTGAGCTGGATCCAGGTGGCCATTATCACAGCGTCCCAGACTCAGAATTTGAAGGCTGTTTGAAATAAAGACTCGTGTTGCCCTGTTGAAGAGAGATAGAGAAATTCTGAAATGTAGACCCAAACTATTTTAGAATGCTTACTAAACAAATCCAGATTTAAATAATTCCCTTTGATTTGCTCTTTACTTTAGAAAACTCCCATGTCAACTCCCGGCTTAAATTCATCAATTTAAGCAAATTAATGCAAAACCTGCCCTGTGTGGCTTGAGAAACCATGAGCAGAAGAATGAACATTTAGAAGAAGCAGGCTAGGATGAAAAGCTTTTTTTTTTTTTTTTAATCTTTTCTAGTATCTCATTTAAATCCTCTGTAGCAAAACTGACATCCTGTCTGTGTAGTGGCCTGTGTAAAATGAAATAATGAAATCAGTAGAGCTCCAGCTAGCACCACAGTTTGTGTGTTTGACATTACAAATACCACAGCACTCACTTCAGATGAACTGGTAAATTCTTCTGCACGAGAGAAAGGACTTTAACGAGCTTAGAGAACGAATGAAATCTCACCACGAAGAGCAACCTCTCCAACTGAGGTGTAGATTGGAATAAAAGCTCAACACAGGACCTTGCACGACAACAGTCGGAAGAGCATCTCTTCAGCACGTATTTTGCAGATCTCCCTTTCTAAGACCAATCCATCAAGTGCCTTTCATAGACACTTTCACTTTAGAAAGTCCCAAAGGAACATCAAATCATAGAATCACTTGGGTTGGATAGTTGACCCTTAAAAGTCACCTGGTCCAACTCCCCTCCAATGAACAGAAGCATTTACAATTACATCAGGTTGCTCAGAGCCCCGTTCCACCTGACCTTGAGTGTCTCCAGGGCCAGGACTACCCACTACCTCTCTGGGCAACCTGTGCCAGTGCCTCACCATTCTTAATGTACAAAACTTCTTCCTAATACCCAGCCTAAATTTCCCCTTGTTTAATTTGAAATCATTTCCCCTTATCCTATCACCACAGACCCTGCTAAAGAGTCCATCCCCTTCTTTCCTATAGCCCTCTTAGATTCTGAAAGGCCACAGTGAGGTCTTCTCAGAGCCTTCTCTTCTCCAGGCTGAACAGTCCCAGCTCTCTCAGCCTTTCCTTATACGGGTGCTGTTCCATCCCTCTGAACATGTCTTTCAGGAAGCTCCTTCCTTTCGTTTTTTTCTGTATTTTTTTTTTTTTTCCTCTAAGAGATGGAAAAAATGGACCAAACCTGTGGGCTTTAAGGCTCAGCCCTGAGGGCACAAGCTTGGCCACACAGCTGACAGAGTCTGCTGGTTCAAGCAGCTCACTGCTGAAACTGAAGGTAACCATCTCTTACTATGTCCCCAGTGTCTTTAGAAACTTGAATGAAGCACCAGGCAGTCATGCAAAAAGCTGCTTTTCCTCCTAGAATGTATACTGCTATTGGTTGTTCTTTTTTTGCCACAGTCCAGAGCTGGTGGGAATCAGACAAGTCCACTGGTTCAGCCAGTCATTGAAAGAAAACCTGAGCTGTGCTGAAAGGCTGTAGCATCTCAGCAGATGGTGATGCAAGAAGCCATTTGAATTTCTGTACCTTTTCCCCTGTCATCTGACAGCGACATTGCTGGAAGGAAGTGCAAATACTGAGGCACACCATGCTCCATCAACCATGAAATGCGACAGAAACATCAGAGAAAACATGATCACAGGATAAAACATCATCTTAACAGAGGGGCAAGACCACCATTTTAGCAGTCTCTTACTACTGTTTGCACAAGCAACAAGAGATTGAATGAACAGAATTAAAGCAGAACTGATGGATTGCCTCCAAAATACACAATAAGGCAAGGCTAGCAGCATCAGAAAGAGTGACCTGAAGAAGCAAGAGCAGAAACATTTCCCCTTAACAGTGAAAACACATGGATTCAAGAGGGCTCAAGTACATGCAACTTATCTGTGTGTACTCATTACAAATGTGATACTGTTTCTGCAGAAACACTTTACCTATCTCTCTCTGGGAGACACAATTACAATGTAATAGATTAAAGAAAGGTTGGAAATACCGTCTTTCCTGAAGCATAGAAGTCGCTGTGCACCAAGAAGGTCAGACTTAATTTTTTTGCCTGTTTAAGTAATCCTTACTCATGCGAAAACTCCCAATTAATTCATCAGGGAAAAAAATGCTGTATTAGCCTAGAACTCCGAAACCAGCAGAATGCAAATGCCTTCTTCACATGAGGTCAAAGTTATTGAACTGAATGGATCTTTCAGGAAAGTCGATTAACTTCCTGAAGAACATGTGAAGCTTTGAAAAAAAAAAAACAACAACAAAAAAAAAAAAAAACCAGAGGCTGTTTAGCTAGGACTGAAGCACTGGGGCACAGCAGCTGAGCTAAACTGATATTTACTGAAATAGAGTGGTCCCTTTCCTCTGCTGCCTGGGAAAGACAGAAACCAAGCCCACAACATCAACGGCAAATTCCTCCAAGTATAATTGATTTCTTGTACATAGGTTACAATTTGACTTATTTGGAGGAATAAACAACCAGATGGGCAGCAGTGGCCATTATTTCAGTATAAGGAATGGATTTCTCTTTGTGCTGGAAATGTTTGCACAGCAGCATCCAAAGAACGTGTACAACAAGAAAACATGCTGCAATGAGCTGTGTGAGTCTGTGCACAATCAAATTACAGGAGGTAGCATTTTCCAGCAGATAGAATCACAGGGAGTTGTTTCTATTCTGGGATGTACCTGGCTTTCCGTTTGACCTTGGGTAATAACGTTACATGCACTCTATCTGGGCATCCCTCTCCTCATTTGTAAAAAGATGCAGGATCCACTCCAGCAATGTACCAATTAAAATAATTCTGTACGAGGATGGAAACTTTGATCAGTGGATCTGAATTTTGCTAACGCACGAGTACACAGACTACAGATCGTCATCACTGCGCTCTCATAAGGAGCAAAGCATTTTAATTAAAAGTTTTAATTTTTATTAAAATTATTTAAAAACTATGAATCCTTAACAATTCAAAAATATTCTGTTTTCTTGCTTTCCCTGCACCTTTAAAATTACAGCATGATGACAGAATTAATAATGCTGTGGAAGGACGTCCAGCTTACTGATTGAAACATCAGCAAGAGGACAACGAATATGTCTTACTGTGACTGTGGCATAACGGATCCCCTACAATTGTCCTTAACTCACCTGCTGGAGGGATTCCACAATATGTGCACACCTGTGCTCACCCGTGGGGAATTTTAACTCTTGACAGCTGCGTCAAGTACACTTTTTCAGCAAGGCAGCAAGCAGGAAGAGCTTTCCCTTTCTTTGTGTTGCTTGTCAGAGGACGTTGGGAGATAGCACTCACTCTCTGAACTGTAGAGGCTGCTCAGAGATTGTTCTCAAAGATGCAGGACTGGCAGGAGGAGGGAAATAACTGAAGTGCTAGAGCCCAGGGTGCTGTTTCATACAGCTGGTACGTCATTGTACGGCCAAAATCACAGACTCCCTCAGTGTGACCCAAACTGCCAAGATAGCTGATACCTCTGCGAAGGACCATGCCCTAGAACTGGTGCTGCTGCCTCTACAGAACTTCCACAGAAAATGCTGTCAGAATGAAAATTATGGATATATTATATTTAGGAATAACATCACTCATTCTGTGTTTCAGGGTCTTCAGACAGAATCCTGAAATGAATGTCAGGCTCCTTTAAATGCTTAGCACTATAAGAATCGCTGTTCGGGGCTATCAAAAAAACCACGACACTGACTTAACTTTCCCCTGGAGTCCCTGCAGTCCTCCATTAAGTGAATTTCCCTGGACTCCCATCTCACCGCCTGTCATCGGAGGGGGCAGAACGGCTCTTCCCCGCAGCATATATTTACTTGTAACAGTTGCTTACTCTCCCAGGAGGAAATAAAACGCCAAAAGCACACGAGCTTGCAAATTGGTGATTAACAGAGGAAATGCATATCGGACCCGACAAGAGGACGGGAAGGAAAACGTCGGTAACAAACACCACGACCAACAGCAGGATTAATTACTACACCGTAGTCAGTGGAAGCTCGCAACGCTGCCAGCAACATCCGAGGGTGAAGTCTCGACTCCTGAAGCCAGCAGCGCGCTGAGCCACGACCAAACCGTAGCCATGCAGCTCTCGTTCACCAAAGGCACCACGACGCAGGGTCGGACTTCCAAAAGCTGGGTGGTCACTAAGCACCACTTGCAGTAGTAACGACGTCCCCTTTTCCACTTTAGCCCCCATTACTGCTTTCCTACCCACTTTCTTTAGGGAAAACTCTCCCCTCTCCTCCTGCCCGGGGTCTCCTTACCTCCATGCCGAGCCGCTGCTTCAGCACCAGGGCGGCACACAGGTACCCGGCGCGGCCCACGAAGAGCTCGTCGGAGCCGCACTCGAGGAAGGAGAGGGGCGCGCAGACCTCGCTCAGCTCGCGGAACTTGCCCAGCGGCCGGGCGAAGTCGGGCAGCCCCAGGGCTCGGTACACCAACGCGGCCACCGCGTACACCCCGGCACCGCCCAGCAGGAAGGCGGCCCGCGTGTCAGCGTCGGCCTCGCCGCTCGCCTCCTGGTACAGCAGGCAGGCGTCCACCAGGCGCCGGGCGGCCCGCAGGTAGGCCTCCCGCGACGGCGCGAACAGCGGGCACTGAGCGACGTGGTACAGCATATAGGCCACGCCGGCCACCCCGCCGTACAGCCCGCCCTGGCAGCCGCGGGGAACTCCCGCCCCCCCGCCTCCGAGCGGCGGCAGCTCCCTCAGGATCCGCTCGATGGTGGCCGTCACCAGCGGCACCGCCGCTTCTTTATCCGGCGCTGCCGCCAGGCTGCCCGCGTAGTCATCGAAGCGGTTGGCGAAGCAGCGCTGGCTCGCCATGCCCCCGCTCTGCGCAGCGGGAAGCGGCTCGGGCCGGCCGGGAGGCGGGAGCGCGGCGGGGAGGAGCGAGGAGGAGGGAGGGGGGAGGTGGTCACCGCCCCTTCGGGGCTGCGGTAGGGGAGAGAGATGTTGCGTTGCTCGTGGCTGGGAAGCGGGACCCCAAGAGCTGAAGCCAGGTGTGAAGCTGAGAGAGTCCCTGACAGGCTCGCGGTGGCACCGGGCCATATGTGGCCCCTTCAGGTGTGAGCCAAGCAGAGCTTGGGAGGAACTGAAGATGGAGGCCACTGAGTGGGCTCCTAGTTAAAACGAACTAAATCAACGTCAGCAACAATAGGATAAAGCTTGAGGCAAACGCTAAGAGCATCTCTTGTCCATCTTGCCCTGCTTGCACGAGCTGATGGGCAGTGAAAGACCTTTCAAGTTCTGTGCCCCTGTAGTTCCTTTGCACAGAGCGCCTTTCTCGTTTCCTGGTACACAATGGCAGGACAAATAATATGGTTTAAGGCAAAGAACCCATCACCTCCAGTTGGTTTTGAATTAAGCCACTTACAGCCATCACTTCATAGAACAGAGAATCATAGAAGGTTTTGGGTTGGAAGGGACCTGAAAGCCCACCCACTCCAACCCATGCCATGGACAGGGCTGTCCCCCAGCAGCTCAGGCTGCCCTGGGCCCCATCCAACCTGGCCTTGAGCGCCTCCAGGGATGGGGCACCACAGCTTCTCTGGGCAGCTCATGAAAGAAACCACAAGAGTCACCTTGTCTTAGGTGCATCTTTCTGAGGACCTCAGCAAGGGGAAATGGAATTTAGCCAGTTTCAGCAGCAAATGCTTTAAGAAATATACGAACTTTTCAGGAAAATCAATTGGGTTAGCAACACTGTTCTTTAAGAGGGTCAAATAAGACTGCTACAATATTTTTTTTCAGAAAGGAGGCTGTAATCATGTGCAGAAAAGGAACAGAAATGTTCTCAAGACTCTTTTGATAAAGAGTGCTTAGCTACTACTGCAGGGTGAGCAGATGCCATGCAGCTGGTAGTGAGAAATGAGGATGACAGTTTCTGCTGTACCTTTTTTGCAGTGGAGCACCAAAGCCAGTGGGAGAGATGAAAGAATATTACACAGATACTTCTTACAACTGTACATATATATTTATATACATATTAAGTTAGCTGCCTTAAACAGCTCGTGTTGTCTTGTATAAAACTTTCATGCTTTTAGATGTGTCCTACATGCTTTTCACTCAGATAATGCCGAGATGAATTCCAGGTATGAATGGAGAAGGAAGGGTGTAACACGTGTCTCTCATCAGATCTTAGCTCCAGTGTCCCAGAGAAACGGTGGGCCTACAGTGTGTGGTTTCAATACGAGAAAAGTGTGAATCCCCCCTGCCCCCTCTTGCCCTTCTACTGTGGTTTATGATTCCTAGGCACGCTGTTCTTCTTGATCCAGGAAGCCAAGGAGTTGGAAGCAAGTTGCAGATTGTAGAAGGAAAAGAGTATGAGACAGGTGTGGTTGATATAGGTAATGGAAGAGGGGAGCTGAGTCCTCAGAGTTGTTGCTTCCATTCTAGAAAATCTGTCCCAGCAGAGCACATTGTTTTGTCAAACACATGAGTTTTTGGGTATCGACGTGGTGGCCAGTTTTGTTCCTGCACTGTATTCCAAATCTCTCCTCAGCCAAAGGTGAAACACTGGGCTCACGCCCAGGCTGACCTTCAGTAAAAGATGTGTACTTAGAGTTGTCCTAGAGGCTGTCCAGACCAATTAGAGGACACTGACTGTTGAATTCAAGAGCAACTCCCTCTCTGTGTATTGAAATTAACCATCAGTGCCTGTTACTTCCCAGTGCTGCCATTCCCTCTCAGGAGAGCTCTGCAGGTAAGGTTTGCAGCTAGCTCCTCTCCCTGCCTGCTCAGGCTTTGTCCTGGGAACCCACACTCCTAAATGAGTGTCTTTGGAGTTTACAGGACAGCCACTCCCTGCTCTGTAATCAGTTCTTGGCTGATAGGCAGCTGGCTCTTGGACACTTGGCTAAAAGGATTGAATTAGGCAGAGTTGTTTCATGTCTGCACTAGAATTATAGAATCGTTAAGGTTGGAAAAGACCCGTAAGGTCATCAAGTCCAACCATCAAGTGCCAATTCTCCACTTGTGCCCTTTGTCTAACTTTGCTGACATGGGTTCTTGAAGAGTAACATACCACTGTGTGCTGCAGGCACTGTGCTAGCAGCCAAACTACAGACAAGTCTGACCAGGAAACACGCAGCAGGGGCAGTCCCACGGGTTTCCTAGCACTGTCATTCACATCCTTCTCCTGGCAGACTCCAGTTGCTCAGAGATTTGTGCTCGTGGTTTCTTACGGTAAGTATTTTTTCATTTCTCAGATTGTCCTAACCTGTACTACATGGGCTCCGCTCACATACTGCACAAGAGCTTTTGAATTTTTTTTCCCAGACAATCATTTGACAGTGATGAGCAGACCTATTTGGAAAATGAAATACTTCTTGGCACTGCACAGCAGAAGCTTTTTTCCCAAGTTGGCCTTTTATTCTGTTACTTGTGCATGGTTGATAATACAAACACAATTTCTGCATGACAGAAGTGATGTAAGTTTTACTGCTTGTATTGCCATTTTATCACAAGGAAAATTACCCATTGGAAGATAAAGCATTATTTTGCAGAGATTATGTTAAATATTGCGTTAGATATTTATATTATCATGCATCATTTGAATTCCAGTAGCTTTACTTGTCCTGCTTTTGTGCTTTCATGAAGCAGACCTACCTCTGACACTTGCATGTGCTTGTTGTTTAACAAGATGGGCCATAAACAGTGAAACTAGTAAGATGTGATGTCTTACTGATTTGTTTCCTATTTTCCATAATGGCCATCTTTCTCCCAGGCCAGTCCTATGCCAGCAGTTCTCACCCAATCACACTGTTCCCCTTCGGATGGTGAGCATAGTTGTAGTTGGCCCATGGATAAGGACTGCACTGAACTGCTTTTTGCTCCAAGAGAGCACTACGTTTTTGTCCACAGCTCAGCTTCATGACACTTAGGATTGAATAGAAATCCAATTTCTTTGAGACTCTGTCTTTATTACTGAATTTTGTTGAAACTGGCAAACAGATGCAAAATTGAGGGATTAGGTGTGAAATGATAAATAGATGGATGGACAGTCATGCATTGCTTCCATAGGAGGCAAAGGAAACAACGCTAGAGAGTCAGTTGAAAAGATGGGCTTATTTTTACCAGGGATATCAGTAGAGATAAAACACAGCAGCTCTTACAAACTTTCTCATTGTTCATTAGGGAAAAGCATTATATCATCTTCAGTACCTGTATGAATTCTTCTCATTTGCATGCTTGTAGACACATGGAGCACCACCACACCATTGCTGACAAATGCCAAAGCTCTCTGCAGGGTGGGAAGTTTGACATCCTACGTTTTATTTTTTCTGGAAAAAAATCTATCTTCCAAAACAGCACACCTGGGCCCCACCCTGAGCCACTCACTGGTATGACTATTCCTTGAGTTCCTTCCCTCAGCTTGAACCTCAGCTTGAACCAGTTTCAACTGGCAGGATGTTTTCCTCCAGATATGCCTGTCACAGTCTTTGGTTTCTTTGCCAAGCAGATTATGTCCAATTCTGTATGTGATTTCAAGGTGATTTCTAACGAACCAGGAGTACTTTTATATACTTAGAGAACAGTAGTTAATTTGCAGCTCTCTGCATGATTCCAGCATTGGCTAACACAATAATGAAGCCAAAAATCCTGCTGTGTTCTCCATTATTGATATTAAAATAAAATAGTTCTGTATTAATAATTAGTCTGTCAGTGCAACATATGCTGTCAATTTGAAATATTCTAAAGTGCTTCTACACCACAAGTGATGTTAATGTGAGATCCAGGATTTTACTTGCAACTTCTTTGTCAGGTCTGCAATTTGGAATCACTTCGAAGTACAGGAATAAAATCAGAATCTGAAATTAAGCACTGTTTTTACCTAAAAACAGCTACCATTTTTGTCTGCGATATTTCACTTGAATTTTCTTCACTGTACATTGTGCCTTTGTGCTACCTTATCTTGGTAATTGCCATGATGGAAATGTGCTTGCCAGGGCACAGGACCTCAACCACAGCAGCTGTGGGTGATGAAGAAAGCTGGGGACAGTGACCACTCTTTGCATCCCCAGGGCCAGGAACAGCCACAAGCAATGAGCAATAAAAAGATAAAATAAAATAAAATAAAATAAAATAAAATANTATTATTTTTATAAATAAAAATAAAAACAAGATACCTCTTCAAAGCTCTTTCTGTCCCAGCTATTTTCAGCAGACCCAAAGGAGAGAAGAAGCCTAGGTTACGGAACATGGAGTCATATATAATTGCATAGGTCTAACGTTGTGTCAGTGGGAGCAGTGTGTTCTAGATGCTTTCATGAGTTAGCATAATACTGACTTATCTCTGCGGGATCCTGATGAATTATCCTTTACAGTTGCAGACTTAGAAGAACATAAAATAACCTGACTTAGCACATACTGTCATTGTCCACTCAAAGAATAGAAAAGATCGCTTCATTTAAGATGTTGGAAATTGGCTGATATTCAAGAAAACTACAGTCACTCCTGACATTTTCCAGGTGGACACATTTCAAAATACCATTCTCGCTATATTCACAGAGTTCTTGGGGTGGGAAGGATGCTCTGGGTCCTTCTGGCCCAAGTCCTGCTCCAACATGGACACCCAGAGCAGAGTGTCCAGGATCACGCTCAGGCAGCTTTTGAACATCTCCAAGGTGGAGAACCCACAGGCTGTCTGGGCAGCCTGTGCCAGCACTCTGTCACTCGCACAACACAGAAGTGCTGCCTGGTGCTTAGATGGAGCTTCCTGTGTTGCAGTTCATGCCCGCTGCCCCTTGTCCAGCTGCTGGGCACCACTGACAAGAACTTGGCTCCACAATCTTTGCACCTCCCTTCAGATATTTATACACATTGATGAGATCCCAGCGCCTCCTCTTCTCCAGGCTGAGTAGTCCTGGCTCTCTCAGCCTCTCCTCACAGTGCTCAAGTGCTCCAGGCACTTCATCATCTTTGTGGTCCATCATTAAACTCTGTATAGTTGCTCCATGTCTGTCTAGCTACTAGAATTGAACACAATGCTGCAGTGATATACTTGGTCTATTTTGTTTTGAGAAGCCATAAAATTATCTCTCTTTCTCTCTCCTTGTTTAACATTTTGCAAACCAGAGTTTTTTTCATTCTCAGGAATCCTGAAGCAGTGCATGATACACTTTTTCTTGAAACAGTGATAATGTTTTCTTGGGAAACTGCCAAGAACATTTCAAAATCAATTTCTGTTCACATGCATTTACAGCTTGTGTGATGGGTACACCGTCTGTCTTCATTTCATTGCTACGTTAGTCTGATGGGAATCATAGAAGCTGTGCTAGACTGCGCTAGATGAAGATCCATCTATAGGAGTTTATGCTGTTTTGCTTGTTCAGCATCCCAGGGGGAGGCAACAGAAATATGAAATACATTGCAATCTGTGTTGTTTTTTGTTTTTGTTTTTGTTTTTGTTTTTGTTTTTGTTTTTCCTTAATGAAAGCAAGATATTTTAGCAGTTTCAAATTTTAGATTAAAATAATATGAAGTGTTGATACTGGACTTGGAACAAAAATATTTTTGCTTTATTTTTGCACCTTCAAATGTGTAAACTCTGATCCAGCAAATGCTTAGCACCTGGGATTTACCTTACGTACATGAATAGTTTCTCACTGTTCTCTGTAAATATTGTTTGCAAGATCGTGGTCTAGGGTTGTTCTGGAATGCCATTAAGTGTTTTTGTTATCTCTGCTCTTCAATAAGCAAATGCCTTCAGAAAAAAAACACTGAAAGATACATAAAAATAATCCACAGCATCATGAATTATGCAGGGAGACACTCCAGCTCCTTGTAGATAAACAAAATGTTCAAGTACTGAGACGTAGATTTGGATGGGGTATTACAAAACTGGGCTCTGATTCAGGAAGCCATTTGAGTCCGTACTGCTCACTTTCTTAGGTGTGCTCAAGTGAACCAGACCTATACTAAATGGCACAGGATGTAGTGCATTTACCCTTGCAATTTTTGGTGAGATTTTTCTGAAGTAGTGTGTTGGGATTATGTGGCCCAAGGTTCTGGTAGCTGGGGAGGACTGCAGGGGTGGCCTCCATGAGCAGTGCTGGGGCAGTACTGGGGGAGTTGCAGCCTGGGGGAAGCCCGCAGGGAATCAGCTTAGGAAGGATGGCATTGTGGGAGGGTCCCATGTGGAGCAGCGGCAGAGTGACAGTGGAAGGGAAGCAGAGATGAAGCGTTACAGACTGACTGCAGCCCCCACTACCTGTTCCCCTGTGCTGCTTGGGAGCAGGAGCTAGAAGAATGTGGATGGAGGGGGAAGGTGTTTTTAGTTTGCCTTTGTTTTCACTGCTCTTGTTTGTTATGAGTAGGAAATACATTAATCTCCCTTATGCTGAACCTGTTTTGCCCATGACAGTAACCACTGAACTTATCTCGACTCATCAGACTTTTTTTCATCATGTTTTCTTCACCTGTTCTGTTGAGAAGAGTGGACCTCAGCTGTCATCAGTCTGAGACCACCACAAGCAGGCAGAGTTAGGGCTGTTTAAAGGGCATTTCAAGCCACTTCACTAAGTGACATTAGTGACCCACAGAAAATAACCTGCTGCCTTTCCACACAGGCTCAGTTACTATCAGTTGTCTGTAAGCCAGAGGATTGAAGTTTGTTAATGAAAACAGCAATGTCAAGAAAATGAATACACACAAACTTAAATTATATCCTTATACATTAGCTCATTGAAAATTTGAAAATAAATTTTGCTCTGGCAAGTCTCCGTTGCTTCAGAACAGAAGCATTCCTTTCTCTGTCACATTTATTTTTACACCTCCGTTTCCATACTGCTGTTGGTAAAGTCAGCCTGTTTTGTTTCACCTCATTGCCTTCAGCACTTGTGCAAAAACGAAGAACCTTAAGTCACAGCTGGTTGAAATGAATTTGCCTGCATTTGCCTTCTTGTCTTGCTGCCTGCCCTTTGCTCCCCGGTGTCAAGTTCAAAACCATCAGCTTTCTGGAATCACGCATCAAAATAGGCTTGGTGAGCAGCCAGCCCCTCCTTTGAAAAGAGTGCTGGGCTTAATCATCAGAAGTCACTGCAATAAAAACTTCTGCCTTTGTGCTTGTGTTGCAGCTGCCATTGCTGGCAGGGTTGGGCTGGCACGCTTTCCGGATGACCCACATTTGGATTCTTGTTCTTTAATGCACAGTGACTTTTACAGATGTCAGTGCTGGTTACCTACTGTGGAGAAATTAAATCTCTGAGTGTTAGCCAATGTACGAACTGTTCCTTCTTTTTAGCACCACTTCACCTTCCAGCATAGGAAAGCTCAGAAGTACACACTGCAGTATTTAGTCACATTTTTTCTATATGTGCATAGGTCACTCTGAAAGTAATGCTCGTATTTATTTCCATGGAAAGTACAACAGATACAAAGAGCACAATAGCACTGTTTGATAGGGCAAATCTTCAGATACAAAACACTATTTTTCAATACGGTCACCACCCCTAGCTATGCATTTTCACCAGGAGCCTGCATGCTGTGCTCCTAACAATCAGCACCAGCAGAGGTGATCCACTGTCACTGTCACCACTGCTGCAACGCACCACCTCACTGTGCTCACATCCACTGCTTGGTCTCCATCAACATTTACCAAGCGTCAGTAACTGCCAGTGGGTGCCATTTTTTCTGCATAGAGAAATTCAGTTGCATCCCTTTGGTTCCTCTGCACTTCCACATCAGACACCATCGTGTCAGGCTGCCTCTCTGCTGCCATCTGTCACACAGCAGCAACATGTAAAGGGATACTGGAGGAACGGTGCAACCTCTACTGCCGTACCACCAACATCCACCTCTGACACTGTGAGCAACATAATAAAACAGGAGGCATTACTTTCAGAGCAATCCTTATACATTTAGATTTGTGTGTTATTTTGTTCAAGGGTTGGATTTAAATTTCAAACATCTCTTCTGACTAGAACCTTACAGATCAGACTGCTGTTGTCAATGAGCTTGACTCCCATTTACGTTAAGGTCACGCACTCCCATTTTACGTCCAAGTCCTGTTCTTGCAGCATGTCTTTTGGATCTCAGTATGGATCAGTCCAGGCTGTTACTCCTGTTGTTTTTCACTGCTTGCGCTGTTAGAAGATGGAAAAGCAATATATCCAAACTTGTTAAGCACAGGAATTTTCCACTGGCTTCCTCCCCACCATTACTGTAGAGGGAGCTTTTGAGTGAGAGAGGACACGTTCCAAGCATTTTATGGCCCACTGATGGCTTCTTCCTAAAATAGCACTAAAGACCATTAGTTTCTGGAACAAAACAATGAACATCCTCCTCTCCCACCCACATCTCCCCGCACACACATCCTGAGGACCACGGGCAGTCCCCGTTCACTCGGTGGACAGCAAGTGGCGTGTGAAAGAAGCTTCTTGGCATTCAGAGTACGTTTTGCTGACAACGTGTGATGTCCCTGGCTCCCTGCTCCTCACCTCATGGCCTACAGGTGATAGGTTAGGAACAGAGATGTACATGTGTTGGCAGTAAGATTATTCATTCCAGGTCCCACTGCAACACCTGTCTAAAAACGAATATTTCTGAAATGCCATCTCTAAACGGCTTTTAGGAGAGAGCAGGTATGTTCTGTGGAAGGTGCCTGGCTAGATGCAGGGCTTTTTCCATTAGCAAAAGTACTCCGAGCCTTACTTTGTTAGAAGTGTACCCTCTTCGGTGCTTGCATTGTAGGCTGTGGAAGCTCAAGTTTTTCTTCTCCCGGACAGTAAGATTCCCCACGCATTCCACACCCTGATCACAGGGCAGAGAAGGTGGCAACACAGCCAGGAAAGCATGCTGTGAAATAAAGCTCTCTCACTGAGTCATCTTCTCCTCGCTTGTCCTCTGGGCTGGAGGAAGTAGGGCTGGCAGGTAGAGCAGCTGGCTGCTTCTGGGAAGGCAATGCCAAGCACTGCCAAGGAGTGGGATGCAGATGTAGCCAGGGGAGGTGTGAGATGAGCCATCCTATTAGTGTCACTCGCAGCGTGGGGACTTGACAGCTCTTTCATATCAAAGGCACAAAGGTCATGTGTTTTTGGAGTCTGTCCCTCACGGCAACATAAGCAGAATTCAAGACTGGAAATTAAGTCTGTTTCATTTAAAATAATTTCAGAGGATGCTTCCTTCACCCAACACTTTTTCTTCCACGTAGGTTGAGCTTTAATGATGTTAGGAATTGGTAAGAGTAATATTGCTCCCAGAATGTGGCATAACTGAGTTTATTTCAAATGCATAAATGCATCCAGAATAAACAACTCTTTGTTTCTGAAAATGAGTTACGTGATTAAAATGAATGCAATCAATTTTCTTAGGCACTGCAGTTAACCAAACTGATGTGTCTAATCAGCAAATTATGCACTTTTAAGTAACATATTATAGCTTGGAATGAGGAAGCTGCTTTAAATCAGTCCTCTGTATCTAGCAAATCACTGTGCAGAGGTATTTATGTAGTCATATATAGAATCTTCTAAATGAAAATCATGAAGGTTTTCTAATTGGACTTTACAGTAAAAAACTTTGCACCTAAGAATTTGGTACAAGGGAGACATCTGGTGAGACATCCTCGTACTGCCATGCCGTGCATACACACACACCCGCAGAGCAGGGCTCAGTTGCATTCTGTCATCAATTCGTTGACCTCAAACACAGTTATGTAAGAGACAGACTGAAAATTCTCCTGTCCTGTAAATACCTGACTTCTTTGTTGTAAATTATCAGTTGGAGTATTTATAACGTTGGCCTCATAGACTCGCAGAGCTGGTATACTACTGTTACAGACTGCTAAGCAATACTGTAGGAGTGCTGCTAACCTTGGTACAGTAAGTAATCCGGGCAGGTGAGGTGAGGTCAAGTCAGGTGAGAAAAGGAGAGGGGAGAAAAAGAGTATCTGCCTCTGTTGTACTTAATGATTCTCTGAGACAGCTGCATACACAAGCAATTTCTTATGATTTTTACAGGTTCCCAGCTATTCTTCCATTTGAGGTACTTTAACTAAAACTACTATGATGTTATAGGGCAGTGACTGTCTCTTAGCATTAAAGAAGCACATTGTATTTTGTTTAACAGCTGACATGTTAAGTGCTCTAGATTCTACATCCAGATTCAGCTTGTCTTGAAATTTGCTATGTTTAATGGAGACAGAAAAGAAAATGCATTTCATTTATTCCACACTGCTGCGTTTTTACCCTGAGATAGTGCTGAAGGAATGAGGGAAAGCATCCATGGCCATATCTGGCAGCGGTAGCTGTGTGTGCTGCTCTTCAGAGAGTGCTGCCTAGCACTTGACATTGTGTGGAAAAGTGAGCTTTCCCACGTGAAAAGAATTCATTTTCTATCATATTTCCCTGTCCATTCCCCTCAATGCACTTTTCACAAAATATTTTTCAAGCTTGTAGGTAACTTCACATTCCTATTCACTCAAGAGCATCTAGGCCAGGCTGCTTCCAGGGCTGAGAAGGGCCAGGGCTGACTCTCAGGCCTGCTCTTTGTTACCCTGCTTTGGGAAAGTGAAATTAAGTGCCTCTTGGTCCCACTCCCAGCCCTTGCAGGATGAGCAGAAAGGTGAACTGACCCCATGTACAGGAACAGCTTGACTGTTGTACAGAGCATGGGTAAATGATGTGCCGTTCTTCAGGGCCAACAGCCATGCAGATATACGTCTAAGCGACACCTTCACAAGTGAGAATGTAAAAGAAGGTTACAAAAAGCTAATAATTCTTGATTGTCATAGTATTTTATTTCCATTAGTATCTATTTAGAAGGGGCTCTTTTACTATGTAGAACTGTTTTAGCGCATACATTTGAAAGCACGTCCTTGGTTTTGTGCCTCAATGCAAGCACAAAGCATAGCTGGACTGAAAAATTAAGGCCTTTCTTAAGTTTACAGTGACAACTGTGTCATGAACCTAGATAACCATAATTTCCCCCCCCTTTTTTTTCCTCTCATTTGCTACTTTTTAATTTGTGGAAACACTTTGTGTAGGCAGTACTTCAGGTACCTTATTTTTTGCACTCACAATTAGAAATTGAGCAGCTCAACAGAAATCCATCCCTACTTACTGTAGTCAGATCGGTTCTGAGGTCAGCTGTCCACTTGGCAGCAGACTAATGTCACAATGAGACTCAAAGTGAATCTTCACTTGAGGCTCCCCTTGATATGTCCAGTGGCTTCCAGATTTCTTCATGTGTATATGTCTAAAGTCAGGAAAAAAAAAAAAGAAAGGCAGGCTATAAATGACCCCTTCTGCTGCCTGTTTGTAGTGCTGCCTCTCAGTCTGGGGTTGGGCTCACACACTGCCCTTCTGCCCACAACACTTCAGTCCTCCCAGGCTCCTGTGATGCTCTTTCCCTTTCCCTCTCTTGGAGCTGCGCTGTTTGCAGTGCTGCTTCCTATCTCTCTCTTCTGAACTGATCATTCCTAGAGTGCAATGATATGCACTACCAAAGGTCACTGCAGTGCTTATCACTAAGAATAACCCAAATGTAGTATTCACAAAGAAAGGTGCTGGTCCTGGTAGATAAGTTTGGCTGCTATGACAATACTCTGTTATCTATCATAGACACTACAAAAATTTGCAAAAATTATCAGAACTGAATATACTCTATTCATTAAAAGCATCTCATTGACTCTACTGAAAACAGCCCACAGAGGGCTGCTAGCTAACAAACATTTCTTGTCTCTTTTAAGTAATATTTGAGACGGTTCTATTTAAATGTCACATCACAAAAAGACTTTAGACTTCATGCTATAATTGAATGTTACTCACCTTTCCATTTATTGTTGATTTTTGCTGTGAAATCAGCACCTGTGTACATATTGGGTATTGATTCACAGCCACTTACTTCAGAAATCTTGTTTCTTCACCAGTTTTCCAAAGAGAGGAAAGAAGATGTAAAAGTTCAGTTCATGTTATGGTTGTAGTGGCCAGGATATGTGGAAACATGGAGAAATAGACCCTTGATAAAAATGCACTGAGATGCACTGCTTTTCCATCCATCTTTTTTCCCGCTATGCTGCATTTTTGTTTTGAGTTTTCAGACTAAAGCTGTGGGTTTCAGACCCATGCTTATAGCCTGCTAGACTGTACTGCAGTGCACATAATAAAGATTGAATATTTGCTTCTGCAATAAAATTTACCTAATCAGGTGATGAGGACGTATTCACAAATCAAAGAAACTCTTCTCAGTTAATGCTAATGATCTACTGTGTGCCTTCAGTTTCTGTGTCAATTTCTCAGATATAAAGCAAGGAGAGTGGTACGTGTTTTTCCATCTTTATGAAGAGCTGCTCAGGTTACAAACATTTTTAAAATGTAGTTGTGATTTTATGGTGTTTTAATTTCCCGTGATAAAGAACAATGATATCTATAAATGAGAACTGAAAATGTTATTTCTTTACAGTTCAAGCTAGAACTTGTATGAAAGCCTGTGGATTTGGGTATAGAGCCTTTTAAAGTGAGGCAAATAAATCTGCCATTTTCAGTTTTGCACATTTATTCTCTTTAACCTTCTACTGAAGCAAACAAAGAATATGTCATACCTATATTTAAACCACCTTTTATATGTTTATTGCAAGAGATGCAAAGATTTAGAAACAGCACTATAAATAAAACACTATATGTCGTGTTTGCCAAACACACATGCACGCATATGCATGCTGACCTTTGAAAATCACCACTGTTCTGAATAACCACAAACATAAGAACTGAGACAAAAATAATTGTCCCATCTCCTATCATTATTTAACAATTTCAGAATTTTCTTTAGACATTGTTCTCTTCATATCTCTGGAGAACACAGCATAGTTTTTCTTCTTAGAGGGATAAATACAACCGTCATTGTTCTTTTTATTCTATATATAAGAAAGATGAGTTTATAATTCTTCCAGATGGAGAATTCTGCATTGTATGAGGAAAGTTGTCAAGAACAATCAAATCAAACAGCATTTAAGATATGTAACAGAACCCCCTGAAAAAAAGGAAATAAAACCTTTGCTACATTCCTATTCTCAAATGCTAGTTCAGGTTCTAATGAAAATATTGCAGATCAACCCCATCTCTCCAGTATCTTATAGCACTGATGAATGAGACGTGATTTTCTTACAGATGCTATTCATAACTTGATCAATAGAATGGAGACAGCCCTATATCAATAGCTGTTCTCTCTGAAAGGATGCTTTTCTCCCTACCTACCTCTGAACAAAGCACAGACATCGCTATGGCATATTCCCAGTGAAGTAAAACTACACAGTTTTATCACTGGATGGAAAAACAGACTAAGCATACCTATAGCGTGGTCATTGGTACATAGATCTGCTGACAGAACAAATGAGTCTGAGTCATTGTATCCATTTATTTTGAGTATTGTATTTTAAAATGTTGGCTTCAGTGAGAGAGTTTCCAAGGCCAGTATTGCATCACACAAGGAAGCACACCCATCTACCTCCTTCAGTCCTTTCTCACTCACACCAATTGAGGCCAGCTCCAAATTCCATACTCTGTGAATAGTGTGAAGTGAACTCAAACTGCCTTTTCAATCTATGACACCATCTCTCAGTTTCAGATAGGTCTGCAAAATGCGACGGCTTATGATGTTGAAAACATTTCCTTTTCATTCTCTTATATACATTTTAAGGAAAGAGTCATATACACATTCACAAGTACAGCTGCACGCTGAACTAAATCTCTAATTAAAAAAATCAGCTTCTGCATCTCACTGCTGGAAGTCCATTTGACACTGCAATCATCTTTCTAACCCAAAAGATATTCTTGAGAAAAATATTTCAAATTTTCATCCTGCCACAAATTCCTACCTTCTCTCTTCACGTCCACCCCCCATGCAGGAAATTTATGCTCCTCAGCTTTATCTCTCCATACTGCACATGTGTTTGTAGTACTATATGTGCAAAGAAATCCAGAACTGTGCAACTGTTGGAAGGAAAAAACGAAAAAAATGATCATTCAGAACAGGTAGACCCCTTTGCACTCTTCACACAGAGGTTTCATCCTAAGCAAGATCAGTGGTACTCTTACCCCAAAACTTTTCCATACACAGTGACGTGAGATGCAGGGTCTTGTGGTTTAGGTCAAGACATCCTTACCCAAATCCTTTTAGTGGAAATTTGAGTCTGCTGATTGGGAAATCAGACAGAACAGGACAAGAAACTGAAACAACCTCAGTCACATAACTGCAATTGAGACAAGAGATTTGCCTTCCTCAGAGCTTTGGGAAGAGCAGGAAGGAAGGCATCCCGTAGGTATTATCACTACTTAGAGACGGACTGACTGAAGACCAGAGATCTGTTGCTTGCTAACTTCTCAAGTCTAAGAAAATTGATCACAGATCATCCCTCATCACAGAAAAAAATTATCAACATATTGTCTTGAACTGCTTTTACTGAATCAGACTACCTGTAAGGATGATAACATGACCCATAATTCGAGTGGTAGAGGGAAAACTGTGCTGGAACATTGCACTCCAGGTGCAGAGGCTTTCTGCTTCCTCAACAAAGGGAACGTCTTGGTGCTTTCCTGCTTGCTATGTAGAGTTTGTATTGGTCCTCACTGCCTGAGTATGAAAGGAAGGACTGGCACACTTTCCACATGGCCTACATCTCTGGAGGACTGATGCATGTGTACATTATTTTTTTGACAGAAAATGCAAATTTCAAATGTGACCTAATGCCCACCCTATATTCACATCTTGAAACATTTGTTACAGACTGCCTCAGTCTGACCTGTGTTTTGAAAGCGTACTTCCTTCAACCACCTACAAGTTCCTGCTACAATAAGAGAGACTACAGGGGGCTGTCAGAATGGTGGGTGTCTGCTGGTAGGTATCCAAAAGGAGTCCTGTTTATGAGGGGATAGAGTCACTGATGTGAAATTCCTTCCTTCTGAGATGAAGAGGACTCTTTGTCTAGTCCTGTGCTACAAGAGAGTCCAGCTGCTGCAGAAGTTGAATTGTGAGGAGAGAGTTCAGAAAAAATGACAGGAAGGTGTATATGCAATGCCAAGGAAACCAGATTGCAGTCTTTTTCCATGATTTGTATTGCCCAAAACCTCAGCCTCTGAAATGGTTAATTCCAATGTAAAAAGATCTGGCTAGCCAGGTGTTGAAAGGGGTTAATAACAATGATAAATAGTGTGGGGACAAAGAGGACTGTGTCCTCCGAGACACCTCCAAAGCTGGAGGTACAAGAGGCTGGTACATACAGACAAGTGGTCTCTGGCAGCAGTGAAGTCTAGTTAAACCGTGGTTAAATCTCAGGACTGTTGACAGGCTGTGCTGGAGGACATAAATGACTTCTGGACTGACCACACCAACAGATACACATTGCATGCACTATTGCTTACATTTAGTGGTTCTAGATATTCCTTGAGATCAAATGGGAGTCTTTAACTTCCTGAACTCCTCAGAGTTCTCATTGTCTCTGGGGCCAAAGATGTCCAGGAACCCAGATTCAGGAGCTCTAGATGCTCCAATGCCTGGTGCTTTTCCTTGGTATACAGTTAACCAAGTCTGAAGAGCCCAAGAATTGAATGCCTGTGACCATGGTATCAAATGCCATGTTTAAAACACTCATGAAGGCAACATCTTGAATCAGGAAATGATTAAGATCTCTATGAGACGGGTCATCAACAACGGCTGCCATTTAGAGAAAGAAGGGATGTATGCAGTAAGGGGTGAAAAGAACTGAATACTTTGGGGATTCTAAATAAGGAATGTTTTCTATATGCAATCTTTTGCCTAGTATACCATCTCTCTTCAGTCTTCCTTTATGAATGTTACTGGACAGCTGAGACATTTCCAAGGCTCCTGCTGCCACTTTACAAGTCCAGGTTAATTTTATAAGGTGAATTTAAAAGAAAGTCAGATTTAGGTGCTGATATCTCTGGCTCACATTTTGGCACAAGGTCTTCCAGATTACTAAGTCTTTTTTCCACCATATTTGCATTGACTGACTGATCCACTGAAAATAGCATAAGCGTATACAAATGAATATTACATTAAGTTTGAATCCTAGCATGGGGCAACCTGAGGGGACCTACAGTCTCATCTCTTAAGAGCCAAGGAACCTGTGCAACTACGTACCTTTGGATGAACTTGCAAGGAAACCCATTCCATCCAAGGCAGAGAAGCAATTAGAAATACAGTCCGTATTGTCTCACGGGGGCTGGACAGGCTCTGGGAAGGAGCTTGCCTCGCAGCAAGCATTCAAGTTTGTCACCAAACAGTGCCTCAGAGTTATGTTTGGGATCTGTAATCTGAACTCGACAATGTTCCTGAGGAGCCAACAGACAAGGAAATAAATTCAAGTGATATATGAAATATAAGAATAAAAACAGCCTCAGAAAGATTAATGTTTATGTGAGGGGAGTCTGCAAGAAGAAAAATAGAAAGTCACATTTGGCTGATGGATAGGCAGTGATGAGTGCGTGCATCTCTTATGACAATTACCAAACTAAGAGGATCTACATCAGCGTGATCTTTGTCAGAACCAAAAATCTCGTCTTGTATGTTGGGATATATGCACACCACAGTTTGCATGCTCATATGGACAATCACATGAAGGGAAAACACAATCTGCTGTAATGCCTATCTGCCAGACAAAATGTGCATGATTAGTTCCATATGGCTTTTCCTTCTGATAGAGTAGAGCTTCAAAGTGAGAGAAGATTTCTAAGGAAGGTGATGATGCATTTCAAAATCTCAGTTCAACAGTGAACTTATGGAGGAAACTGTCCTTAGTAGGATGGGTTTCTGTGCTTTGCTGAGTAGAGATATCCTTAAATATCTGCTTAAAGGTGTGTAGTTGTTAAGAAGTGATCCTTGCTGGATGGGCTTTGAACCAACTTCCAAGTCAGCTCTGGATGACAGTTCAAAAGCAGAAATCTGCATTCTACAGAAAGGTAGGATCTGTTTTCTAATGTAACATCTTTTTTTCTTTACTGCTGTGCTGCATTGTCAAGAAGCGCTCGTGCAATTCATCATCACACAGTCACGCACAGGAGATACTCCTCACACTACGTAATGGAAGGAGATGCCTAGTCTCACGTGTGCCTGCACTTATAGTTGGTGTGGAGAGAGTTCTTCAGAGGACAAACCAGAAAATCTAGATGTTGCACTGCATTTTGACGTAACCCACCCCTGACCTTTAGTTCCACTTTTGGAAAGATTCTGGGTGAGCTCTGCTTTCCACACACTATACAAGGGAAATGAGGCAGACTAAGTCTTCTAGATTCTATGTATACAAGTTATTTGCATACATCTAAGAGCTGTTAATCACAAACAGGAATGACGTTTTTCAAAGAGAATATTTGAGTGGATTGATAGGCTTGGGATAAGGCATTTTGCTTGGAGAGAGGTGTTCTGTGGTTCCTTGGGCTGCTATGAAAATTGAAACATAGAGCTCATTAGGCAGAGGAAATGCTCTAGAATAGGAAGTAGACTCCTCATCTCAGGATGTGCTCTGTCCTCTGAGCTCCAGGCCATGGCTGCATCAGCTGGTGCCATGGACCTTCCATTCTGTGATGTTCAATGGTGCAGCTTTGAGAGCCATGGGGAGAACTCCCACCCCAACAATGCTCTGACTGAAGTTTAGGACACACTCCTAAGCTCAGAGAGCTAAGGACTCAATTTTTCCTGGGGTTAGAAGTGCTTAGGACTCAGCTATTGTGTTCTCTGGAGATGTGTCCCACCATGCTGTGGGATTGAATCGCTGATAATTGAGTTGCAGTAGTTCAGGCCAGTGTAGTGAATTCTGAGTGCACACAGCAGGCAAGTCCCCACACAGCTCCACGCTGAATGTACCCCTGCCTGGTCAGCTCAGCGAAGCCACGGCCAAGTGTGGGCACACGTGACCCTGCAGCAGGCTCCCAGGGAAGTTTTTTCTCTGAGCTTGTAGATGTTTTGCACATCAAACCAGCAGGGGAACGTTTCCCTCACTTAGGTACAGTGGGGGGGACAACAAGATCATGTCTTGATTCCTTCCACTCTGGGAGCTCCCCAGGCTGTTCTTCCTCCTCCTCCCTAGTGTGGTTGCTGAAGTCCACTCTGAAGGCAGTTTTATTCAGGAGCTTCTATTTCATAAGCAGCAATAAATGGCTTGTAACAAGAAGTCAAACTGCTGTTACTTCTCCTTTCCCCCAGGCTGCACAGCTTCCCACACGGATCTCTCTCTGGCCTTTGAATGGGGCTTTTGACAATATATGCTTTGGACAGAGACTCTCAAATTCTGCCCAAGCACCACGTTATTAAGTCTCTTTTTGAATCCAAGAATTAATCTGTGTACCTCACTCAGTCATCTGCAAATGGAGAGTTTCCCTGCTTTACAGGAGAAGGGAGACGATCAATATTTCAGAGCCCCCAAAGCACTCAGACAACTCTTTCAGTGCAGGTGACAAAAGCACCTCGGCTAGACAGGAGAACGCTGCTTCAAAAGTCCTCAAGAACAGCACAGAATAGAGATGAGGTATAACAACGTGGGAGGAAATTGTAGCAATCTGTGTGATAGATGGCATCGTTCACAGCACAGCAAAATGGATCTGCCTACAGACTCCCATTCATAGCCTTTATCTTCACTTCCGACATCTACTTCAAGGCGTGCACTGTAACACAAAGTAACACTGGGGTTCATCCTCCTGCTTTTTAATTGCCGTTTGCTGTGTAAAGTCCCATGGAAGGAGTGGTCGGTAGAACAGCTTTACTACATTTTGGCTGCTTACTGTTTTGACGCTCTGGGCTGGTCTTTGCAATTCTGATCAGGAGCCAAAGCACAAAGCTGCGTTCTACCGAAGTGTAGATACAGATTTAGGAGAAAATGTTTACGCTGTGGACTTCTTTGACTAATTATTTCCCACAGGGAGGTGTCTGAACACTGTGTCCTCAGGTGGGGCACCCCCGGCCAGGACAAACCCCACAGGCACCCAGAGCTCAGCCTGCAGCCAGGCACGCTTGGCTGCTATTTACAGGTTCGCCCCACGAGAGGGCAATATGGCAACACTCATTGCATTTCCGTTCCTTCGAGAAAACGTTAAAAAAGGAATCAAGCTCTTGAACTGGGAATTTCGTTCTGCTCTATATGCGCAGTATTTATAGGCACAGCATTTACTCTTCTAAAGTGTTACTGTTTTGCTTGTAGCAGGATCATGTAATCAGTATGCATCAATTTTCTTTCATCTCATGAAGTCTAATGTGACCCTCACCCTCTGCTGCTATCCAGCCTAGAATGACTAAACACTGGAAGAAAACTTCAAGTATTTGTTTTTGGATTTCTTTTTCTATTGTAGAGACAGTAAAAGACAAGGAAACTGGAGGCTCAGTGCCACAACTCAGTATTGGCAAGCAACCCACTTATCAGCAGTCTAAGGAAGGTTAATCGTACAAGTAAAATTCTCCAGCTTCACATCGTCATTTGCACTGACCCTTCCACAATTCAGTATCTGTTTGCATCCTGCCCTCAGGTCTGTGATCCCCTTTGTTCAGCTGACAGATGTCTGTAGCAACTCCTAACCTGGTTGTCCTGAAGGTGCTTTCTAAATGCACTCCTTAAAGGAAATCATGGCTCTCACTGCAGTCTACAAAAGGTTTATCTTCTGCTCGACTGGAAGCTGCTAACCATATGCTAAACATCTTTGATAATGCCATCCAGAAATGTTTTCTCTACGTATTTCATATTCTGTCTTACACTCCAAAAGGCCATGCATATTTTGCAACTGTCTTATCAGATGCAGCTGAAATATTTTTCTTCTGAGCTATTCAGTTCCATGGGAGTGACTGGTTCCAGCTTTGCCTTACACAGAACCTTCTCACCAGCTCTGGGCCTCGCTACTGATTTGCAGTGTCACCTGTTATTAGGAAGGAGAACACAGCATCATTAAGCAGATTTTGACAGGTAAACAAGAGACAAAAGGCATCACAACTGCTTTGACTAATGCTGTTGGAAAGAAGGAAACAGATTCCTACATGCAACAGTTTAGAAAAGAATAAACCACTGAGGTGAGATAAGGAGCACCCAGCACGCAATAAGGGCAGGATTGTGGGGAGGATGCTACAGACACCCAGGTAGCCCAGCAGGCAGTGATAGGGACTAGGCACAGCTTGCCTCGCACAGCCACAGATAGGTCAACATTTTTAGCATGGCACAGACATGACTGTTACATTTAATTGCTACAAAGGATAGGGCAGCTCTGTGGAATGGAGGAAGTAACTAATTGAACTAGTCATTCTCACAGCCACCGCTCAGACGCGTGGCACGTGGTGCCCCACATGCACTGCCCTGGGCACGTGCACCACACGGTCATTGGCCCCTGGGGTGTGCTGCTGATGTCTGTGCTCAGATGTGGAGATGATGGAATGCAAAGGGTTTGCTGTTCCCTCTGGATAGGTCCTGTAGTTCTAAGGTCTGTGTGGCCTCCACCCACCACCCCATCCCAGCTCTGCTCAGCACATGGGATGGGGCCCTTTAGGGAGGCATTTTTACTGCTGCAGGCTCTCGCTGCACCAGGACGGCCTCAGGAGTTCTTTCATTCTCACAAAGACAACAGCTTTCTCCAGACCACATTTTACCAACATTTTGCTGAGTGTAAGCCGTAGCTGACTGCCAGCTGGAAATTTTCCTTTACATCAACAAGGTTTGCTTAATGGAAGAAGACACTGCTGTCTGGGAAGGCTGTTTTTCAGCCCTCAGAACCAATTGCCAGCCGGCAAGAAAAGAAAGGGGGAAAAATGAAGGAAACCATAGAAAGCTCTATATCTTGTTAAATGTGAAGCTCTAGTTGTGTTAGATATATTCGACCCTAATTGCAACAGGCTTTTCAGGGAAAATTAACTTGAACAGACTTGACAACTGAGATGTGCATGTGAATAGGGCTATACCATTTTGTTCAAGCATCATAACAAAGGGGTTGGACTTGATGATCTCTAGAGGCCCCTTCCAACCCCTGTAATTCTGTGAAGAAAACACAGATCTGCATTCAGTATGCAGCCAGTTCATACATCTCCAGTTACATTTGTACACTGTGAGGTATGTGCACATATAGAGGCTGGTCTCTGGATAATCCTCATGAATTAAGCAGAAAAAATCCAGAGTGATGGGACCTGATGAGTGCAGCCAGCTCAGCCACCTCTGAAGCTGCATCCCACACCCACACAGTCCCATTCTTGCAGGACAAGCTGCTATGCTATGCAAAGCCACCCAAAACATCACCATACACAATCAGATTCCAATTTAGGAAGTGTATAAGATTAAAATCAAGCCAAACAAAAACTTTGGCCTAAATAAATAGCTTCATAGGGTAGGTCCTGGCTATGAATAGCCCTGTCATTTGCCTGCTCTGGTATTTAATTTGGCCACAATCAGGTGAGACTTGTTCTAACCAGGCCACAGATTAAAACTCACTTGAAGACTAGAGACTACCAACGTTTGTGAATTTGTCAAGATGCACAGTGGACCTTTGGCTCAGTGCTCAAACCCAATGCTTTTCCAGTTGTTCCCCTGTGTTCCCTTGTGTGCATCACCACATCTGCTTGCTGGGTAAAAGCTTAGGGGCAGTAACTACTTATTCATCAAAAACCAAAAGACGTGTACAAATGAAAAAAAAATTGAACTATCAACTCCCAAATGAGAAAAATGAACCCAAGACAAAAGAATGTGTTTGCAATTCCCATTCAAGTATTTAGTGGTGCTTTTAGCTGTCAGTGGCAAATGTAGTAAATCTTTAAGAGCCAGGCTATGTAGGAGGCATGAATATCAACATCACGCTCAATTCATGCTCCATCTTTGCAGGCAGCTCTGTTTTGAGTAAGGAGAAACCTTTTTTCTTATAGGGCCAGCACTAGTCCTGAAAATGTAATGAAACATATGTGGAGTTGATCGTGGTCAGGGACAGAAAAAACCCTTCAAATCCAAGCCAGGAGAATCCAGTAGTCACCAACTGTACAGGAACAGCTGCCATGTGAATAAGCAGAATAATCAGCTGTAAGACAGGAACAACACTGGACATAACCCTTCCAGTCATCTCAGCTCTTCCAGCTTTGGGTGCTTCATCACTTTAAAGATGTGGACAGATTGGAGAAAGTCCATCAGAGAGTGATGAGACTAGCCATAAAGGTGGAAAAGAAGCTATTACAATGTGAAGGAAAGATGATTGATTACATGATAGCAACCTTCTAAAATTTAAGAGGCAGTGGCAAACAGTTGTTGAGATCTACTGGAGAGCCTTTCACACACATTCTTCCTACCACCTGGATAAGTAAATACATCTTCTTAACAGTTTAACATAACAAAGAGGTTCATGTTTATGCCTAATTTGATTGTCACTTTTACTATGAGATTTGAAATAAATATTGTACAGCATCTTGCTTAATGACTTGTTACAGGACTCACAGAACTGTAGGGGTTGGAAAGGACCTCCAGAGATCATCGAGTCCAAACCCCCTGCCAAAGCAGCTCCCTAGCCCAGGTTGCACAGGTAGGTGTCCAGGTGGGTCTTGAACGTCTCCAGAGAAGGAGCCTCCCCCCCCTCTCTGTGCAGCCTGTGCCAGTGCACTTGGGCACCAGCCACTATTAACCCATCCTATTCTGTTCTTTATATTTTACCCTATTCAAGTAATAGAGTTGGCTGAATATACTTAATATTAGGGGAACTAGCAGACCATTTAGAGCTTCCACAGTCAAGTTAATGACAATTTGCCCACAACCATAACCATTTCCTGAGTACCTGCATGTTGTTTTCCTGAGACATTATTTCTTGCTTGGGACTCTTACCTCATATACCAAAAAGGTCAGGCATTTGATCTGGGACAAACTGGTAGAATTTAGCCCAACAGGTGTCTGACCCCAGGTTCCATAACCAACAGATTAAATAATAGAAGTTTATTGCTTTTTGGAAGAAATAACATAGCTGAACATTAACAGCAGACTGACTTTCCTGTAGGGTCAGTGTTCATTAGATTTCCCACTGCTTTTACAATCTGAACCACTACAGTCATTTAGCTTTTAGTTCAAGTCCTTAAAGTGAGAATATTGTTTCTTTATTACCTTGCAATCATTCTTCATTTTAATGGCGTTTCTCAAGCTCTCATCTTAAAGCTGGCAAACATTATAAAAATAAAACTGTGCCTTCTATGGCTTACACACAAAGAAAACAAGTTCCTTTCATCCTTCTCATTTACCATCCACCAGGCACCAATTTGTGCCAGACAGGTGACTAGATGCCTAGTGGAGTCAGATCAGTAAGGATGAAAACCTCCTTTCACAGAAGTGAATGTATACTTACAGCAATTATCTATAGAGGTCTGACTACACAAAGCAGCAGGCTTTGGGGAGACTGCAGGAAAAATGTGTACTCACCAGGTCTTGGAAGATAGAGGAATGGAGGCTAGGAAGTGGGGACGGGTAGGTGAATGGAGAGGGGAATGCCAGGGAGAGGTTTTGCCACTAAGACTGTATACGAATGCTCCAAGGCAACCAGAACCCTGTAACTGGACCAGAAATGAGTGACTTCGACAACCCTGACATATTCTGTCTCTCCTTTCCTCCCCCAGAAGGTCAATACATGGAGTTTGACAAGATGGCATTACAGAAAGGTGTGGTACAGAGGACTGCTGCGGGAAGGGGGACACAAAATGGTGCGAGACTGTGCAGAAACAGCCTGAAGAAAATCCCACCCACCAAAGAAGAAAGATGTTTTATTTCTTGTTTGGTAGACATTGTATAATGCTTATAACGTTGTAACAAGAACAATTTTAAAAGGATGCAGTACCTAACTTAACCACATTCTGCATTTACAGATCTCAACAGCTACCATGTCAGTATTTTTCAGACATCTCTTTAAGGTCACAGGATATTTAAAAATACATGAGTTGCAATTCAGAACATTTAAAGATCTGACAGGATGAGAGATTTATCTTATTTTGCATCTCTGATTTAATACAAAACCCACTTTTCGTGCATTACAGTAATCTGGTTGCTTCATTTTCTGGTAACACAGGGCCCAGCTAGTAGATTTTATGTTTTCGATGGATCATTGAACAAATCTCAAGTTTCATCCCAACCTCTTGCTCATAGATTGTGACCTTCTCACTCTTTTTCCTTATCTGATAGTAGAGCACCACAACTTGAACATCTTCCTCCCTGCCTACTCCAAAAATAAAATCGTGATAACAGGCAAGACAGGAAGAGTCACACATCTGCTCAATCAACGTTCTGTGACTTGAAGAGCTTCTCAGAGCCCTTAACTCAACAGACTGTAACAACTAAGGATGCCAAAGCCAAGGAATGTTAGGGAGAACGCTGCAGCTGAGCAACAGGGGGGAAAAGAAGGAGGCTGTGCAACACCCTGGGCTGCTCCTAACATTACATGCTCCAAGTGCTCTTCTCTTTGAAATCCAGATATATTGTTTGGGGCAGTTGCCAAAACATTGTTTGTTTTCCCACTATGAAACACTTGCACGCGCCCTGCAATTTTATTGCTGCATTACAATTCCACTGTGCCACGCTGAAACCAATAGGTTCATTCACTCTACAATAAAACTTCCATTCTGCTGCACTGCCTATAGATGCATTGAGTAAAATGGCAGTTTCAAAAGTTTCAAGTCACTAAATCGATATTTCATTATTTGTCACATATTGTTTTTATTAGTGGTAGAAATGAAGCTCAACAACTGATAAAAGCTCGAAATGGTTACTTGGAAAGAGGTAATGAGAATGGATTTGGGCAAGATCGTTGCATTTTTAATCTTTCTGCTCATTTCTTAATAGAAGCTCAATACATTTTTTTTCCAAACACAATTAGATGAGTCAAAGCTGCTCAACTCTGTTCTTTGTGAGGTTGCTCCAATCAACAGCTGAAAGGCTCTTTTTCAAGGTTATATACAAGTGAAAGAAAACTCACATCATAAATTTACCTTGACACAGGCTAGAATAAAACAGAAAGCCCCATCTGCAAAGAGATGTTTTGAAGAGAGTTTAGTTCAAGAGGAACATGACTAAAAGGAAAATATCAGAAATAAAGCAAGATTCAACTCCCCTCAGCTCTTTATCAGTGCTTTTCAACCACACAAGAGTCATCTGCTCAGCACCTTTAATCATTTAAGGCCAGAGGCAGGTATAGGAACTTGCTAGTCCAACCTCAGAGGTATTCGCACACCCAAAGCAGAGTGGTGTTAATACCTGAATACATAAACATGTAAAAATCTAACTTCAACCGCTCCTTTGATTTCTTGAGGTGAAATACAGCAGGCCAAAGTCTATTGTTATTTCAATTACAGCCTGAAAAAAGAAAAAGACAAGGAGGGACGCTGATGACAGCAATTCTCTTCTACAAAACAAAACATCAGAAATCTCAGCTTCAGGGGACACTTGTCTAGCAGAGTTAGCCTCCTACACATTGACAAAGGTGATTTCAAAAATATGAAGGAATGAAAACCTCTATCAGGTTAGGCTCTTCCCGCTGCCTCACTGCCTGCAATGGGCCCCCAGCTTGCCCTCTTGAGGCCAATGCCTTCACACAGATGCACAGGAGCCTGAACTGGCTGGTCCAGTTCAGTGGGGCAGCACCTGTGGTTACCCCTGAGGGTGGCTGCTCTGACGCTCCTGTTTTGCTTATCTCCTGAATGGGGATTTGCTGGGTATCTTTGTTTGAGCCTTCACACGAAGGCAGGCCACATCAAAGCAGAGCAGCTTGCATTAACTCCACCCAAATACAGACAACAGCATTATAAAGAAATCAGAGATACATGTACATGGAAAAAAATAATTCAAAAACACACAAGTGATTTGGAGGACTTCTAACACTCCCATACTGTTATTAGCATAATTGCTTCAATTGACCTTCTGGACACTTCCTTTTTTTGTTTTTTTGTTTTTTTTCTTTTAAATAAAAAGCCTGGACCATTATTTAATTGTATCAATTTCTTTATATTTGGCGTAAAATGAGACCTTTCAACATCTCGGAGTGCCCTTCCAATAATCATACTTGCAGAACCCACTCCGCAGCACTCTATTAAAGTAAATTAACTCACCTGCCAGCAATTCAAATAGCAAAGTGAAGAAAACAATTTTTCAGACACTGGGCAGCGATGGTAGGAAAGCTCCCACGTAACTTCTGTATCCTCAGAGATTTACATTGCACTCAGCTTTCACAACATGTCCCCAACAAATTAAAATCAGAGAGAGAGGCAATGGCACAGAGCTTCTGATGTACACTCAGCCTCATCTGCAGCAAAAACCCAGCCAAGATGTTACTATGCATGGATGCAGGTGTATGGCACAAAGAAAGTACATGGGTTAAAGGTAGACCAGGAGTTTATGAAGCAGGCCTACCTCTTCAGAGATAGGACTTCTTTGTAGATATCGCAGTGCTGCTGTTGCATCCCACTTACCTATTGAGCAGTGCTTTCCACATAAGCTTTGGTCACAGGACCTGTGAAATCTTGAAGAGGAACGTCTGTTTACAACTAACAATGGCAGTCTTTTTAGAAGAAAAGGGTTAACATGGTGATGACTGTATTCAAGCATTTGTCACGGTTACCAACACAAAAAAGAGGCCAAAACTGTAAAACCTGCATTCAAAATAAAACTCTACTATTCACAAGCCCTGTCAGAGAACAGCTGCCGGGGAAGGGCAGGCAGGAGGGAAATGAATGCTTTGTGATGCAGGGCAGCGTTGCTCAACTGGCAGCCAGAGAGGGCACTCTGCAGACATGTTGCACCCAAAACTGAGGGCACAGAAAGGGGCTGATACCTTTAATGCTGTTCTTGAGAAGTGGTTTCAACAGTATGGCACAACACTTTGTGCAGATGGTATTGATGTAGTAGGATGGTTGGGTTATCCTCATCAAGAGAAACATGGTTTTATGTAGCAGTTAGAGCATCCCTGCTGGATGTTATCAGCCAAGTTGCTAGGAGACATCACTACAGTTACACACGGAGCCATCAACCACTGCTGCTCTGGACTTTTTTTTTAATAAACTGTTATATACTTAAAAGTAATTCAGTGAAGTTAAAATTACTCATGAGACAATACCAGCTTTGATGAAAACAAGCAACTAAAACTGCAACAGCAGGTTCCAAGTGGAATTTGTGATCCAAAAAGTACAACAGGAAGGTTGGTGTCACCAGCACATCAAAACCAAGTTCTGCTCAAAACCACCCTGTGGACATACCTGAGCAGTAAACTAACGGTGTGCTTTCCAGCAACACATAGGAAGCTAATGAAGTAAACTAACTTTACTATTAAGCTATATAATTTTATACACTATACACAGAAAACTGCAAAGTACGAAACCTCAAAAAGTTTTGAGTTTGAGAGTGACCAAGACCCTCAGGCTAGTCTGATGTGCACATCAACCCGACATCCTGCAGTGCAGAAAAAAACCTGAGTGAAAAGCCTGGCTGTGGAGGCTTGGGTGAATAGCAAGGTGAGGGCAGGAGCCAGCCTTCCCCTGGGCCAGGAGTCACTGAAAGCACCACGCTACTGACTGAGTTGGCACTGGCATCGTGAAGTTTTTCATTTTGCAAGTCATTAAATTGTTAAAACATATATATAGAGAGAGCGCAGATTGGTAGTAGAAGTTACAGAGGTGCCAGTACCAATTGCCATAGCCAATAACAGCTATTATTAGCTGCTATAGCACTGCTTTGGCTGCCTTGTCTGCACAGGCTCTCCAGGGCAGCCAGGAGTGCTGCACAGGGCATGGTAGCAGGCAGGCTATGCAGGGCTGATGGGCACGGTGTGGATGAGGCCAACTCACACTCTGCTCCCAGGAGAACATTATGAGTGTGTACTCAAAGCAATGTGTTGTTTGCAGCTGACCCTGTGCCTCTACCACCTTAAATTCTGGCAAGCACTCACACGCAGAGAACAGGACCTCAAACATTACAATCCGCTTATTGCGGGCAGAACCCACAGGAGAACCAACATACAATTACCAGGATCGTGCTAATTGCTGGGATGACTGCCTTGCTCCCAGCCCGTGTGTCTCGCCAGCCCAGCAGACAGGCTGCTGCCCACGCCACAAACAGCTGCAGCACCCATTTCTGGTGGCATGCCAAACTTTCCAAAATGCAGATTTCAGCCTTAGTTCTCAGGCCAGTTTTTTTCTTCTTTTCCTTCACTGAAAGCAGCTTTTCCCATTTTGAAGCTTATATTTACCTTTGATCTTCTCCACATGTTCAGTGCTGTCACGGATAAATATGCTCGCTGTTACCTACTGCAATTACCATATGAACACGCACGTGTGCCCAGCCTTCATCATGCTTTTACAAGTACTCCTGAAGTTGTGGGTGATCTGGAAACAATCCAGAATGATACCCTTTGGCTGTTCAGTGGGAGAAATACATTCAGAGACACCAACCTGACAGTCTAAAGCATAAGCCCGTACGGCTGCATGCAGAAAGGAGACAAACTGCACTACTGGGACGTGAAGCAGAAATTTCTGTTAAAGTTAAAAGGCAGACAAAAGCACGTTAAAAGTTCACATCTAACAGGCAGTGCCTCACATGGCGTAACAGCAGATTGATGCCTCTGTCTGGCTACAAATACATTAATTCAACCTCTCCTTCATGTTTGCCCAGCATTGAAACACTGCACCAAGTGTGACCAAGTCAGTGAAGTATGAGGACAAGGCATGAAAGGAGAAGAGTTTGGGTCACAAACTCTCATATGCACAGACCTCACAATCAACAACCACTGACTCAACAGGAGAATCTGTGTGCACAGCAAAGACCTGTTGCTGTGCCAGTGAAAACAGTTGAGTGTGAAAGTAAAGAAAAATAAAATTGTCAGTCTCTGACTTACAGAATTGATGTAGAGTCTGTTCCACAAGAAAGCACATCCCACTCACTGAAAGGTCAGGGAGACAGCTCAGCACAGATTACTCCTTATGAAGAGATTTTGTTACTGGCATTTGTTTGAGTACTAGTTTCCTTCTTGGCTTAAGCTTCTCAATCAGGTCAGAGAGCCACACAGCTACGTGTGAAGCTTTCACCTGCAGGAGGAAACAGTAGGTCATGCTGCAAGTTTTGATTCTTAGTTTTTGTTGCTTTTAGGACAGAGGAAAAGAGCACAGTAGTCAATGTGCTCACACTACATAACATAGTAAAACAGGACAGGGAAAGAAAACATATTAATGTTACTGCAAACATCACAAAGAGCCAAATAGTAAATAAATGTCATATACTGTAATATAACCAAGAAAATAGAGGCAAGGCATAACTGCACAAACTTATTAGCTAGCATTCAATAGCCCACTGCCAAGTCAAAAATACAGTTGCTGAGCTCCTGCTGCAGGAGGAAAAGCGTAGTTTAACTTTCAGCAAAGCTCAATTACCTCACAGCAAATTAATCAAATGTGTGTGCAGCAAGCAATGAAATAGTGCTGATGTTACCTCCCTGTTTTCAGCTAACATGGCTTGTCTTCTCTTTAAAAGCTCAGTAGACAGCACTGGAAATATTTACAAGGTTCACATCACACAAAGATAAAAAGGAATCTATCAGTGTGATTTAGAACAACGGAACAGTGCTCTAGGCATACAAAACAATGAATAATGGACATTCATCTCCGAGTAACCTGGTGAGATGTTTTGATTTCTATAGACGCCAAGATTCATGATACCAGTTAAACATTATATCCTCTACATTTCAATAGCTGGAAGCCAGGCATGCAGAGGCAGTCATGCGCTGAACCATGTGCAAACACGTTAGCCAATGCTGACAGATGCGTGGTCAGAAACCCGAACGTGTACATGCACAGCAAAGGCCACTTATCTGAAAACAGAGCACTCTGTTCCACTGAAAAGTTCTGAACTCTGCAAATAAAAGCTTACCAAGGAAGAACATGCTACAGTACGCACACAACAGCTTGGCAATTTGCACACACTGTTGGTTTTCTTCTCACACTTGTGATTAATTTTTTGCACTTTTGTTTTAAGGCCAGTGTGAAATCGCACACATTCAAGACATATCCTCAGTAACTCTTCACTAAGCTCTGCTACAGACTCCACTTGTAGTAAGCAGTGAAAAACACCAGGGACATATCTTATTTATCAGCAGCTGAGCAAGTAAGAAGACAGTTTCTGGATTGGAAAGGAAATCTTTAGTTTCTAGCACGTAGGTTTTGTGGTTTTCTTTTTTAATTGCTATTAAATCATCAATGATGCATTGCAGAATGAATCACAGAGCCGATGCAAAATAGTTTGAAATTTCAACATTGACTTAAGCCATTAAGTTCACTTGACAACAAACCTTTCTATACAGTGTATCATTTCATTTTGTTGTGACAAAGAATAATTTCTGCTTTCCTTGTGCATGTGACTGCTATTTAACTATGGCTACAAAAATGCTTAAAAATGCAGAGTAACCAGATTCACAAATCAAATAAAAAATATGGGACTGAATTTTGAAAGAACAAACCTGCCTTAAAAAAGAACTATATTTATTTTTATATTACCAAAATTAAACAACTGATTCCCTGCAACTGATTACATACGTTTAACCATCAACAGAAATTAGAAGAGTGCCACTTATACGCACAAAGTTAACACTGCAGATGTGTAGAACTGATGTTCCGAAGCACTAGAGGCATTTAAAAATCTTTATTTAGCATATCCAAAAACAAATGTTACAAAACTCTTTTATAAACATAGTCAAGAATGTTTAAATACGATAATTTAATGTAAACCAAACCCCTTCAAAATATGCAATACTGTAATCAGAGGTTATTTACACCCAATGAAGACAAAACAACCTCCACTAATGCTAAACATCATCTAAGCACAATTAATTTCTATAATTTCTTAAACAACAGTGACATTTAAATACAAATTTTAGTGGGTAAATCATCTTAGTCCTAATACATGAAATTCAGTGTTACATTCAAAAGTGGGAAAAGCAGAATCCTGACTATTCATGTCATTAGTCAAGGCAGTACTGCATTCAGACTTGGAAAGCCTTTAGAGAGATACAACTATATGTTGTTTATTGTATGATAGTGCAACTACAAGACAAGAAGAATCAGTCAGTGCCCTGGAAAACAAAGCTGTAGGAAAACCCACTACAAAAGAAATGCTATTCTTTCCCCAGATCAGAAAAACTATTCACAAAAGACTAAGTTACTTCCCCAAATTTCACAAAGTAAAGCAGAATATTAGGTACTTTGACATTACTCCAACAAGAAGAAAGCTGCTTGTGTCTCAGAGGAAACATTTAGATAACTGGCACGTGCAAATTTATTTTATTTATGAATGCTTCTGAACCAAGATTTAAATTGATAGCCCTAAATAGCATTCACATTTCATACGCACGGATGCAGAAAAGGCTTGGCCCAATAAATTCTAGTCACAGCTCATTACAGTTATTTGGTTGTGGGTTTTTTTTTTTTTTTTTGGAAAGACAAATATGTTTGCATTGCACACAGAAGTATCTACAGAATGCAGTAACATACTCTACTTAGGAGGCAGAAACATGAAAGTTGTTGAAACTGATAATGGAATGTGAACTAACAAAGAAGAAAAAGACATGGCTCACTTCTGAATTTGCTCAGGGGTTGACAGCTGATGAATGACCTAACGTGAAATGGGTCATCTCCAGACATTTCCTACAGAAAAACCACATATCCAAACTAAAAAGTCACTGCTAAAACTGCCAGCTCTGTTGGCAGGCACAGGAGATGCCAATATGGCATAGACATGAATACCAGCTCTTCCAGGTGTCTCCTGCTACTGAGACGAGGCACTTTGTTTTGGTAACGTCTGGCCAAAGGCAGTATAACTGTTGCTCAGTATAAAAGGAGCTTATATTTCTAGAAGTGGCAATTTAGCACTTCACCTAAGAGCTAAAAGCATTTCAAAAGGACAGCGAATCCAAAATATATTGTACCTATCTGCTCGATATCTGTTATGAATAATGAATATATGAGTTATCTTTCTGACAACAGTTTGGCCTGGAGTTGTATCCATTAATTCCAATAAACTCGCTTTCAAAACAGAAGATCCCCAGTAGACATCTTATGTAACCTACTCTTTGGCAAAAATGAGAATATAAAATTAATCACGGACAAATGAAGTTATGATCTGCATCAAATTCTTACAGAAGCGTGCATATACACACCCATGTATTCGTCCATTTCTTCTCAGCAATCTTCTGCTAAATTCCTTAGGGAAAAGAAGGGTCAGACTCACACAAGATGGTAGATGCCAGCAGGCAATTAACAGAGGACAGTAACAGCAATTTCAAATGGACAGCACTGGTATTTCATTTGGGGTTTCTGGTAGAAGATACAGCTTCAGGCTTTTGTTGTAAGAAAGCCAACAGAACACATTAGTCCTTCAGAGCTAAATATGTTTCAGTTGGAGCTACTTCAGTAGCAGAAAACAGAACAATACTAAAGTGAATGGCAGGCTACCTTGATGCGTCAAGAAAAATCAAAATAAATATTCACTTACTAAATTCATCAATGAATTCTTAAAGTAAATAAGGAAAACTGAATCAGCAAACCACAGCTTGCAACAGCTGAACTATCATCGGTGTCTAAAGTAGTAGAAATGGAGGCTCGCACAGAGTCTCAATCAACCTGCATCAAATCTGACATAAATTTACACAGCTTCAGATTTAAAAACCACTCCAAACTAAAACTTGGGGTTATGTCTGCTTTGTCTTGCTGGAATACAACAACACAGCAGGTCCTCATGGTTTTGCAGCTCTCATCTGGAGACAGCAGAGCTACACTGGCCACTATATTTGTGGAGCTAGCCTAGACTACCCTGCTTCCCAGCATCTCTTACTCAAATGAACAAATGTGGTATCAGCAATAAATACACCAGTTGAAGAAAGTTATGAAGACTCTCTGCAATGGATTTCCATAGCCACCAACACAAGGTGTACGGGTGGTACGTGTAAGTACACAAGAGGCAAAATAAGATCAGGATTTGAGAACGGAGTCATATTATTGTGGAAAAAAGTTGCACACTGAATGCTCTGTCTTTTTTTCCCTTTTAAAAGGGAAAACAGTATCCCTGGGTTTATGTGTTCACAGATAACGGATGAAATCCTGGTCCCAGTTAAGACTACAGTAGTTCTGGTACCTACTATCAGGATTTTATCCATTCGTCAGTATTTCATTCTTTCAAGTTGCGTGAACTTTCAAGCTGTGAAAATAGCATGCACACACACACTTCTCAACTCTAGAATAAACAAATACAGATAGAAAACTGAGAAGAAAAGCAGAACATGCAAAAAAGTACTCAAATTCACTAATTAATGCCTTGAATTAGTGGCTTCTAAACGTGAATTGTAACGGTAAAAGTGTTAGAATATATCTCCTCTGCTGGGGCTCTGAAATTATTGCTATTAAGCCAACAGAGACTAACAATATATTGGTTTGAATACCAAGGCATATGGCTCTTGGCCATCTAAGGGTGCAAGATACAATGTGACGTGTAATAAAATTCCAGGCCAGAAAAAGGAACCAATCAGACAAGAGGAAACACTGCAAAACGAGTCTGCTTTAGCATAACTAATTTCTAAAATGTTTCTTAAGGATTCCCCATCTCAAGCAATTCCAAGAGTCTGCAGCATGAAGGGAAGGGGATTCCACAAATCTTGTGGGGAATGTGGTCGCATCCGGAATAAAACAAGTGACATCCCTCAAAGCAGAGATACTGTGGAGAATAATCATCTCTGTACCTGCACTGAGTTCACAATAGATTCCTTATCTTCTAAGGTGTGTGATTTGAGAAAATAAAAATCTATGACTCAAAGAACAAGTGAACATAAAACAAAAAGGAAGTCAATTATACAGGTCCATTAAATTACAGAAATGCATAATAAGCCAAGATAAAGTGCTACAAAATGATCAGGCTTTTGTTTTTGTTTTTCTTCAAAGTCCAGAAGCATTCTTCCTGCTTTACTTAGTACTGGTGACAATAGGAGATAGCGCAATTGCATTGGCTGAATTAGAATTCATAATGTCTTCATATTGTGGGGGTGGATCTAAATGTTGTTCGGCTTCACTTCTTCTCAGACTGATTTCACCAGTGGCTTCCTCATATGAAGGAGGAGGATCACAGTTTGACAGCCTTGTGGATATTGAGTCTGACCGTGTATCCGCATAGCTCAGGCCTCCTGGAGAGAGCCCACTGACTTCAAACATTTCCTCCTGTGGGGAATGAACAATGCTGAGAGGCTGCGGGAGCGAACCTCTGCCGTCAGACACAGCACCATCACCTATTGCTTCGTGGGCTCCCCTGTGCGCGTACACCGACTGTCTACGCGTTTTCTTTTTAAACAGGCATCTCCATATGACAAAAATGACAATGAGGATAACAAAAAGGCCAATGATTAATGGAAATGCAAGGTAAAATGAATACCAGCTATGTCCTGTGTTACTTTCTCCCTGAAGTCCATTTTTGTAGACTTTCCAGAACTCCTTCTAGAAGAGCAAGACAGGATAAATCAGAAACGATAAGACATTAAAAACAAAAGAACAAACCAAAGACTTTATTCAAATTGTTTTAAATGAATGAGGAAAAAGATGGCATTTCAAATTCAGATGATCAATATGAGAACTGATATGAATAAGCTCACAAAATAAATATTCTTCTGATGTGATGTCTGAAGCAAAAGACTTTTTTTTTTTTAAATACCATCTCCTTGCTCTACATGTAATAATCCTGTACTGGAACTTTAATATCTAAAAATCTGTAGCACAGAGAGGAATAAGAAATCTAATCAGCATGCACATCAGCCACGTAGTGGACCAAAACTTTTCAGCACCACTCAAGCTCAAAGTTATTACTTATTTTTTTAACTCTAATATGCTAATACAATCTGGCAGTGAAATACTGCTTTGGAATGACAAACTGTCATAGCAAAGCAGAACTACACCGTATTGTCACTTCATAATTCAGACTTCCTTCATCCTCTGGCTCATAAAGCAATTGTTGTCAGTCTACCCTGAGCTGCTTCAAATCCTCTGTTTGCAGGTAAAGATAGCTTCAGCAGCATGAGAATGTTACACAGCTTATTATACTCTAGAAACTCTGGCAACACACGTATAGATAAACAGAAAGTGAAAAGTGAAAACACAAATAGGGAAAAGCAGAGATGAAGAAGAACTTGGACTTGAAAGTACTTTTTGCTCTACTATTAACATGCACAAGCAGGAGCACAAAGATCATGCCACCTTCCCATTTGCCCTCCAGTGAACACTGTGCAAAAGTAGTACAAAGAAAAGTATATCCTATTTGCAATGTACACTCCTATCAGGAAACACTTCCACAGTGTTTTATAACGATGTCTAAAGCAAAAAAATACAGCAAAACAAAATCCATGCCAAAAACTCTGAACTCCACAGCCTCCTTTGAAAATGCAGAGACCTGGCCTCTTCATATTCATGAGAGCATCTACTTAAACTAACAGACATCTTGCATACAAGTGATTAAAAAATTCTCACCAGGAAAAATGATAATCATTTCTCAGCTAGTTAACAATGTACTCAGGTTGCCAGCTGACTTTGTGCACAGACCAATCAGATATATTTTTTTCTTTTAAGTTCAGGACTGTTGCCACATGAACAGCATTATGCAAATAATGCCACCAAACTGATCTCGAAGTTGCACAACTGACAACCCACCCCTCCCATCAAATCAACACACGACCAGGAAGATCTGTTACCTATTGCCTTTCCATCTGGTCTGAACAGAACTAAATAATAAACACTCAACTAAAGCAGTAGGAAAAGATTCATGAGCATTATTAACTGCTGTTGTCCACACTGGAACCAAGCTTCTCACTACCCTGCTCTGCTACTTCAGCAGAAGCAAGGAAATGGAGTAATATTTGTTTCTGAGGCCAAAGCTGCAAAGATTTACTGAAAGTTAGATATAAATTAATAAAAAAGTCAAGAGTTTTGTCTTCACAATGCATTTAATGTTGAAGCCTGTAGAGGAAATGTATCCTCCAATGTAAGGGAGGTAAATTGTAACTGGGATTCTATTTATGTTTCCTTGTTACTTCTAGCTCAACATTATCTGTCTGAGAAAATCTCTGTACCTTCTTCATGAAACCAAAATACCAACATTGTTTCTTGCTACTCTGCAATGTGACAAATCAGCAGAAGAGCTGTTTTTCCAGAACAGAGGGCAGCTAGTTCACAACAGGTTATATGGCTGTGGGGGGTGGTCAAGTTACCAAGGCAGGTGCACAAAGAGCATAACATAAGAATTTAAACTGCCTTTAGGATGAAAGTAGTTTAGCATCCACTTTCATATCCAGGCGAAGCAAATGAAATTCCAAGGGATTTTGGACACGTACTCCTCTGCCAAAAATTATAATGCTTCAGGTCTGTGGCTGTATTACAGACAGAGGAATAAAGGTCCTCACACAGGTGAAAAATACTAAGAAAAACTTGTTTAGTCACTGAAAAAAAAAAAAAAACCCAACAACAAAACTTTAACTTTCCTCTTTGAAAAAGAACTTGCTAGTGTACTGAACTTATGGTTTAGCATCAAAGAAAACTACAAAGACTCTTAGTTCCAGAGTTTACCAGAACTGCAAGAAACTAATACTTCTGGTTTGAGTTTCTCAGCTGCAAAGCAGCTCCTTCCTCTGCCCTGTCACCCCACAGCTATGCTGCTCTCTAAAGTGAAGGCACAAGGAGGACAAATCATCTGATCTAAGTCAAGTACTGTCCATCACCAAACAGCATCACAGAGAACTCCCATGAATTTGCACAGTGTGAGGGTTCATGCAATCTGCTGTGGAAAAACAAGAGGGGAAATACTGAAATTCCAGGAGATAACTGCAGAACTCACACAGAATGTTAAAGAGTAATTTAAAAGTTAAAAAACTTAAACATCCCTTCCACTGCAGTTGGTCTCTTAAACCAGGAGGAAAAAAAAGGACTTACTTTCTACTTGACAAAACTAAGAACTTGTGATTTATGAAAAGAACACTCCAGCAATCACTCACCCTTGGGCACTGCACTGATGGGAGTGCAAGGCGTACATGCCTTAAAAGGCTGAAAGACTAAATTAAGCAGACTGTAGCGTCAGATAACGGCGATGAGAAAGACCTAAAAATCATCTAGTATAAATTCCTGCCATAACTACTTTTCTGCATGTTGGCAAATTCAGTTTGAAATAAACCAAGAGAATTCTGAAGGGCATCACATACAAACCATTATGGACAATTTGCCACATTCTTTTTCCCTTCATGTCTAATACTTCACTACCATTATCTATTTAGAACAGAGTTGACTTCGGTCAACTGGATCTGAACAGTGAATCAAACACTGGATCCTGCTGAGAATTTTGTCTGAGGTCTTTACTACATTTGGCAGCACTGTCAGCCTCAAATGACTCCTGGTCAATCATGTGATGTGTTGTTAGGTGGACTAATAATATGTCAATGGAAGACTGTTTGGTGTTCAGTAGGTAGAGTATATGAACAAAGCAATAAAGGGTAATGAGCATAGCTGCTACTCTGTTTTCTCCTGGTTTGCCCTCAACTTCAGATTTGCATCTTCTCTTCACGATATTTACCCAGCATTCATAATTAGACACACACAAACTGATGTCCTATTTGATCATAACATTTTAGAGCTGGTGTTGGTAAGTTTTGAGTTGCTTCCTAGGTTTTTTAGCATTTTTTACACTTATGAATAAATATAAGTGACTGTTATTATTATTTTTTTAAATGATGCCGTGTCACTCTAAAACCAGAGTTAATGCAAGAGAAATGAGTACTTAAGCTTCTATCACACCCAGGTTTTTTGCACGTTCACTTTCTGCAAATCTTTGAGCCTCCTGACAAACTCTGATAGCTGCCTAGTAGTCACGTACAGTGCTATCTGGTTATACCTTCTACATATGCAGAGCTTTACAGGACGAGGAGTAGGGTTCACCTCATTTATTATCTGCTGACAACAAACAATAGAGACTGCCAGAAGAGTATAAACATAAGCAGAGAGTGATACTCTCCCAATTTTCACATATTTATACTTGAAGAACTCCCACCAGATAAAGCTGACCCCTTTTATTCGATTGTCCCCAATTGTTTTCATCTTCTCTGAAGTTAATAAGCTTTCTCCTATGGCCAAACAGTCATGCAGCTCCAATACCTGTGGTGAGAAGTTTTTATTTGCTCTGAAACGACACCTTCTTACCCCCTTAAGAGTCCCTTTTAAGCTCCACTGTCAGAAGGATGTTAAATGATTCACCTCTGTTCAATCTTCATATTCCTTACTGACATCTACTACAGGTTCCCTGATTTAACTGTTTTCAATCGACAGTTGTTTTACAAACTTTTCAATATCTTTAGTCAGCTTCCTAGGTTCGCTGCATCTCCTTCAGCTACTTATTTGCTTTTTAAGTGCTATACAAGACACACTCAAGATTCAAGTGAACAATTGCATAGTTACATCCCCATTTTGTTCTCTGTTCCCTTCCTAGATTCTTAACATACAGGTTTTTATTTGTTTTTGTTTAACTGCTAAGCATTATAAATTCAAGTCTTCACAAACAACCCATAAATTCAGATCTCGTTCCTGAGGCAAACATATACATACGTATGAGGAATGAGCTTTTTTCCCTAGTGTGCAACACATCTGTCAACGTTGAATTTCATGTTTTCCACTCAGTGCCACAAGTTGCCAAGTTCTGCAAACTCTTCCCTGCCAGCTCCAGGCTTTGCTATCCTGAGAGTATTATCTTATTACTAACTGTATCAATTTACATAATACTTCTGAAGATATCAAAATCCCCAAGCCTAAACAATATAAAAGGCATTCAGTATTTCCATGACATTTATTAATGTACACTTAATGTACACAATGCTATCTTCCAGGAAAACTGATGCATCAAAAATAACTTGAGGGGACTGTTTGGTATTATTTTAATATAAAAAACTTAGATGATGTACACCTGCCCAGAAGACTTTAGAGAAGCAAAGAACCCAATGGACAAGGTTAAAAAAAAATACAGAATAACAATTATACAAAGCAAAGTTAACATGAGGTAAACAAGTACCATAATCTTTCTGAATTTCAGTCTGTCTATACTACAAAATCACTGCATCTTTGTTATTGTGAACATACTGTATTATAATCTCAGTCTACAGCACCTCTGTCTCCAGAAATCAAGTACTTTTAGGAGGTTGTAAGGATGGATATAGCTGGAAAACAAAGGACTAAGTAAATGAGGTTGGTCAGGCATGGTTGAACACTAGCAAGTTACCAACATCAAAGCAGCTGAACTAAAAAGGATATAGCAATAGGACTGGAAAATGGAAGAGGACTTAATTGGAAATTTCCTCCACACTGCAATAAAAAGGTCATGGAATAACAGTAAATGTAATTATTTCTACTTCACTATTTCTAAAATACCTCTGTAAAAGAAGGCTATCTACTGAAATACAAAACGTTTCTAAATATTTAACAGACCAAAAGAAATTGAAGCAAGAGGCAATGCAGAATCATATAATTTCCTGAATTGGAAGGGACCCGCAAGGATCATCAAACCCAACTCCACACAGAACCACCTAAAATTCAATCCCTGTGTCTGAGAGTACTGTCTAAATGCTTCTTAAGCTCTGGCAGTGTGGTGTTACGACCACTGACCTGGGAAACCTGTTCCAGCACTCAGTCACCATCCTGGTGAAGAACCTTTTCCTAATACCCAACCTGACCTTCCTCTGACACACCTCACATTGCTCCTTAAGGTCCTGTCACAGGTCATCAGTTTGGCCTATCACTAGTTACCATATTTATTAGCGATAAAGCTATTAGTGGTTTTGTATTAGTTTTTATACAAGTTGTGTCACTGTACACACTACTTTTAATTACACAATAATTTCATCAGGAATTGCCACATCAAGTCAAGTTTAGGAGGTAAAAAACATGACTGTGCATGCATTTTATAGCTTCTGAAAGAACAAGATTTGAAATGATGCTACGAATCCCACTGCTTCATTTTAATAAAAGTTTTCATTCTGTCTTCTCCACTTTCCTACGTATGACACAAACACAAAGATGCCAAGAACTTAAAATGTTCAGTAGGTTTTCCTGTTGTTGTTTTTAATGTAAAACACAGTCAGTGAAGAGTGGGACACATCACTCGTTTATTCTGAAATAAATTCATTATGCTCTCTGTGTCACTTTGCCCATTAACACACAGGCCTTGCCTGTCAGTTTCCCAAGTCACATTTTCTAGCAGCTGTTTTTCTACTTCGGGACAAAATTTGAGGATAAGTCTAATTTCTAATTCAGGACAGACCTGAATGAAAAAATAATCTCCACTTTACTGCATTAAATACTTCAGGTAACACTATCAAAAGCTTACATGCCAATCTTACTTTTTGGAAGGTAATTTAAATTATTCTGGGTATGATGTGCAGTGCAGCTACTAGATGCAGAGCTGTTGGCCCACAAGTTTCTTTTAATTACAGAAGGCAACAGACTTACACAATTCTGTGTGGGCGGTATCTGCTTCATTCCAGGCACGTTAATATATCACTGCCCTTGAATAACATACTGCAGCATTACAATTTTATTTTATGTTTTGGATTGCCGCTGCTTAACAACATGCTGTGAGGGTCTGCAGAAGTTAACTTCAAGAAGGCCACTTGTCTTTGTTTATTTTTAAGACTATGAACAATCTGGCCACTGAACACTTTAGCCAGCTACAGCAGCACATAGGATATAGATTCTATTTTAAGTACAATGATTTTCCAGTTGCTCAATCATTTTATCTGAATGTATTCAATAAATTAGTTAAGATGTGAGATAAGTAAAGACTTCTGACCTCCACTCCTACACACTCCCTGTAACAGTCAGAACTCCGTCATTTCAACCAATAAAAACAATGGTATCTGCAATACGTAGGTTAGGATTGAGTGTGTGATGATAGGACACATGCTATTAGGGTAATTAGTGCTGCCAAAAAGAACAGACAATGACAGCTGGGGGGTATTCATGTTCCTTTTCTTCCAAGCTGCCAATCTGCAAAAAACTTTTATGAACAAGCTTTTCTTTGAGATTTCCCCTCTTTTGAAATTCGTTGTAATTTTAGACAAAAGATTCCAAATTTATTGCTGTGCAGTCTACCCATCTCCACTGCAGACCTTAGTTGCTTAAAGAATCAAGTCTAAAGGAAAGCAAATCTAGCATAATGCTGGAAAACACACAAGCATTAATCATACCCCAAAAGTAAATATCAAGACACCCTCCCCCCCCATCTATACATACACAACAAAACATACCGTCTTTTCCTCATTTTCAAATGCTTCTCTTGCTTCCTCATAGGTACAGATTTCTTCTCTGCATTCATGTTCTATGTCACCTTGCTTTAATTCTTCCAAAAACTTGTTGGCTCTTCGGTATCTTTTATACACAGAATTGGCTTTGTCCTCTGTTAAGAACACTGAATAAGAGGAGAGAAAATAATGGTCGCTACTAAAACATACTGAAAACCTCATGGCGAAACTATGTAAAGAAAACATGCATTGGGGAAACAATCTCCTTCAAAGTCTTTCTCTTTATTTAATAGGATAAAAAGCCTTTCTGGTTCACTATTATGAGCATATGGGCCTACAATCTCAGCGGCCATTGCTACATCAAAAATCTGATGGGTCCTGATTCAGCACCATGTTCCTGTATGCATCAACAAGACTGAAGCTGTGCCTAAGAATAGAGCCCAGAAGAGACAGCCACATGCTCAGTCAAAATGATTTTTTCAAACTAAGACAACAGAACGAACAAAACCTGCCTGTGAACATCCAAAGAGATTTGCAACTGCTCAAGGGCAACACAGCTAGAGTACTCAGAAGTTTTTGATGCTACAAATATTTCTGAATATTACTTCGTTGTATGGACCAGAACATCATCATTTATCAAAGTTTAATTCTGCCTGTTTTGAAGCAGACTTGCTGCCTTTATTTCAGAAATGTCAGCCATGAAATAGCAACTCTTCTAAAGGTGTAAGGGAAGTTGTCTCATTCCATCTTCTTAAATAATATACAGAACCCCACCTAACCTGCTGAAGCAAATAAAATAATGCCAAAAGACGATCATAGTTCTGAAAAAGGTATTCTTTTTTGCTTTCCTTAGTTTTCTGTTCAAATAAAAGAACTGAAAATAACCTTCTGCAGTTCCATTCTTCCCTCAAATTCCCTAAACAAATGATTTTTACAGTAACATGTAGCAACTGAAACACTTCAAAATCCATGTGGTTGAATTACTCAAAAGGTGCATTTGCAGTGAATGATACAGAAATTCCTCAGATTTGTTAGATTAGGAAGTGAGAACACTGTGCCAATGCAACACTGTTCTTGGGCTCTCAATGCTAGCAATAGGGCTAAAATCAGTGTACTGCCATATTAACATGCTCACACCATCTTCTTCGTCAGTACTACCATTTCTGCACTGGTTCAATTACAGCTAATCTGAGATCTCTGAGCAGCTTATGAAGACAAAACTCTCACTGTCTGCAGAAGGACAGAGACTAACTAGTTTAAACAATGATTTAGGTATGATTTCATATGAATCAGTCTTCTATTTCTACCCTAATCCTCTTATTTGAATACTAAATAAAAAAAAGATGCCTGCAAGTCCACAAAGATAGGTCACTACACAATTGCTTTACTGAACTTAGATGTGGGAGCATTTTTCAGCAGTGGGGATACAACATTTAGGCTTATCTATTTTACATTAATTTCATTTTATTCATGATGTAATCTCTGTGTTAAAATTCATTAGACAATCACCTTCCTTTTGTAAAGGATTAAGCACTTGAAGATCGAACTCCAAGATAATCAGTCATTCCCCTACTTTCAGTTGAATACATGTAGTGTATGCAGGTACCACAAATTACCTTATTCACAATGCTGTCAGAAATTCTGTGCATACAGCTCTACATCTGCCTGTTTTGCAACTCTTGTTTTTGATAGCACCACAGGTGAGCACATGGGCATTTCCTACTGTGTAAGTTCACTATCTAAATAACATAAATTAATACTCAAAATTCTCCTCCAAAGAGAAAGCAAAGGGATGGCTTCCATCTCCCCACGCAGTTCTCCTGACTCCTCTCTAGGCCTGAAGAATTGGTTTGTTTTCCACATGCCTCAGTGATATCTAAAAGTGGGGAGATGGAAGACTTGGTCAGACAGGAAGCCAGCATGCAGCCATGTATGGGGATGCCAGTGCTCTACCTACTTCTCACCAATCCCTCTCATGAGGGCTCCTGAAGCAGGACAAGCTACTGCCCCAACTCTCTTAAGAGCATTGTCACAACAGAGTAGATAATGAAGTGTAAATCAAGTTTCCCCTCCTTCAAGGGATAAAACCAAAGGAATTACATTTCACAGGTAGAGCTCATCCTTGAAAAGAGAGAGGAGAGAAACTGTAACAGCTTTGCACTGGATGTAGAGGGACAAGGAATAAAGGTTGCTGAAAACATCCTGATTTGGAACTACTGGCTCTCAGAAAGTACATACAAATCTTGCTTCCAAAAACAAGTCAAGTATACACTTGCACTGCAAAATACACTGATGAAGAACAATGAAGCACTAGAACAATTCAATTTTTAAGAATGGTCAGCATGTAACTTCCTAAAAGAAAAACCTCACTCCCCCTCCCCTTCCCTACTCACAATGTGTTTCCCTTCTGTCACAAAACAGTATAGAAAATCCAATCAAACTGAAAAAAGCCCACTCAGAAGGCTAAACGTTTGTGTTCTCCACATTAACTCTTTTGTTAACATATGTTCAGGAACAGCTTTTGACCTTGTGAGACTAGACAGAATGATGTAAAACACTGTTCATTTGTTTGTTTTGATTTGACATTTTTAAAGTTCTGCACACTCATAATGACTTTAAATCCTTATGGAGAAGTCAATAAATGAACAGCAATGAAAAAAACATGCACTGTTCAAAGAAATCTTGAAGCAGATACTGATAGAAATGATTTAATGAGAATCTGTCACTTCCTGATGAATGTTATAAAGAAAGATAATGGTACCATGCAGCAGAAACCACACTGACTTCTTAGTATTCTATGACTGTCATCATGGAAACATTCAGTTAGAATTGCATAGGAGTGTGTAGAAACCCTCCTTGGGTTGGATGCCCACCTAACCAAGATAAGATGTAGCTGAATCCACTGCAGCTGTTAATATGAAACTGAAAGCGATTAAAAAAGAATAACATTTTGAGAATAAGAACTGTACAAATAAGCTTATTTTTTCACTTTAAGAAGATCAACTAACAAATGCAAGATGAAGAAAAAATTGAAACAATGATTTTGATGTTATTCAAGATAGACAGTGCCCAGTGTGCAAACAATGCTTGTTTTTTAGCAAAGTTTTAAGAAGCTATATAAAAAAAACCTTTTCTTAGTTTGACAATAGTATTGGAGAGAGTAATGCAGCCAGATCAATTTATAATACATTCTCAGGAAAGCACATGCAAGTTGAAATTCAACTAGAACTACAAAGAATAAGGCAAGGACATGTGTGAGGAAAAATATGTTTCAGCCTGCCAGCTGAAGATGTAACAACCGAAGAAAACTGGCTTCAGGTTTGTAGTGATAAAGAAACAGGGAGCAGCTCCATGGGAAAAATATTCTGATACACAAAAATGCTGCAGAAGGAGTCTGCGGCATCGTGAGCACCAGAGCCAACTCTGTTGAAACTGTTGCTGATGCCTCAATTTTCTGTCTGTTTACCAACACCCAAGGATATTAAAGCCATGGATAGCAGAAATAAGCATTTCACTTGAAAATGAAAACTGAAGCTACTGATAAATGTGAATCTTTCTGCTGGTAATCTCAATAAAACCATTTGATTTACACAGCAGAGGAGGCAGAAAAATGTTTTGAGCATTCAGTTATAAAGCATGAAAAGTGACTTCTGCTGTGTGATCCTGGAGTTACTGGAACAAGCTTCAGAACATAAAATGAGGGACACAATGCTGGAAATCAGTTATGTGGTCTTTGTTCTGCAGACAGGTTACAAAGGTCCACAAATGAGCTAGTCATACTTAAATATTATATGCAGATTATAATTGTCAGAATAGTAGTACAGTTCCAATTCAGTACAGTGTGGGCAAAGATCTGCATGACACCTAACACTAAAATCAGTTGCATAGCAAAGACTTTTGTGCAAACCAGTTAGGATTTTGAGAAGAGGTCAATTTTGGGGGAACACTAATGCCCTTTTGATGGGGAACAGTAAGGAATGCATGTTCATCACCAAGTCAAACTTACCACTGTCCATGATGATCACTGTCAAGGCACAAAACTCGCAAATATCAAATCTGAAAACAAAAAAGGAAACATCCTGTTGAGTTGTGAATTATGGTGAACTTGGGAATGTCATTAACAGCACATGGGAATCAAAATAAACGTATTAATCTTAACCACAAGGTATAAAACATTAATCTCCATTTTGAGTTGTATCACTACCACATGCATAGTAACTTTGGTAGCATAAGAGTACAGCCCAACATAAGATGACTCTTAAGAAATGGTGAACACTTCAACCTTTATCAAAGTTTTCCACATTTAGAATATGCAAGGATAATGATATAAAATAGGTGTGTTTCATTCTAAACTAATCTGAAACCTGTTCTACAGCTTGAAAGGTTAAAGTTCTTGCATCTTATCTAGGACTCAAATTCACTCTACAGAGAGCATTAAGCCAACTTTATTCTACAGATCTTATTTGGAAAGTCAGAATGAACACATACAAAATCATTCAAAGTCTGCTACTGATTAAAACAGGATGCCTGCATTAAGATCAAAGGTAAAACAAGACTTGTGATTTGGGAAACGAACATGCAATACATCCCAGGATTCCAGCCAGTCCTACAAGAACTTGCACGTTCTTTATCCTCATCTTGGAATGAGAAAAGACAAAAGACGCTCAAGAAACTGCCTGAAGCACAGTGCAGCCACCGGATAGTCAATAAGAACCACACCTGAAAGCTGCAATAGTTACTTGAGGGACTGTTCTCAGTTTCTTGGAATCTTCAGTAGCTTGAGACAAGTTAAGAACATAAAAGCTTTATGCAAAGAACGCTGCAGCTGTGTAACCAAGTTGGTAGAACACCAAATGAGGTTAAAGATTTTTTACTAATAAATTACTAGCTCCTAAAGATTAGCATCAGTTCTACTTCAGAGGTCAAGTTACACATCAACATATCATTCCATATGCATGTCCTCAACCTCCATAAAACCAAAATCTCATATGCAAACATCTCCATTAAAAAGTGTTAACTGTGCACAAATGTTGGCTGTAGCTGCTGTAATAAACTGGGAAAGTTAAGACTTCCAACACTAATTTGTTAAACAAGAGCAGACTGTAATACCTGCCATAAATGCTGCTGAAGTGAATGGAGCTGTATATACATATCCCAGTCTTTTAATAAAATTGTAGGCCTGGGACTAAAGGAGATGTGGGATGGAGAGTAAACTAATTTTTAAGCAAGTTCTTCATGTCTCTGTAAAGGTAAATAAATGTGAATTAAAGCATTCTGAAGTCTCAACACCATGATGTTTATTGTATATTACTAAGTATAGTAGGGTTACAGAAGCAGAGGGCTTATATTCTAGGGAAAAAAGACGTATATAGCCTCCTCCTTCAGCGCTAATTTTTCACAGCAGACTATCCCTACCTATGCAAAGACTCAAACTGAAAAAAGTCCCTGAAACAAGTACTGCAGCTTTCAGCTGCGGTTCTTACTGATCTTCGATAGTCTACATTAGATTCTTACAGCAATTACAAGTACTTAGAGAACTCTGAAACTAATTATGTCAGTTTTCCTACAAATGTGTATCTTTGTCTTTTTTAATGCCACTCCACCTTCCTTCCCTATCTCTGTATCTGCCCAAACTTCTTCATTTCCAACCCACTTATTATCCCTGTGCTCCCACAACTCATGGCAAGTTTCCTGTCATGGCACCTCAATACAGGTTGAACTAAAGGTTGATGCAGGCAGTGATGTCCTGCTGTTACACCAGAAAAACACACAGCTCAAGCCCGTGGAACAGACTTTTCCTACCACAGAAGAACTACTCAGGTCATCCATTAAATTTCAGTCCTCTACTCCCTGATAGTCTTCGTTCTAACCAACAAAAGAGTTCAAAAATCACTTGGAAAAAGTGATCAATGCACACAAGGACATGAATCTTTTTTTGCTTCATAAGCCAGCTGACAAAACTGAAGAGGGTTGGGTAACACTACAGGAATATCTTGACTTGCTACTGACTCATTTATTCCTTTACACAGCTTTTTACCTAGAATTTCTTGCTTTTTAGTCTTCAAGAACCTCACTGAAAGACAGAATGGTCTTACTGGGTCAGAGAAGTGTTTTTCATATATGTATGCATTTAAAATACACCGACATATATATTCACAAAAACCAATGAAAGAACAAACACACCGTAGATAATATCTTAGTTGTCATGCTAATGCTTAATGTTTCAGGAATTTGTATTAATATATATCAGCCTCTTCTCAATCTCCAAGAGTAGGTTATACAGTGGACAGTACAGATTGCAATACAGCTGAGTTAATCATCATATTCCATGTTCAACAGTAAGCTGAGGTACCTGAACAATGACAAGTGATAATTGTGACAAATAAGTGAAAAACAAGTGATCGTTTGAGTACCTACTTGACTGTCAGAATGATGGCAAAAAAAAATAAATCCCCAAACAAAACAAATCAACAAACACTAAACAACCAGTCTTTCAGCTCTAGTAGAAAATATAATGAATCAATAGAAAATACAATTAGTTCTGAAGCATACATGAGACAGCAAAGAAGATGTACCAAGGCCTGTGCTATTAACCAGCATGGCTATGCTCAGTACCAAGAGGTTGTAGAATTTTACATCTTGAAGCAACATACCAAGCTATACACCTCTTCCCAAATATAACTTAAGTATTTTTCCTCAATCCTGAGTGATAAAAATCAGAATATCATGTACCCCATAAATTGGGATGACTGATTTCAGCAATAAAGATTGTCAGCTCAAGACAGTGTTCCTGTAAAGTTTTGTTGCATGCTAAAATAGCTATATTCCGTTAGCTTATCCTCCCCTCCTGACTCTGTTTTCCGACCACAAGTTTAATTGAAACGTGCACCACGTACCATTAAAGGGCAGAGGATCTGATAGAGGGTACATAAATCCAAATTGTCTTCAGTATTCTTGTTCAACGACTGTCACAGATTCTAGAGAAAAAAATCAACAACGTTGAGCACAACAGGAAAGGATCCTTAAGGGATAATGCAGAGCAGCAGCTGTATGTCTAAATTTCTCACTTGCTGAATTAACAGTGACTAGGAGCACAGTCAGGTCAGCAGGCTCCTCTCACAGCAAGGGAGAAACATGAACTCTTGTGCACAGGTAGGGAATGGGAGATTTTTTTTTTCCCATTCTGCAACACAACTCTAACAAGGATATAGTTGTCAATTTTAGTTATGTAATATGTACAATTAATTAGACTACTGAGATGCAGTTTACAGTCAGATGCCCCCCAAAGAACTATAAAAATTTTCAAATTGTAAATTTTTTAGGTTCTGCTGCAGCTTTTTATGAAAGCAAATATATTCAAGAGATGCTACTAAGTGAAACATCAGAAGATGCTCGGTACAAAAATAAACACCCCTCTTTTCACCCCAGGCCCCAAAGCAGGTGCATTGAAACAACAAAAATACTCCTATGGGAGGTCTGGTTAGAAGAAAAATGAAAGCAATAATTAATTACACAGGGAGACAGACAATAATTATTAAACTGTCATTTATTCAAAATGCAGGATCCCAGTTCAACCACATTTGGCTTTTACACCCTTGCAAGAAAGTGTTGCAGAAAACAACTTCAATTATGTCAATCTCTTCCAAATGAACCTTTTTCCTGAGGAAAAGTGCACAAGCAGATTTACATGGATTCAGACACTGGAGAAATACATTGCTCTAGGCAGGATGCCTAAGGATATGGGAAAAGGTAGTACTTTTTAAAGGCTGATTTGTTGGCAACAGCAGCTAGTCATGGAGTCAGACCAGGAATAAAGAGGGATTCAACACTTTGGAAACTATTATCAGACACTTATGTAAAAGATTTGTCCCACCTGAGACTACAAAGAACATGGATATGAGTGAAACAGAACTGAAAATAAAAAAAAACTCTTCAGCTTTGTAAATGCTATCCAATCACAACATTATAACACATTATCATTAATTTTGATTACATAAGGATTGAAACCACAGCCTGGATCAGTAAGAGAAACTTGTACTTATGGGACTACCATTATGTCTTAAAAATCAATAAAATGTATAATCACTCTCAGAACTCGCATGCTAAGTACAACTCTTACAGAGCTGCATTTGACAAAGAAAAGGCTGCTTGCAACTTGGCACGGGGCAATGTTTCATCTGGTTGAGACTGAAGTCCCAAGCTTCTGCCTCAGCTTCATGACCCATTCTGAGAGTTTTTTTTTTCCCTGTTGTTTTAGAGCTGCGATAATATTCTGGCTGCTTATTCCTTGGTTCCTGCCAAGCTCCTCCAGTAACTGTACGACAGCTCTTCCTTACCTTCATTCCCAGCCAGACACGAGCAATCTTTGAATACACACATACATTCTGAGGAGCAGGAATCCTGTTCGGGGAAACACCACCACTTCCCTTTCTGAGGGGGAGGGTTTTGGCTACTTTCATTGCTTCCAAGTGCACCAGGACATCTGGGGCAGTTCTTGGAAAAAATGAATGCTTACCTAACTAGCAGCATGGAAACCCAAAACGACACAAATGCTCAAGAGACCTTTCTCATCAGCATACATAGCTGCGACTCAGACACCTCAATTTTCTATAAGCTTGATGTTAAAAGATGTTGCTTCAGGTTAGACGTAATTACTCTGCTTAGGAAATTCAAATTTGGAGTAATGAACGTGATTATCCACGTAAACATTGACATGGCAGTTATCAATTCCTCTTTTTTTTTTTTTTTAAGTGGAAATGGGGAATGCTTAAATAAGACTATCACAGTAAGCTGTATTTTTATCCTGATACTGTATTCCATCAAAAGTAGTGGTATCATGTAACTTATCCACTCTAACTTTTGCTCTCTTCAATGCTCTTTAACCAAATTTGACACCGAGAATCTCTTTATTCATTACCTTAAGCCTTTCCTGAAAGATCCAGGACCAAGAACAGAGAAATCCATCAATGTTTTCTGAGAAAACATTACAGATGAGTTTCACCATTTGTGGAAGCCTTTCAGGGGGCAGGTGACTTGGACAACCACAAATCATTACCCATTCTCACTGTCAGAAGGTAGGCAGTCAGCAAGCATACAGCCACAGCCTGTATAAACATTTACAAGTTGCTAAGTCAAAGTTGCAGAGACGAAAATAGGGAAATAGCACAGCCAGCACAAGGGAGACATCTAAGAACACCGTGATTTGGTTAACAGCTGGGTCACAAAATACATGCATACTAGAGAACAGAAGAGAACTCAGATTATTCAAGTAGGAAAGTGCAAGAGGTGACAGAAGCAAGAAAATAGCTTCATTACAGTTGTGGTGCTCCCTGATCTAATTACAGTTTAAGTGATGGCTTCCATATCAAACACAAGCTGTTAACTACTTCAATAGTATCTACTCAAACTTCGGCCTGAATAGATGGACTCGTTTGAAACCAGTACAATGGTCAAGGATAACAACCAGTAAGTGCTGCAGATTTATCCCTGTCAACGACTATGCTCTCATTAGCCAGGAATGCAGAGCATTAGCAGCAAGTCTGAAGAACAAAACAGTAGGTACTGAGGGCCCAACACTAACAATAGGCACGTGAAAATTTTGCTTTGCAGTAGCTCTGATTTGGTTCCATCAGCTGAATGAATACAGTGCTGTTGTTCGCCTGAAAGAGGTATGCTCTCGGAACACATCTTTTCATTTACTTTCAGCCAAAAGTAATTCATTTTCATTGCTTTAAAATGATTCTGCAATGCAAACTAAAACACAGGAAGAGGTGACAACTGGGAGTTCTGCTTCCATAAAACGCTTCTAATCTGAATCAAAACGCTGCTGCAGATACACCCAGTAGTAAGAAGCTGTGCGGAGGAAGCTCTAGATAACATCATTTCTCAACAAAGACTCAGCGACTGTTATGGGACAACAGTGAATGGCTGGCAAAACTTCCTGTGGAGCTACAGAACTCCTTCAACAAACAAGCAGACTAAAACAGAGATAACATTAAGCTCTCCTTCAAGAGAGAAATCAGCAGCTGGACTGCTAGGTAGGAGTACACCCAACCAAAACGCTCCATTGTCAGGGCAAAACCTGAAAATGCCAAGCTTAACTACAGTTGTAGGGAATTAAACAATAAAAGGGATAAAACTATAGAACACAACAACAATCAAAAAGAAACAACCAAAAAGCAAATCCTTCAATAATAAAGGGACAAACAACTGTCAAGCAACAGTGCCTAAGCAGAGTCTGTTCACCAGAACATAACTTCACTGCAAGGATGGTTTGCCCCATTCAGGTCACAAGGCCAAGGTTAAAAAATGTACAATTTTTCCTACTTGGAAATCCTTATAGGTATTTCTTCCCCAACAGGTCTTTCAGAAAGCAAAACCATGACTCAAACACCACAAACAATACTTTTCTGCTTTTTCCACTAACAGAAGCTGGCTGTTCAAAATTCAGCCTCCAACTGCATCAACCCATGTCCCACACTCTTCCCAGAGGAAGAGAAGAAAGATCTGACAATTCTGCACATTTTTGAAAAAGATTATTCTCAACTCTCTGAGGCTGTTGCTTGAAATCGTTGCAGTGCTCTGAAGGTTAAGGAGCAATAGCAATTCTAAACTACCACTGTTTTTCAAGTAGAGGGGAATGAGGAAAAAGAGAGCTTACAATGTGTACATTTGCAGCCAAAAGAAACCTGGATCCTTTTATGCATCTTCGCTGTGCATGCAATAATTTTATAACAAACCTAAGCCTGCTACTTCATAAAGTTTATTTTGCTTTTCTGTGAAAAAGAAAAGGTGCAGTGAATATTCAGCTCCGTTTGGAAATTGCATTTAGCGCTTGCTTGGTAGTCCAACGTCTCACACCTCATTTAATTTAGAAAAATTATCCAGAAGCAATAAAAAGTAATTTCTCTAGTTTAATGTAGCGCTTCACAGAGAAGCGTGCAAACAAAGCCTTGTCTTCCAAATATTTATGCACCGTCAGCACTTTTCAATACAAGTTTCCACCCCGTCTGCTTTCCCCTGAAGCAACACACATACGATGCCATTTCAGAGCATGTTTCAATGGGATTTTCCAGTCAGGCAAAAATTAAATTGCAGAGAAGTGCCAGAAGGATTATATGAAAGCTATAAATACATATTTCATCTTATTGAGTTATATGATAACTAGGAAAAAAACAGGGAACAACTGCTACTCCAGAATTTTTATGATTTTTTTCCTGTCACGTAGGGGAACTGTATAAAAGGCATACAACACTAGAAATCATAGAAGAGCCGCAGCCAGTTATAGGGTAAATACCCTACACAAAGCAGAAAATAATCTTTTTGATATTGCTGTTTCCTTCTCTCGTAACAGCCACCCTCCTTTTCCCCCTCTCATCAGCATTACTTGAATTTCCATATAAATTAAGCGTGCACACATCCTGACTGTCTCTTCTAAAGCATTACACATTTGAACAAGCCTACACACAATCATACTGGCTGAACTACATGTCTGCAGTGTAGTAAAACAAGATGGTAACAAGATGGTAAGGTTTCACCCATGAAGAGGAGTTAAGGAATTTCTCCTCCCTTCCACCTACCCTTTACTGAAGATCAGTGCTCCCGATTTGGGCTAAGGTAGTTCGGTGCTCTGCACAGCAGCTTCACACAAACCCTACCATCAGGCAGGGTACTAGCAGTTTTCCTATTTTTAGATTGCTTTCCTTCAGCAAAAGGGCTTCAGGTCTACCTGGGATTTCCTCATGTCCTTCAGTACAACAATTACACTTGTTGGTCCTTTTCAACCAGCTAGAACTCAGTGGTAGAAAAATGAAGCTGTATTCACGGAAGTTTTCCTAAATAAAGTGAACTACAGAATCATTTTGAACATTGTCACTCAAGAAAAGACTGGAAGATGAGTTAATTTTGAAACAAATACCACATAAAACTTTTAAGTCACAGCCTCTCACTGATCAACCACACAGCATTACCCCATAGAAAACAAAGAGTTTCATAAGTCAAAGTCACCAGTATCAGTATGGTTACAAAGAATTTCTGATACTTTCCAGGACTGAAAGCAGTAGAGCAGCTCCTAGAACTAGAACAATAAAACTATTGATGCTCTCCTACTTATAAAGCAATTCAGTACATTACACAGCCTGCTTGTGAGTAAGAAGTATGAAAAAAATATAAAACGAGAACAGTTCAGAAGGATTTTGGCTTTAAAAGTCAGTTTTAAAAGAGTTTGGGTAAGGAAAATTTTACACACTGAAATCAATTAAATACTGACATGCCAAATTAATGCACAAAATTAATCACATTTGAAGATACGATTTATCTTAGCTATGTCAGAAACTCATGCAATTAGGGTAACAGTTAATTGCTAAAAAATTAACTAACAACAGGAAGATCCTCCACTGTATCTGCATGCTAAAATTCATTTTGGAAGGGTAGGTTTCTCACCCACCCCATTAGCTCTATACCCTCCCCAGCATCTTAGAGAATGTGGAAGAGGACAGGAGTCTTTTAACACACACAAACAGGTCACTGATATATATATATATATATATATACACACACATTTAGTTTGCTAATTGTCTATCATTTACAAATGACATGTGATACAGATGTCACAGGAGAACCTTCCTAGGCTTTCTGCCACCAGTGGCTGCAGCTCTACCTTTTATACTTCCACGTAGATCAAGTCATCTGAACAGAAACTCCATCAAGCTTTGCCCTGAGCTCCTGAAAAACAGCCACTGTGAAGGTATTTTGATACTTCAGTTTTTTCCAAGATAAACACAGATGTGACAAGCTTGTAGCTGAGCACTTCTTTACAGTTCGCCACAAGCAGCCTTTCCATAAAAGATGAGCTTGCTTCTCACCTTCTGACTTTGCCTCCCCAGATTTATTCATCAGGTCCTTGGCTCCCTTGTGGGTCTTACCATTCAAGCAGCTTGCTGCTGCTCTCCAAAGACGCCAGCAAACAAAGATATTGACGCACTGCTCCTTCACTGAGAAAAAGTTTTAGGGCTGTTACTTAACACCAGCAAAGCTGCTGTCTGAGCAGGATGTTTTCCCCTCAACAGCCACGTTGTCCTGTTCCCTCCTTGAGCCAACACAGGCTCTGGCTGGCAGCCATACAGCTAATGGAAAGCCTTCTGTGTGTCTGAGTTTGATTAAAAACAAATCACCTATGTTGATCCAGTTGACTACACAGTATTAGAGAAATGGTCAAAATGCAAAATCTAACAAAGATTGAAAAGAAAATCAAGAACTCTTGTTTTCAAGCAGTAGGACATGCTTAGATCAGCTAAGCTGCTTACAAAGCCATGCACTCAGTTCTTCATCCTAAGCCATGCCTTTATTTCGTTGCTGCCCACAGCTATGGTAAGTGGCAGCACCAAACAGAAAATAGCACAGTGAGTCCATTTCATCTCTGATACTCAAGACTGCTCAGCAGCACTGAAAGGAAACATTAAGGACTGTGCTAATTTGAGACGCTTCAGGGCACAGCTACAGGAAGGCAGGCAAGAGAGTTTGCTGATACTGCTGTTGAAACCTCTTCCCCACTACAGTGAGAGCAAAGGGTAAAAAAAAGTAGGAAAAGAAAGGTGTTTCTCTTTCCAGCTTTAGCAAATACTTAGGAGTAACACTCTACAAACAAAAGCTGAAGTATATACACAGGGTCAGTAAATATCACACTGATAAACCTGGCAGGTTTATCCACAGGTGGGTGCAAAAGTTCATGTCTGATGAACGACGCTATCTGGTAGCATTCCTAAAACACAGCTTCCCACCAGAGAGATAACAAACCTATGTTTCCTGAGTGAAAGCATTCTTCAATGTGAATCCTAAACACTCAGAAATAAAGCTAATTTTAATAGATATTACACACCTGATCATTCATTTAGAGATCGGGATTTATGGATACATCGATGGCAAGTGATTCTTGAAAATTGGTTCATGGCATTCACTCATACTAGAAGACAAAAAGCTCAGCAAAACAGGAATATCCAGAATTACAACAATAACAACAACAACCAAACCACCTCACCTAACCTGGTAAAAACAGAAGTATGGCAGCTTCAGGCAACAAAACGAACCTTGATAAACTACCACAGTATTACTTTTCATGTGTTCTCTCTCTGGTTTTAGCATCACTTAATGTGACCACTACTGGAGTAATCATATTGAAGCAGAGCTGACCAGAGTGTTGAAAAACAAAGTACGTTCAGTGGGTAATCTGAAAACATGAGATGCTGAATCCTCAAAGTGATTTCAGAAGCAACTTGAGAAGGCTGCTTCAACTGCTTTGAAGAAACACCCCACTGAGCATGTACATGGCACAATGCAATGGATAAAATTTGATTTCAAATCTCCAAGGCATCTACTCTCAAAAAAAAAAAAAAAGCCAACAAAACCAAACAGAAACAAAAGGAAGCACTCATTTTGAAAACAGGCAACATTTCTTGCACCACTGTATTGTCTTGGGAGTCTTAATCCTAGATGCAAACTGTTATGCTGGGCTGTGCAAACATTTTTCATCTTTTCTAAGTGTATTTCTGAGTTGGTGCATAACTTCCAAAGATATTTTACATAATCCTTACCTATCAGCTTTAGGTAAAAGTGAGCTCAGCCTAAAACACTTATACATTAGATTTCCACAAATATACTCCCTTTTAAGCAAAAACATTTTAGGTGGTGAGCACGCAATTTCTTTACCCTGTCTGTAGACAGGTTTTGCTTTTAAAACGTTACTAATTATCAACTGACTTGTGCTACTGCAAAACCGATGGCAATCAATTATGAGCTTATCGCTTGTTTCAGATTTCACAAACGCGTGTCAAATTTTACTAAACAAGAATCAGTAAATAGAAGAAAGGTAAACAAAGAAAAGCCCGGGTATTGTCAGATAAGATTTCAAAAGGTCAAAGAGTTACTGACATCTGAACTTGAATAAAAATAGCTGGCAAGAGAACAGATACTAGACATTAGGTCATTTAATCCACACCCTTGCCAGTGCTGCACTGTTTTCTACTGCACACTGCAAGTACTTTCGTTTACAGTGTGGGAGAGGAAAGAGGGATGTGGGGAGGGGTGGGGAAGAACAACTGCCTTTGGAGGCTGGACCAAAAGAAACACTACAGAAACACAAGCCAGAGAAATGTCAGAGATTTACAGGATTTTTGGATGAGGGGAGTAGATGAGTGAAATGACTTATTTTTTCCAGTACACTTACTTGGAGTAAGTGGTACCAGCTGCACATTGTGGTGTTCCCTCACCAACCCAGCTGATTCTAAGAGCTAAGGAAAATGATCCAGGATCAAAAGGAGGTCAGACTTATTTTTCTCCCAGTATGATTAATTTTGTGATCCACCTCATCATGTGAACAGAAAATGATTACGCTCCTACAAGAGAAGGAGACCACAGAGATAGGCAGGACAAGAATATGAGGGAAAAGATGACAGGAAAAAGGGGCTGCTTACAACAGCACACAAAACACAAACGTTTCACAACAGTATGGCCTAAAATAAGCTAGCACTGTACTAAAGCATATTCCACCCCTGCTTTTGCCTCAAAGTTCCCTCATGACTCTACAGAGACACTTTAAAATGCTGTTTAAGTGTGAGCACTAACTAAATGCATTTTATTTTAAGGGTACAAAAGCAGTACAGGCTTAGATGAGCAATTCAGTTTCTTCAAAGCTGTCTTTTCACACTTTAACAGCAATTTCTGTGCAATAAACAGTATATTATTACTTAATAGTTAACTGTAGTTCAATCTAGATGTATGAGAAGACTGAACTGAAGTTAACTAGAAAAAAAGTTTTTTCATTTGTGAATGTTTTTGGAAATGACAATATCGGTACAGTTACTGTAGTTGTGTCTTACTCCCTACCAAATCAAACCGATGTCACCATATCCAAATCTCAACACATTACACGTTACAACCAGATGCAACGCTTTGCTGTTCGAGCTAACACAGAATCTTGTAGCATTAGTTGGCTGTAAATCCCTGGATGAACTCGCATGAGAAAGATAATCCATGTTTTGTCTGGGGATTTCCTGATGTTTGCCAATCGCAAGGAAACAGAGGTAGGTGTTCAGGAATCTCAGGCTCTCTTAGCCTGCTCTGGAAAACAGACTTTTCTTATCTAGAAGAGGCTGAAGTGAGATGGCTGAACAGATGAGTAGAAAGCCTCACTCCTGCAGCATACAGCATTTCTACATAGAAATGCTTCAGCCGTCTTTCCTGGCTTCTAATCTCATTCCCCTAGGGAGCAGCAGGAACTGCACTCACAAACTCACTCTTCCTGGATACCTATGCCCAGGCTGGCAGCTGTCTCACAACGCTTGTAAACCTCCCCCACAACTACTTTATCACAACGGCACTCCCTCTGTTCTACACAGGGCCCAAAACTGCGCAACTGTGATGTTGGCTATCTCTCTGAATGCTGAATGGGTGCGTGAGCGCCCGTATCTTTGTATACATATATACAAACACTTAAAGAAAAAACAACGGTGCTTTTACATGCACACCTATTTGCTTATAGAGAAATAAATAAACCGCTTTCACACGTTGTCAAGCTGCCATAAGCACTGCTGCGGCACAGCAGAGAAACAGACTGAAGAGGTTAATCAGAAGAAGAGAGAGGGTAGTCTGAACCCGGAGCTAATGCCCCATGAACTCCACTGCTGCATGAACGACGGGGCCAATACAGGGAGAAGATGGCACAGAACAGGGAAATCCGAAGCAATGGTACCCAAAACAAGCCCAAGGCATTGATTTTAACCTGGATTATCAATACCTGAATAACTGTCCCTCTCCCTGAGGGGACAGAACAGATATTGAAGGGTANCCGCAGTCATCCCCCACCCCAGCCCGTGGCTCCCTACCCCCGCAGCGCTGCCGCGCACTCACCGCTGTCACCCGCCCGACGCTCGCCGTGCGAGTGACCCCACACCGCTGACCCACCCGCTGCTCCGCAACTCCCCCGGGCTCGGCGGCGCCGGAACCACCGCGCATGCGCGACGGGGCTGCCCGTCCCGGGCGGAGTGGGGCGGGGCGTGCCCTGGAGAGGCGGGGCCCCCGGGCGGGGGGGGGGGGGGGGCGTGGGGGGGGGGGTGGGGGGGCTTG